>CAJQUW010004032.1:0-203790 GCA_907163375.1 Prostheceraeus crozeri
GCACCATATACAACACAGAGACGCAAATGGCATCTTTGGTGGCCTGTGTCGGATGTAGATTGGCGACTGCTCGTCTATAGGCTTTTGGCTGGGTTATAGCTATGGCTGCTTTGGAGCTACGCGGGGGCTTGTAAGTGCTACCTTGAGATGCTTCGTTGTGCTTATGCGGTGTGCAGGTTGTCTGTACTTGTTGTGGCTTACCTTGTGGTTGCTGTGCGTGCTCAGGCAGGCTGAGTTGTACGTAATCCATTGCTGATATTGGAGTTGACTAGGGTGGGGTTTTTGATGACTGGGATGGTTGTTGTTTTTGGCGCTGTTGCGGGGTGTGGATGTGTGCGTGCTGCTATGTTACTCGCTGGTACTGCGGGGGTGCTACCTTGCTAGATGATGTGAGTCGTGATTGCTGGGTGTGTTGGAAGCCTGATGTCTACCTGGCGCTGTGCTAATGCTGCTGGCTGCTCCTAGGATGGTGGGGGTGTGGTTGAGTATACCCGACTGGGCTATGCTGGTAGGTTGATATGCTGATGCTTGTGTGATTCGCTGGTAGATGGTGCAGATGTGTGCCTACTGGGGTGGCTGTGCGAGGTGGTGCTTGTGTTGTGGCGATCATGCTGCGCTTGGGTGCTATCTTGTGAGGCTACCTTGTTGTACGGCCTGCAGTGCTTGGCGGTGTGTCATGCTTGCCTAGCTAAGTTGGTGCTGTGCGATTTGCAGAGGGGTGTGAGACTGCGAGTTGGGGTGGTAGCATGTTTGTGCTATTGGTGGCCCTGTAGGTGATAGTGGTGTGAGTGTGTGTGATAGCTAGGGCAGTGGTGTTAGGAGTTGGCTATGGGGCTTGCCTGAGTGTGTGAGAGTTCAGAAGGTGCTAGGATAAGGTAGCTATGCTGCTGGCTAGGGGGGGGGCTGAGTGCCTGGCGCTTAGGTGCACTACCGTTCTAATTTGGGGTGCGTTGTGCTTTGAGCTGCGGGAGTGGTAAGTTGAGCGGTGATGGGGTGTGGTGGGTGGTAGTGGGTCGGGCGTCGTTGCACTATGATGCTCTAGATGCGCTTCGTGCGCTTGACGACGGCTGTGTCTTTTGCTAGGGGATGAGCTTAGTTTGACGTGGCTAGTATGAGGGTGTTGATATCTGTGGTCTAACTAGTGGGTAGGGAAGTCTGAGGGTGCCTGTTGTGGGTGGCTAGTGATGATGTGCTTGGCCGGTTGGCGGGCGCGAGGCTTTTAGAGAGCGTTTGTGGGTGTGGGATCGTATGGCGGTAGCGATGAATAGGCTCTGTAGATGGCGTAGTGCACTGTGCGTGCGTATTGGCGTTGCTTGGGCAGTGGGCTAGCTGGGTTCTAAGTTGTATGTTCCCTGAACAGTGGGCTAGGGTGTTGTGCTAGGTGGCCGTCTGAGGTTTGGAGTGACTACCTGTGGCTACCTTATGTGGGGTTGTGGGACTGGAAGAGATTCTGGAGCTAGGTGCCTCCGGTCGGAACGGGTGGGCTATTGGGTGTGGCTACCTGTGTGACTGTGGCGGCTACTAGGTTTGTTGAGTGCCTAGTGCGCTTGTGCGAGGTCACCGTAGCCGGGAGGGCCTACCGGAGTTTTGCCGGAAGCGTGTAGTGTGCTACCTTAGAGCAGTACCTTGGCTACTAGGGCGTGCCTTGTAGCGTCTGCCTGCTACCTTGTTGTGATTTAAGGTGCGGAACTTGGTGTTCTGTCCTGCTCTTACCTTGCTAGTTGTCTGCTCGGTGTCTACCGTGATATGCCTGCTGTGCTTCGGGGTATGGTGCCTGGTGCAGGTTTCTGTTGTAAGCTAGCTTTGGCTACCTTGCTCACCCATGATGCTATACCTCTTGCAATAACAAAGATCCTCCCCTTAATATAATCCTATTATCATATTCTCTACGAAATGACTATTCTTATACTCTCAAGGAAACCAACTTAAAAGTCACAACATCACCCAACCAGTTACAAAGAAGAAAATACACACCAGTGCCAGCACTAGAGACGAGAGCAGAGTACTATCAGGAAAATAATTAACAGGGGAGAGAACTACCCATTGACCCAGATTTATGTATTACACACCCTGAATGTTATTGGAACGACAATAAAAGAGACCTAATACTATTTCTGGATGTAGGATGTATTACGTTACACATACTTTCACATAACATCGCCTCTGTACTCTCTAATATTACTTGCATTTCACTCTATGACATACCAACCATACTTTGGGCCTCCTATATTCCAACCTGGAAAGAAACATTTATTCTATTCTACTTCCTACCCATACTAATGACGTGGATCTCAGTGTTCAATACGAAATATCCTCACCAGGACCTCTGCATAACAATCTTGAGTTCAATCATCTGAAAGATAATGCGCCCTAGCTAAATACTTTGATTCTGCACTTATGAAGACAGTCATTTCTCAACTTCTGAAAGTCAGCCTTACATAGACACTCTCATAGAAAGCTTAGACACACTTTATCACTACATCAGTACTTCCCTTTATGAATATCACTTCATTTCTACATAACACACCCATGTGGAAAATCTCTCTCCAAGCTACCTTTCATCAACTGTGACCCTTTAACTTTATTTACTTAGTGTAATGTTTCATGTGTTCTATCCTTTCCACTCAAAACCTGTAAAAGCACCATTTATTCTTTCCGCTTTTCATCAATATAAAACTCTGATGTGCTACTTTGCATTCAACCTTGAAAAATCTCATCATAAAAAATTCCCAGTACCTTGACTTCTCACATAGGCTGGAATTCCCCATTTACGAAAAAGTCATTTCTTCCAGTAACCTCATCAATAGAAGACTTGTAGCCCTTATACGTCGTGATACTATTTGCTGTGAAAAACTTTTCATAAACAGTTGGCATACAATCATTTAAAGCATACTCATTGCATGCTATTTCTACGTTCACACTCATAGTATCTTGTCTTCATCAAGTATACCAAAACTTCAGGTTAACTTTACGTGAATTACTTTCATAAATTAAACAGTCCTAATGCAATATGATACTATCACGATAGGTTACCTGCGGTTTCTTCTAAACTATGTCTTAACCAATTTGCTACACATACCTTTTCAGTCTAAAACTTGGCAATCTCAATCTTTGCTTTCGTGTTGAATATGAACCTCCAGTTTACAGCTACACACTCTGATATGTGTTCGATCTTATTCACTCAACCAGTAGAAATACATTTCATTCTGTTACAGCCGATGAACATAAAACCATGAAACATGACGTGACTAAACATTCACTTCCTCCTCAAAACCTTTTAACAGCGCCTGTCTTCAAAACATATGCTGAATCTCACATAGCTTGTTTGTTACACTACCAATTCATCTCTATGCGGAGCTAATTCTTGCATCACTGCTTTTCATGCGACCATAACTTTTCACTTTTTACTTATTCCTACAATGCTACTACTCTGTCTTTCTAAACGTTTATGAGATCGCTTTCACTTCTATCTCACACTTTCTCCATCTCATCTAAACTAAAGGTGAATAAAGTTGATGATTACATTATCTGACTAACCTCATTGAGTTCACATCCTACTCGAGCCGATATTATAACATGGATCACTATAGAAACGCCAAGTCTTGTTCATAGGCTTGACTATACTAATGGACTTAGTGAATTTATCTATGTAACTTTCACTCTTTAAAACGTTTAAATCCTTAAATTTCAACACAGGGGGCACCTATCCCTTATGGTTTTAGGAGTTTTGCTGTAGAATTTAGTAAACTTCTGTCGCGGTCAGCAGACAAACTTTTAAAATACAACACTGACTGTATGTAATGATGTTCATATATTACTCGTAGATTGGTTAACAAGTAAGAACTTTTCCTGCGGTGACTTGATGGATGTCTCCCATGCAACTCGTTACACACTTATGATGCCAAGCACTAAGGATACATACAATCGCTTCTATTGACAATGTTTCAATCAGTTTTCAGCGGACCACATGCAAATGTGTAAAATGTATAACAGTAAGGTGTATGTAACTGATTCCTCAGCAAACGATAGCAATTAAGGGGCTGGGGTGTGGTGGGGGGTTCGGTGCTGCGAGGGGGGGTGGTTGTTATGTGTGGGCACTGGAAGCGTGGGTGGGGGGGGGGTGGGGGTGGGGGGGGTGGGGGTGGGGGGGGGGGGTGTGGGGGGTGGGGGGGGGGGGGGGGGGTGGGGGGGTGAGTGGTGGGTGGGGGGGAGGGTGGGGGGTGAGGGGGGGGGGGGGAGGCGGGGGGGGGGGCGGGGGGGGTGGGGGGGGGGAGGGGGGGGGTAGTGGGGGGGGGGGGGGGGAAGGGGGCGGTTGGTGGCGGGGGGTGTGTGGGGGGCGGGGTGTGTTGGTGGGGGGCTGGGGGGGGGGGGGGGGTTGGGGGGGTAGGTTTGGGGTGTGGTGAGTGGGTGTGTGGGGGTGGGGGGGGGGGGGTTGGGTGGGGGGTGGTTGGGGGGGGGGGAGTGTGTGGGGGGGTGGGGGGGGTGGGGTGTGGGGGGGGGGTGGGGGGGGGGTGGTGGGGGGGGGGGCGGATGGGGTGAGGGTTGTGCGGGAGGTGGGGGGGGGGGGGCGGGTGGTGGGGGTGGGGGGGGGGGGGGGGTTGGGGGGGGGTGGGTTGTGGTGGGGAGGGGGGTGGGGGGGTTTGGGGGGGGGTGGGTGGGGTTGGGGGGTGGTTGGATGGGGTGTGGGTGGGGGGTGGGGGGGGGTGGGGGGGCTGTGGGGGTGTGGTGTGGGGTGGTGGGTTTGGGGGGTGGGTGGTGTGGTTTGTGGGGGGGGGGGGGGTGGGGGTGGGTGGGCTTGGTGGGGTGGGGGGAGTTGGGTGTGGGTGGGGGGGGGGGGGGTTGGGGGGGAGGGGGTGGGGGTGGAGGTGGGGGTTGGGGGGGGTGGGGGTGGTGGGCGGAGGGTTGGTAGGGGAGTGGGGGGGTAGAGTTGTGCGTGGGGGGGTGGGGGTGGGGGGGGGGGGGGTGGGGGGGGGGGGGGGGGGGGGGGGGGTGGGTTGGGGGGGGGGGTGGGTGGGGGGGGGTGGGGGTGGGGTGTGGGGTTGGATCGGGTTGGGCGGGCGGGTGGGAGGGGAGTGGTGGGTTGGGGGGCGTGGGGGCGCGGGGGGGGTGGGGGTGGGTGGGGTGGGGAGGGGCGGGGGGGGGGGGTGGGGGGGGGGGTGGCGGGGGGGGGGGGAGGTGGGGTGGTGTGGAGTGGGGGGCTGTTGGGGCGTTGGAGGGGGTGGTTTGGGGAGTCGGGAGGTGGGTGGGGTGGGGGGGATGAAGGTTGTTGGTTGGGGGGGGGGTGGGGGTGTGGGGGGTGTGGCGGGAGGGGGGGGGGGATGGGTTGTGGGGGGGGTGGGGGGGGGGTGGGGGTTGGGGGGGGCCTGGTGGTGGGTGGGGGGGGGGTGGGGGGTGGTGGTTGGTGGGGGGTGTGGGGGGGGTGGGGGGGGGGGGTGGTGCGTGGGGGGTAGGGGTGGGTGGGGGTGCGGTGGGGGGGGGGTAGGGGGGGGGGGTGAGGGTGGGGGGGGATGCGGGGGTTGTGTGGAGTTTAGGGGGGGGGGGGGGGGGGGGGGGGGGGGGGTGGGGGGTGGGGGTGTGGGGGGGGTGGGGTGGGTGGGAGGGCGGGGGGGGGGGGGGGGGGGGGGAGGGGGGGGGGGGGGGGGGTTTGGGAGGGGAGGGGGGGAGGGGGTGGTGGGTTGGGGTTGGGGGGGGTGGGGGGGTGGGGGGGGTGGAGGGGTGGAGGGTGGAGGGGGGGGGGGGTGAGCGGTTGTGTGGGTGGTTGGTTGGGTTTTTGGTTGTTTTTGTTCTTTTTTTCTTTTTGTTTTTGTTTTTTTTTTTTTTTTTCATTTTTGTGTTTTATGTTTTTTTTTTTTTTTATTTTTTGTTTGTTTTTTTTTTTTCTTTTTTCGTTTATTTTATTTTTTATGTTATTTGGTTTTTGTCTTTTGTTTGTTCTTTATGGTTTTAAGCTTGTACAATCATCGGCCACACACTCTCCTGCGTCTGTCTTCTAAAATGCTGGTAAGGTTTAGGCCAGAGAGTCATGACACTCACTTGTAAATTTGCAAACAGGATTGATCAGACAAAGTTGAGAGGGGAGAATGGCTTGTGTCGCTTATGGAAATCTTTGGGATCATGCATCGTCTCTGCAGTATAGGATGCAAAATGAAACACTACACGATCACCTGCATATTCATCAGTCACTTTCTCAAATTCAATCTCTGCAACTAATCGTCCTTTCACATCTTTATTCATCAAACTTTCCATGAGCTGTTGCAAAACGAAGTAACCTTTAGCGATAGCAACTTCTAAGTCTGCCTTTTCATGATTAAAGGAGATGATGTAGTCCCTAATCACACCACGAAGACTTTGTCGTAAACTTTACTGCTTCTGTCATCTTTCTTCCTTTCACTTCGAAGACATAGCATGAATGACAAACAGGTGTAACATTGCACGCTGATGCCAAATCTGGTCTCTGTTTTCCCGTCCGAGGCTTGCTTCACCCGCTAGAGCGATTTTCATAAACATTCTAACTCTGTCGTTTTTTCGTCAATATCCAAAATTTTCAATAACGTCTCACCTCTAAACGAAGGAAGGTAGGAACAAGCTATGTTTTCCACTGAATTTGTCTCACTCTTAGCTTTCAAATGAGCTATTACACGACTTTCTACGATGTCTACAACCAAAGTTGGAAGTTTGGCAGGAGGGGGGGGTCAGAACTTTTTCTCTCCGATTGAGTTGGGAAGAAGTTCCTAGACCCAACTTTGACCAAAACGTCCGAATTTGCACTCCGTTTTCCTATCCGAGGCCTCCTTCCTGTCGAAAAACGACTTTTCTCATCCCTAAACCTCCAAAACCTGACTTTTCCAACTCTGACGTTTTCCTGCCATTTTCCTCCCTAAACCCAAGAAAATTAGTCCAAACTGAGCTTTCCACTGCATTTTTCTCACTCTTAGCTTTCAAATGAGCTATTTTGCACGACTTTCTACCATCTCTCACACCAAAGTTGGAAGTTTGGCAGGAGGGGGGGGGACGTCAGCGAAAACTTTTTCTCTCCAATGTCGCTGGAAACATCCTTCCTAACCCAAAATTTCACGTAGAGTCCGAATCTGGCCTCCGTTTTCCCATCCGAGGCCTCCTTCATGCCGAATTCCAGCCTTTCTCATCCCAAAACCTCCAACACCTGCCTTTTCCAACTCTGACGTTTTCCTGCCATTTTCCTCCCTAAACCCAAGAAAATTAGTCCAAACTGCCAAACTGAGCTTTCCACTGCATTTTTCTCTCTTTTAGCTTTCAAATGAGGTATTGCACGACTTTCTACGATGTCTACAACCAAAGTTGGAAGTTTGGCAGGAGGGGGGTCAGAACTTTTTCTCTCCGATTGAGTTGGGAAGAAGTTCCTAGACCCAACTTTGACCAAAACGTCCGAATTTGCACTCCGTTTTCCCATCCGAGGCCTCCTTCATGCCGAATTCCAGCCTTTCTCATCCCAAAACCTCCAACACCTGCCTTTTCCAACTCTGACGT
Organism: Prostheceraeus crozeri; assembly: GCA_907163375.1. Taxonomy (NCBI): domain Eukaryota; kingdom Metazoa; phylum Platyhelminthes; order Polycladida; family Euryleptidae; genus Prostheceraeus; species Prostheceraeus crozeri. Next base: position 7,507 of record CAJQUW010004032.1, read on the forward strand.
TTTCCTGCCATTTTCCTCCCTAAACCCAAGAAAATTAGTCCAAACTGAGCTTTCCACTGCATTTTTCTCATTCTCAGCTTTCAAATGAGCTATTGCACGACTTTCTACCATCTCTCACACCAAAGTTGGAAGTTTGGCAGGAGGGGGGGGACGTCAGCGAAAACTTTTTCTCTCCAATGTCGCTGGAAACATCCTTCCTAACCCAAAATTTCACGTAGAGTCCGAATCTGGCCTCCGTTTTCTCATCCGAGGCCTCCTTCATGCCGAATTCCAGCCTTTCTCATCCCAAAACCTCCAACATCCACCCTTTCCACACTCTATCCTTCCCACATTCCTATCACCTTCCTTCCCATCCCTTACCCGAAAACTCCTTCCTTCCTTCCAGAGGGGGGAAGGGAACAGTTTCCTCCTCTCGGACCCATTCCTCCCAGCACATCCTTGGCCATCTCCCTCACCTTCCTTCCAGAGGGGGGGACGGTTTCTTCCTCTCGGACACATCCTTCCATCACATCCTTGAGGCTCTCCCTCACCTTCTTTCCAGAGGGGGGGGGCTGAGTCAGCCTGATGACTCAGCATTTCACATTTTGCACTTGATTTTGCCACGGGGTTACTACTATAGACTTCTGAAAGCCACGGTATGGCCGACAGTGGACTTCTAAATAATAGTGTTAACACTATTAATTAGAAGTCCATGCTGGGGCCGACAAATAGGACGCTAAGATATCAAACATCATCACAGATCATGGGGTCCATGCCCACATGAAGCATCCATAGAAATAAAGTGCATTCGCTCGATCAAAAAGTCATTTTCAGTTTTCTGAGTGATATCGTTGTCTCGATCGCTGCGCTCTCTCGACAACGTCATCCCGCCTTGTAATGAAAAGTTGACTTTTTAATCTTCGTGAAAGTAATTATCTTCTAAATCTGTGAAGACAAACTGCCATGATGTGAAAAACGTCGCAGGTCAATATTTTTATATCCTTGCCCTTCTGGGAGGGCAAGCATTAATTTTCATAGAAATTTGTTCAATAGCAACATTTAGAAATGTGAAGGTACTGCGTGTTGAAATTGATTTGTACACAAATCCCAAAACAAACAAATTCTTCATCCACTTCTTGTATTGTTAAGTTAATAAAACAAAAGAAACACTGTACAAAAGTTAAAAGGATTACGATGACATGTCCAGAGGCCTTTCGCCGGTTCACTTCAGTGGAACACACCGGATTACGGAATGGCAAGTTGCGATGTCTGACAGAGAGCGGTCACGAGAGTGAGCTAATAAACATGAATATTAATCTGCTACCACGCAAGGTAAAGTTGATACGTTTCTTTCTGTACACAAAGAGCCGGCATCATAGCTTTAATAATGAGCGACTCTAGAATTTGTAGATAGCGGAAATTGTTACTACTACCGATGATAGAAAAGTAGGATGACGGACTACGATTTTTGTCAAAAGTTCTGCAAGATATAATGTGGCTAGTAACTGAGCTGGCAGGAGCATTTCTGGATCTTGGTCTTATACCAACAGTAATAGCCCATTTCGGGAGATGTTCAGCAATTCTCATGGATAAGCGGCGCTCAGTACGACCGACATAGCTGAGTCCACAGCTGCATTCGAATTTGTAAATTATATGAGATCGGTCGACTTTGCTCAGCTTATCCTTGAGAGAACCATTCGGAATAGTATGGGCACGGAAAAGAATAATCGGATCCGCAGCAGGATATGCTCGTTTGACATAAGAGATCAGACGAGAGCGAACTTCACGCGCTTTCAAATCTCCCTGAAGGGGGATATGAACAAAAACAGGTTTGCAACTGGGTCCGATCATGACTTCACGTTTGGCATCAGCATAACCGTACTTATTGATGAACCTATCAGGGTAACCATTCATCTTCAAAGTCTCAATTAACATACGCAGCTCCCGAACTAAGAACTCCACAGAACATATGATCCTTGCACGATGGAAGAGAGCACGGACAAGGTTCTTTTTATAAGTCATAGGTACATAGCTCAGAAAATGCAAATGTAAACCAGTCCAGGAAGGTTTGCGAAACACTCGGGTGCGAGCATGACCAGAATCGCCACGAATGACAGAAACATCTAGAAAGTCAAGGCAATTTTCCTCTTCCATCTCCATGGTAAAACTGATATTATCATGAAGGGAGTTCAAAGAACGATAGAAAGCGTGCGCATCATTCTGGTAGCAGATTAATATTCATGTTTATTAGCTCACTCTCGTGACCGCTCTCTGTCAGACATCGCAACTTGCCATTCCGTAATCCGGTGTGTTCCACTGAAGTGAACCGGCGAAAGGCCTCTGGACATGTCATCGTAATCCTTTTAACTCTTGTACAGTGTTTCTTTTGTTTTATTAACTTAACAATACAAGAAGTGGATGAAGAATTTGTTTGTTTTGGGATTTGTGTACAAATCAATTTCAGCAACATTTAGCACAAACATTGCATGACATTTTAGCATAATGATCAGCTTACTGATGGGCAATGTTTATAACATATAAATGGTGATAAAATTGATATGTAAAGTTCCGTTTGAAATAGTATTCCACTGCCAAAAATTGCTGCAAGAGTTTACTTGTGGTACTCATTCATTGATTTTGATGATGACTCTTGTGTTGGCGTATCATTGTTACCTTTATTTTCCATTCTACATGTGACCACTTGTTTACATCGCTTTTCTGTTGCATTTTCAATTACGTTCGCTTGTTCGTTCTTTTTATTGTGTAGCCTTTGTGTTCAACGTTTGACTAAAACCTTCTATTAAACGATATTCTAACTCTATATTCAGAAATATACATATTACATATTACAAAAATGGATAACAACAACAACGGTAACAAGTTCAACGAAGATCGATGCGAATGTTTGTTGTTTATATACAGCTACTAAAAAGAATGAAAGTCATCAATAATATGTAGAGATAATACTGATAATGGTAACTACGACGGAATCAAATTGAATGCACCTTGAGAGAGCGAAAGTTCATTTACTGTCTCCCCCCCCTGTATCTCCGAAGACCCATCAAGCAGCTTTTCATTATTGCGAATGAAATTTTTGTCCTCAGATGACCTAGGACATCGGCATACCTCTCATTAAATTTAATTGCAACAAGAGAAGCAATGCGTTTCATGAAAATGTTTGAATGGGAGCCTGATCCAGATATTGTGGTAAATACTAATGGGACAAAAGACGATTTCTCAATTTCCGTAACTCTTGCTTCATATTTACGCTTCTTTTCTAATTCCTGTTGCGATATGATTTCACTGTAATTTTTTTCAGATATGATGAAGAGTGGGGGTTTGTAATTCTTATATCAAAAAAGCATTTGTCTAAAGTTCCCCAAACTCCTCTAGCAGAAATGTCCAACCTGGCACGATCATCATTGGATCCTGATAGTAGAAACACATCATTTTCCACCGGAATAAGTTTAGCTTTAATGTTTATATCTTTACAGACATCATGTAGAAGTTCTGCAATAACATCCCGAAAGAGGTTATGGCACAAAGAAACAGATCCACCTAATTTGCAATTCAAGGAATGATTGATGTTGTTTCTTGCTCCGCAGCCACAATGTGAGGGAGTATTTGTTATTGGCCAATTGTATCTCAACCTTATCGCATCTCTGAATTCGTTCTTATTCAAGTAATACCCCAAGGACCTCAAAGGAAGAGCTGACAGCCATGAATTAGTACCTTTTCCTTTTAGAAAATCAAGACTTCGTTTCATTTGGTCGCTAGCTAAATTCGACATTTCACTCATCTCATTCTTAAAATTCATTTCTTTTCTATTTTTCATCAACAATATCGGGCGTTTCACTTTCGATTTATCACAATTCCAAAAGTACCATCTTGATTGAGGTTTTCAGCTACTTTTTTGAGGCTTCGTATTCACAATCAGCTGTGACAACAGGATTTGAGATCGCCAAACCTCCAAAACGAAAAGGTAGAGCCAATATTCGTCGTTCTAAATGATCAACAGGCCTTCCTTTTATTGCAGGAATGAACTTCGTTCTTATGACATCTTCAAGAAGTTGCGGTAGATCCTTTATGTCCGGGATCGTTCTTTGTATAAATGACCAACGATGGCACAATCCTCTTGTAAAACCCGATAATGCAACATGTGGCTCTTCCTTTGCAATTTCTGATAGAATTTCAATATCCTGAATAGAAGCTGCTTCCAATAGCTCCCCTAGGTGTCTGTCACTATCTGTTATAATATTGATCCCATATTTACCAAAAACACTGTTTGCTTTTGTAAGTTGGTTAGCATTCTTAACAATAAGGACAGTTTTTGTTTCATTTGGAAAATATCCATAAGCAAGGCCTCGCTGACCACCATTCATGTTTCAACCATTCATGTATCCTTTCAAGCTCAGTAGTAAGAAAACGGCGAACACTCGACCGGCGCCCCCCCCCTCTGGAACGACAGAGGTTGTGGTCGGCCGCCGTGGTGCTTCGAGTCTGACTCCCCCCCTCTGGAACGATAGAGGTCTGTCGTGGTGTGCCGGCCAAGTTGGTCCGAAAGGTTCGCTGACGTCCCCCCCTCTGGAACGACAGAGTGTCGTGGAGGACTTAGGCGACCGCCAGGTTTTGACTTTAGGCTATAGTGTGTGATGTTTTTCGTGCATTCTGATGAATGTTGGGTTGAAAATGGGCTGTTTCGAGTAGAAGCAGTGCTCGGATGGGAAAACGGAGGCTAGATTCGGATTCAGCGTGAAATTCTGCATCGGTATGGTGAGTTTCAAGTCAATCGGAGAGAAAAAGTTTCGCTGACGTCCCCCCCCTCGGTAGAGCTAGGTTCGATCTTCAACATTTTTCGAAAAACGACAGAGTTAGAATTTTGCTCGTTTTGGGCTGTAGCGCCAAAACGAAGCATCGAATGGGAAAACGGATTTCAGATTTGGAATCAGCATGAAATTCTCTATCAACATAATGAGCTTCAAGTCAATCGGAGAGAAAAAGTTTCGCTGACGTCCCCCCCCTCGGTAGAGCTAGGTTCGATCTTGGCTTCTAGTGGACGGATTTTGTCGTGCCACAGCTCGTTTGAAAGCTAAGAGTGAGACAAATTCAGTGAAAGAAACGGCTTGTTCATATCTGTCTTCGTTTAGATGTGAGACGCCATTCAAAATTTTTGGAGTTTGTCGAAAAACGACAGAGTTAGAATTTTGGACGTTTTGGGCTGTAGCTTCAAAACGAAGCATCGGATGGGAAAACGGATTTCAGATTTGGAATCAGCATGAAATTCTCTATCAACATGGTGAGTTTCAAGTCAATCGGAGAGAAAAACTTTTCAACATTTTTCGAAAAACGACAGAGTTAGAATTTTGGTCGTTTGGGCTGTAGCGCCAAAACGAAGCATCGGATGGGAAAACGGATTTCAGATTTGGAATCAGCATGAAATTCTCTATCAACATGGTGAGTTTCAAGTCAATCGGAGAGTTTCAAGTCAATCGGAGAGAAAAACTTTTCAACATTTTTCGAAAAAACGAGTTAGAATTTTTGCGATGGCTGTGGGCTGTAGAGCCAAAACGAACCATCGGTTAGGAAAACGGAGGCCAGATTCGGATTCAGCGTCAAATTCTACATACAAAATGGTGTATTTCCAGCTCAATCGGAGCAGTAGAACCGGAGATAGACGGATTTAAAGATTTGGATGATGGGTATTACGTCATCAGCTGATCGCCACATACTATATAAGCTGGGAACCGACAGAGACTTGTCATTAAGACGATAGATTGCCAACGGTAAGTCGTCTCTCTGAGCTCCGATGATAGCTTCGGACATTCCAAATTCCGCGTTTCTGCAAGAAACCGACTTAGAAAATTTCATTGCTGATATCAGCTAAGGCGTCAGACTTAGAGGTTAGCCAGGAGATGGCCTTCGTCTCCAGGCCATAAAAGACTCCAAAACTTTAAAGGCTTGTAACTTTGCTTCTACAAGTCCGTTTGACTTGATTCAAAAAAGGTTCGGTCGCTATTGACCTGCTCTAAGTGACAGACTACTTATAAAATTTCATAAGTAGTGCTAAAAAGTTGAAAAATTTGAATTCACTAGTTTTGGAGGTTTTCTGGGGTTTTCGACCCTGCTGAAGTCAATGAAAGCATTTTTAATGATGTCTGAGCCAGTCGTCTCATGGTATAAGCGGCTTTTCACTGAAAGCGAGCAAGACACGGAGAGTTTTGCTGTAGTATTCCACTGACAGGGTGTTCCTTCGGGACGGCGGACGATGCCGTAGTGATCACTGTGGCAAGGGAGTGTGTCATAGTTTAGACCGTAACCGCTGGGACAACTCATGTCTCATGTTGGGCATTTGACACAGTTCTCAACGTAGCACTTTGAACGCCAATCGGTTGAGTCTTAGCTATCTTGTCATGGGTGGCCTCTAAACATCTCCATTGCAAAACGCTGGTGAATCAAGCTCTCTACGGCTTGCTATCAAGCTGATCAAAGCAATAACTTGGGATGTTTCCCCAAGGTTTTCAAGTATGCTGAGTTCAAATCTGCTATCAGATTTCAAATTTAACTAAGTCTAAGGCAGCTTTCAGGGGTTAGATCCCAGCTACTGTTCACTACCTTTGACTCGGCGTTGCTGTTACCACTTCGGGGCAGTGACAATGATGCTTTAAGCTGTAAATAGCGGGTATCGGGGAAGATCTCTCACTTCCCTAGTGATCAGTACAAGGCCTTCGGGCCGTCGACGGGATCGAGTGCCACTCACTACACTCAAATCTATCATTCCTCACTAAGTGTAAAAATCATTGTTTTCCGTTTTTATAAACTAGGAATCAATCGTTTGCTATCAAACGTTTACTGACTTATAATCATTGTTTTCCCCTTTTCACTTCAGAAAATGGTTAACTACAATAATGCCAAGACGGCTTTCAAGCTCTGCGTTTGCAGAAAAATCTTTCGCAGTGATGCCTTGAAGAAACACTCTTGTGTGAATAAGCGAATGGTAGGGGGCATTCGATACTTTTGCAGCAACCATAATACATCTCGCCTTGTCGAGACGTTACCGGAGTGGCATGCGAAGCATAGCAGTTGCAGTCAACCAGAGCTGACTGAGGAGACGAAGCAAAGTCTCTTCAGCTCAGAGTTAAAAGCTCTGGAGACTCAGTGCGCTGTCGAGTCTATCGCGTCAGCAGAGACTCCCTCATCTAGTGTGCCAGCAAAGGCTCTCTCACCCACCCCGATTGAGTCTTCTCCGAAGTCGAGTAAATCCTCCTCTAGCGATGAGTCGGCTACTAGTAGCAGCGACAGTGAGGAAGAGGAGGAGGAGGAAAAAGGCTCGGCGAAGGCTCACCTAGTCGAGAGTGTCTACCTCGATAGCGAGGTAGAGTCGGTGAGGGAAGTCGACCTCGATAGCGAGGTGCAGCCGGCTAAGTCATCGAGCAGTGGTGGGATTGCGGCTCAATGTCGCAACTTCATTATGCGCCCACCACTGGTCGATGAGTATGACAAGCTGAAGAATGAGTTGGCAGTGTGGAAGAGCGACTGTTTTTTCTATAAAGCGAGTTCCGAGAACCTCTCGCGAGTCACTCAGGAGCTCAAGAAGACTCAAGCTAGTCTTCTTGAGAAAGAAGGAGAGCTCGATCGCGAGAGGTTCTCGCACCTCGCTAGTAAGGCCAGAGAAGAACAGCTCCTGATCGAGAGAGAGAGAGTCAGGAGAAGGAGTTGAGAAAGATGAGGGAGGAGGTGGAAGGGCTGCGAAAGCAGTTGGGGAAGGTGGTGGCGACTAATCAGGAGCTGCACCAACAAGTGAAGAGTAGCAGTACTCGACGATCAAGTCGCCTCCACATTCCCCTAGATAAGAAAGGAGGTGTGCCCGCAAGACCGCTCCTCTGTGAACGAGGCAGAGACGAAATGTGTTACAGCAGGGCTAAAAAAGGTATCGAATGCCTTCATTTTACATTCGACCATAAGGAGGCAATCACAGGATTCCTGTTCGAACCACGTCCGGAGAAGATCCGTAAGTTAAAACAAGTAACTTAGAGTTCAAGATGATAACTAACAACTTCTTTCTTTACAAATATCAATGAGAAGCTCCCACCTGCTTCCGTCAACGAGCCGGAGGCGAAGCGGCAAGCTTGAGTCCCATATTGCTCCAATCATCCCGAGAACGACCCATGGGCTCTCTTAAGGGCCAACCTTCTAATGCAGCTAAAGCGGTCCCAAGCCCGCCACATATCTACGGATATGGAATGCAGAGGGGAAGAAAAATGATGAATGGAATGAAGGGAGGACATTCATGCGCCACACGCAACACATCAGACTTCTCTCTTTGCTAGTGAACAAGCTCTTGTCAGTGTCGTACAAAGGTTTTACTGCAGCACAGGTTGATGTATAGTTAGAAAAGTTTGATCATCAACGTTGTATTCGTAAGTCTAGTCAGAAACTGTGTCATGGTTTGTAAAAGCAAAGTTAGTGTAGTCAGAAACTTTATCATGTTGTAAAAAAGTTTTATTGCAACACAGGTTGATGTATAGTTAGAAAGTTTGATCATCAACGTTTTATTTGTAAGTCTACTCAGAAAGTGTATCATGGTTTGCAAAGTTAGTGTAGTCAAATAATTTTACTGTGACACCCGTTTGAGAAAGTAAAGTCTGATCATCGAAGTTGTATTCGTGAGTGTCGTTAGAAAGTGTATCATGGTTTGTAAAAGTTTTACTGCAACACAGGTTGATGTATAGTTAGAAAAGTTTGATCATGACGTTTTATGAAACACACATGTCATGAAATGTAAGCGTTAGTGTAGTCAAATAATTTACCGCGACGCACGTTTGTGAAAATAAAGTTTGATCATTGACGTTGTATGACTGACCGAGCTCATCACAGCACTAGAAAGTTTTAGAAGGTTTTACTGCACAGTGTAGGTTGTCTTGTAACTTACGTTCACAGTGTTAGAAAGTTTTATTGGAGACAGTTGCCAAATGTTTCCCTATTAGAAATTCAAACTTCATGACTGTTAGATTAGCTTCATCAGGTTTAGTAAAAGCAGTTTTCTACTGCAGTAAGACTGCGAGTTTAGAATGTTATATGAAATCAGTGTTCGCCACAGCGCTAGAAAGTTTTACTGCGCTGTGTAGATTGTTTCACACAAGGTCTTATAGTCAGCGTTGAATGTTTTATAAAACCAGATGTTGTCACACACGTTGAGTGTGTGAGAGTTAGTTCCATGACATTGAATCGCATGGGTTGTAAAGTTCATAATCCAAAGCTAGGCTCCTCTACGGTTGGATTTAGGATTTTATATTACATGCGTTAACCGTTCGTGTAGAATATGTGAAGCACATGTTCGCTTAAATGCAAATGTTGAAATAAGTTTGTAAGAAGTCTTTGACAGGTTGTTGTGAAACGTAGCGAACGTTGAAGAAATGTTTCTGCGGTCACACTCGTTAGCGTGCCAGCTTTACTAGATGTGTTCTATTCTCCAATGAGGATTGTTGTCTAATGAGAATCAAGCATTCCTTTATAAATAGAGAGCCTTCCACAGTGAGAATCATTCCATCGTTGAATCGTACAAGTGACGGACGCACATTCTCTCTCTCTCTCTCTCTACATCCCTGTTATATTATCCAACTAAAATGGTAAGTCGCTACTTTCCTCCCTCTCCTCCCTTGAACGTAAACTTAATACAATCTTTTTCATTTTCAGGCATCTACTCCATCTGCTGCACTAGTAGGACAAAATGGCGGTCAAACGTTACAAGGTTCGCTACGATCAGATCATCTACAACTGAGACCAGTGGAAGAAACAACCAAGGTACATAATCCTACACCGCTACAGCGTAAATTTAAACAAGTCTTGCGTTATGACGATCATAGCGTAGTACTCCAAACGGGAATGCTCCCTTCCACGGATGTGAAGATAATGCGCAATCAGTATGGGGACTACATACTGATCCCCGTGAGTCCGTACATTCGCCGCCAACTTGATATTATTGAGGAGTACGTGACATTAAATATGGACATTCCTACTCCTCTTGCTCAAGAGTGGAAGGCGAGAGATGACAAGGATACTCCCTATAGAAAGATTTGGGATGGCAATCACATTTGCCTACCGGTATCACATTGGTGTAGTTATTATAAAAAGGATGGAGATCAATCAATACCCATCAGATGTGATGAGCTCGGAGAAGGTACTTGGGATATCCTTTTCAAAGTGAATGGGCTATATTATGGTCAGCACAATGATAACAAAATAGCCTCTCTCTCGATATACACTGAATCCATCCTATATATTCCAAAGCCACCCAGCGTAGATGACATTATTGACGGAATCCTTAACGGGGGTAGTACGAAGCGCAAGTCTACCCTATGACAATTCGCTTATGTGCTTTGAGTGTCGTGGACTTGGTCTTATTAGATACATTTTACTTCTTCGTTGCCATCATATCATTTGTGTATTTTGTCGTGAAAAGCATCGATGTAATTTTTCATTTTGTGACATGTTATAGAACGTTTCCTTAGATGTGTAATTTCCGTTTTAGGCTTCTATCATCATTTTTATGGATTGTGAGGGTGAACCTGTACAGGAGCTCAGTGCTATTGCTATGAACAATTGGACATATCAGATTGTTAGTGTCTATCATCAACATGCCAACTGTGATCCCAATGTTGATCAATGGGCGAGAAAACACATTCATGGACTTAATCTGAAATATTTGCAAGACTATGGCTTTTCTTGTGAGACTGCTCTTCTTATTGACTTTAAACGATGGTTAGCTGCTTTCAATGTTATACGCATCTTTTGTAATAATCCTGGTAAGGAGAGGAAAGTATTTCCCAATCTAGTCATTAATGATATTTTGCTTCCACCTTGGGACAGTAGAGTGAATCAACACTATCATGAAGTCACGAAACGTTTTAAGGATTTGTGTGTTCCTATTTTGTCTGTTCGTTGTAGTAGCTACGTTCATAACCAATGCTTCTTTCCTCCTTACCTCAACACTGCCAAAGTCCTGTATGGTTACCATTTCTCGCTATATGACAGTTACCAGCTGTATCTATTTTATCTGTTTCAAACCATTGATTTGTAATGCATGCTTGTTACAGTTATTCAATAAATGTTATTATGCGAAGAGTTGTTGTTATCATGCAACGGATGGGTTAGATGAAGGATGATCATATCTTTTTCAAATGACTGTGGAACATTGATTTCCATGATGAAGATTTAAACAGTTGGATTTGATGACGAATAAGATTTAGGTTTGCGGTCAATTTAGATTTAGATAACGCGTTTGTCAAGTTCATTTGATTCTACCATGTCAGTACGACACACATTTGATTTACAAAACATGCTTTGAATACTCCTACGATAAAGTTCTTACTTTCATTTATTTCTAACGTACACACTGTTGAAACTTTATTTTTCAACTTGTAAACTGTTGAAACTTTGTTTTGTTTCTAACATATAAACAGCTAATACTTTATATCTAACGTACACACTGTTGAAACGCTATTTTTAACTTGTAAACGGCTGAAACTTTATTTCTAACGCACAAAGCGCTTAAACTTTATTTCCATCATACACACTATTGAAACTTTATTTTAATCTGTAAACTGTTGAAACGATATTTTTCATTTACAACTAGTAGAACGCTTAGTCTAACTTGCAAACTAGTAAATCTTACGATCTTGTCTCACAAACAGTTATACCTTTCTTTCTAGCATATAAACTGTTATACCTCTATTTCTAACATACAAGCAGTTAAAACTTTATTTCTAACTTACGAACAGATAAAACTTTATTCCTAACGTAGACGCTGTTGAAACTTTATTTTTCAGCTTGTAAACTGTTGAAACTTTGTTTTGTTTCTAACATATAAACAGATAAAACTTTATTTCTAACGTACACACTGTTGAAACTTTATTTTTAACTTGTAAACGGTTGAAACTTTATTTTATTTCTAACACACACACACACAAACAGTCATAACTTTATTTCTAACGTGCACACTACTGAAACTTTATTTTAATCTGTAAACTGTAGAAACGATATTTTTCATTTACAACTAGTAGAATGCTGAGTCTAACTTGCAAACTAGTAAATCCTACGATCGTACTTTACAAACAGATAAAACTTTATTTCTAACGTAGACACTGTTGAAACTTTCTTTTTAACTTGTAAACGGTTGAAACTTTATTTCTAACGTACACACTATTGAAACTTTATTTTTAATTTGTAAACTGGTGAAACTTCATTTTATTTCTAACATACAAGCTGATAAAACTTTAGTCTTAACTTGTAAACTGGTGAAACTTCATTTTATTTCTAACATACAAACAGATAAAACTTTATTCTTAACATACGCACTATTGAAACATAAGTTTTAACTTGCAAACTATTGAAACTTTATTTTTACCTTGTTAACGGTTGAAACTTTGTTTTATTTCTAACATACAAACAGATAAAACTTTATTCTTAACTTGTAAACTGATGAAACTTCATTTTATTTCTGACATACAAACAGATAGAACTTTATTCTTAACTTGTAAACTGGTGAAACTTCATTTTATTTCTAACATATAAACAGATAGAACTTTATTCTTAACATACACATTATTGAAACTTTATTCTTAACTTGTAAACTATTGAAACTTTATTTTTAACTTGTAAACGGTTGAAACTTTGTTTTATTTCTAACATACGAACAGATAAAACTTTATTCTTAACTTGCCAACTGGTGAAACTTCATTTTTATTTCTAACATACAAACAGATAGAACTTTATTCTTAACTTGCCAACTGGTGAAGCTTCATTTTATTTCTAACATACAAACAGATAAAACTTTATTCTTAACATACACACTATTGAAACTTTATTCTTAACTTGTAAACTATTGAAACTTTATTTTTAACTTGTAAACGGTTGAAAGTTTGTTTTATTTCTAACATACAAACAGATAAAACTTTATTCTTAACTTGTAAACTGGTTAACCTTCATTTTTATTTCTAACATATAAACAGATAGAACTTTATTCTTAACATACACACTATTGAAACTTTATTTTTAACGTGTAAACGGTAACGGTTGAAACTTTATTTCTAACGTACACATTATTGAAACTTTATTTCTAACTTTTAAACTGGTAAAACTTAATTTTCATTTCTGACATACAAGCAGAAAGAACTTTATTCTTAACTTGTAAACTGGTGAAGCTTCATTTTATTTCTAACATACAAACAGATAAAACTTTATTCTTAACATATGCACTATTAAAACTTTATTTTTAACTTGTAAACTCTTGAAACTTTATTTTTAACTTGTAAACGGTTGAAACTTTGTTTTATTTCTAACATACGAACAGATAAAACTTTATTCTTAACTTGCCAACTGGTGAAACTTCATTTTTATTTCTAACATACAAACAGATAAAACTTTATTCTTAACTTGCCAACTGGTGAAGCTTCATTTTATTTCTAACATACAAACAGATAAAACTTTATTCTTAACATACACACTATTGAAACTTTATTCTTAACTTGTAAACTATTGAAACTTTATTTTTAACTTGTAAACGGTTGAAAGTTTGTTTTATTTCTAACATACAAACAGATAAAACTTTATTCTTAACTTGTAAACTGGTTAACCTTCATTTTTATTTCTAACATATAAACAGATAGAACTTTATTCTTAACATACACACTATTGAAACTTTATTTTTAACGTGTAAACGGTAACGGTTGAAACTTTATTTCTAACGTACACATTATTGAAACTTTATTTCTAACTTTTAAACTGGTAAAACTTTATTTCATTTCTGACATACAAGCAGAAAGAACTTTATTCTTAACTTGTAAACTGGTGAAGCTTCATTTTATTTCTAACATACAAACAGATAAAACTTTATTCTTAACATATGCACTATTAAAACTTTATTTTTAACTTGTAAACTCTTGAAACTTTATTTTTAACTTGTAAACGGTTGAAACTTTGTTTTATTTCTAACATACGAACAGATAAAACTTTATTCTTAACTTGCCAACTGGTGAAACTTCATTTTTATTTCTAACATACAAACAGATAAAACTTTATTCTTAACTTGCCAACTGGTGAAGCTTCATTTTATTTCTAACATACAAACAGATAAAACTTTATTCTTAACATACACACTATTGAAACTTTATTCTTAACTTGTAAACTATTGAAACTTTATTTTTAACTTGTAAACGGTTGAAAGTTTGTTTTATTTCTAACATACAAACAGATAAAACTTTATTCTTAACTTGTAAACTGGTTAACCTTCATTTTTATTTCTAACATATAAACAGATAGAACTTTATTCTTAATATACACACTATTGAAACTTTATTTTTAACGTGTAAACGGTAACGGTTGAAACTTTATTTCTAACGTACACATTATTGAAACTTTATTTCTAACTTTTAAACTGGTAAAACTTTATTTCATTTCTGACATACAAGCAGAAAGAACTTTATTCTTAACTTGTAAACTGGTGAAGCTTCATTTTATTTCTAACATACAAGCAGAAAGAACTTTATTCTTAACATATGCACTATTAAAACTTTATTTTTAACTTGTAAACTCTTGAAACTTTATTTTATTTCTAACATAGAAACAGCTTAAACTTTATTTCTAACACATACACTATTGAAACTTTATTTTTAATCTGTAAACTGTTGAAACTATATCTTTCATTTACAAATAATAGAACGCTTAGTCTAACTTGCAAACTAGTAAATCTTATTCGTCATCAAATCCAACTGTTTAAATCTTCATCATGGAAATCAATGTTCCACAGTCATTTGAAAAAGATATGATCATCCTTCATCTAACCCATCCGTTGCATGATAACAACAACTCTTCGCATAATAACATTTATTGAATAACTGTAACAAGCATGCATTACAAATCAATGGTTTGAAACAGATAAAATAGATACAGCTGGTAACTGTCATATAGCGAGAAATGGTAACCATACAGGACTTTGGCAGTGTTGAGGTAAGGAGGAAAGAAGCATTGGTTATGAACGTAGCTACTACAACGAGCAAACAAAATAGGAACACACAAATCCTTAAAACGTTTCGTGACTTCATGATAGTGTTGATTCACTCTACTGTCCCAAGGTGGAAGCAAAATATCATTAATGACTAGATTGGGAAATACTTTCCTCTCCTTACCAGGATTATTACAAAAGATGCGTATAACATTGAAAGCAGCTAACCATCGTTTAAAGTCAATAAGAAGAGCAGTCTCACAAGAAAAGCCATAGTCTTGCAAATATTTCAGATTAAGTCCATGAATGTGTTTTCTCGCCCATTGATCAACATTGGGATCACAGTTGGCATGTTGATGATAGACACTAACAATCTGATATGTCCAATTGTTCATAGCAATAGCACTGAGCTCCTGTACAGGTTCACCCTCACAATCCATAAAAATGATGATAGAAGCCTAAAACGGAAATTACACATCTAAGGAAACGTTCTATAACATGTCACAAAATGAAAAATTACATCGATGCTTTTCACGACAAAATACACAAATGATATGATGGCAACGAAGAAGTAAAATGTATCTAATAAGACCAAGTCCACGACACTCAAAGCACATAAGCGAATTGTCATAGGGTAGACTTGCGCTTCGTACTACCCCCGTTAAGGATTCCGTCAATAATGTCATCTACGCTGGGTGGCTTTGGAATATATAGGATGGATTCAGTGTATATCGAGAGAGAGGCTATTTTGTTATCATTGTGCTGACCATAATATAGCCCATTCACTTTGAAAAGGATATCCCAAGTACCTTCTCCGAGCTCATCACATCTGATGGGTATTGATTGATCTCCATCCTTTTTATAATAACTACACCAATGTGATACCGGTAGGCAAATGTGATTGCCATCCCAAATCTTTCTATAGGGAGTATCCTTGTCATCTCTCGCCTTCCACTCTTGAGCAAGAGGAGTAGGAATGTCCATATTTAATGTCACGTACTCCTCAATAATATCAAGTTGGCGGCGAATGTACGGACTCACGGGGATCAGTATGTAGTCCCCATACTGATTGCGCATTATCTTCACATCCGTGGAAGGGAGCATTCCCGTTTGGAGTACTACGCTATGATCGTCATAACGCAAGACTTGTTTAAATTTACGCTGTAGCGGTGTAGGATTATGTACCTTGGTTGTTTCTTCCACTGGTCTCAGTTGTAGATGATCTGATCGTAGCGAACCTTGTAACGTTTGACCGCCATTTTGTCCTACTAGTGCAGCAGATGGAGTAGATGCCTGAAAATGAAAAAGATTGTATTAAGTTTACATTCAAGGGAGGAGAGGGAGGAAAGTAGCGACTTACCATTTTAGTTGGATAATATAACAGGGATGTAGAGAGAGAGAGAGAGAGAGAATGTGCGTCCGTCACTTGTACGATTCAACGATGGAATGATTCTCACTGTGGAAGGCTCTCTATTTATAAAGGAATGCTTGATTCTCATTAGACAACAATCCTCATTGGAGAATAGAACACATCTAGTAAAGCTGGCACGCTAACGAGTGTGACTGCAGAAACATTTCTTCAACGTTCGCTACGTTTCACAACAACCTGTCGAAGACTTCTTACAAACTTATTTCAACATTTGCATTTGCAACATTGTAACATTTGCATGTGCTTCACATATTCTACACGAACGGTTAACACATGTAATATAAAATCCTAAATCCAACCGTAGAGGAGCCTAGCTTTGGATTATGAACTTTACAACCCATGCGATTCAATGTCATGGAACTAGTTCTCACACACTCAACGTGTGTGACAACATCTGGTTTTATAAAACATTCAACGCTGACTATAAGACCTTGTGTGAAACAATCTACACAGCGCAGTAAAACTTTCTAGCGCTGTGGCGAACACTGATTTCATATAACATTCTAAACTCGCAGTCTTACTGCAGTAGAAAACTGCTTTTACTAAACCTGATGAAGCTAATCTAACAGTCATGAAGTTTGAATTTCTAATAGGGAAACATTTGGCAACTGTCTCCAATAAAACTTTCTAACACTGTGAACGTAAGTTACAAGACAACCTACACTGTGCAGTAAAACCTTCTAAAACTTTCTAGTGCTGTGATGAGCTCGGTCAGTCATACAACGTCAATGATCAAACTTTATTTTCACAAACGTGCGTCGCGGTAAATTATTTGACTACACTAACGCTTACATTTCATGACATGTGTGTTTCATAAAACGTCATGATCAAACTTTTCTAACTATACATCAACCTGTGTTGCAGTAAAACTTTTACCAACCATGATACACTTTCTAACGACACTCACGAATACAACTTCGATGATCAGACTTTACTTTCTCAAACGGGTGTCACAGTAAAATTATTTGACTACACTAACTTTGCAAACCATGATACACTTTCTGAGTAGACTTACAAATAAAACGTTGATGATCAAACTTTCTAACTATACATCAACCTGTGTTGCAATAAAACTTTTTTACAACATGATAAAGTTTCTGACTACACTAACTTTGCTTTTACAAACCATGACACAGTTTCTGACTAGACTTACGAATACAACGTTGATGATCAAACTTTTCTAACTATACATCAACCTGTGCTGCAGTAAAACCTTTGTACGACACTGACATGAGCTTGTTCACTAGCAAAGAGAGAAGTCTGATGTGTTGCGTGTGGCGCATGAATGTCCTCCCTTCATTCCATTCATCATTTTTCTTCCCCTCTGCATTCCATATCCGTAGATATGTGGCGGGCTTGGGACCGCTTTAGCTGCATTAGAAGGTTGGCCCTTAAGAGAGCCCATGGGTCGTTCTCGGGATGATTGGAGCAATATGGGACTCAAGCTTGCCGCTTCGCCTCCGGCTCGTTGACGGAAGCAGGTGGGAGCTTCTCATTGATATTTGTAAAGAAAGAAGTTGTTAGTTATCATCTTGAACTCTAAGTTACTTGTTTTAACTTACAGATCTTCTCCGGACGTGGTTCGAACAGGAATCCTGTGATTGCCTCCTTATGGTCGAATGTAAAATGAAGGCATTCGATACCTTTTTTAGCCCTGCTGTACCACATTTCGTCTCTGCCACGTTCACAGAGGAGCGGTCTTGCGGGCACACCTCCTTTCTTATCTAGGGGAATGTGGAGGCGACTTGATCGTCGAGTACTGCTACTCTTCACTTGTTGGTGCAGCTCCTGATTAGTCGCCACCACCTTCCCCAACTGCTTTCGCAGCCCTTCCACCTCCTCCCTCATCTTTCTCAACTCCTTCTCCTGACTCTCTCTCTCTCGATCAGGAGCTGTTCTTCTCTGGCCTTACTAGCGAGGTGCGAGAACCTCTCGCGATCGAGCTCTCCTTCTTTCTCAAGAAGACTAGCTTGAGTCTTCTTGAGCTCCTGAGTGACTCGCGAGAGGTTCTCGGAACTCGCTTTATAGAAAAAACAGTCGCTCTTCCACACTGCCAACTCATTCTTCAGCTTGTCATACTCATAATGAAGTTGCGACATTGAGCCCCAATCCCACCACTGCTCGATGACTTAGCCGGCTGCACCTCGCTATCGAGGTCGACTTCCCTCACCGACTCTACCTCGCTATCGAGGTAGACACTCTCGACTAGGTGAGCCTTCGCCGAGCCTTTTTCCTCCTCCTCCTCCTCCTCACTGTCGCTGCTACTATTAGCCGACTCATCGCTAGAGGAGGATTTACTCGACTTCGGAGAAGACTCAATCGGGGTGGGTGAGAGAACCTTTGCTGGCACACTAGATGAGGGAGTCTCTGCTGACGCGATAGACTCGACAGCGCACTGAGTCTCCAGAGCTTTTAACTCTGAGCTGAAGAGACTTTGCTTCGTCTCCTCAGTCAGCTCTGGTTGACTGCAACTGCTATGCTTCGCATGCCACTCCGGTAACGTCTCGACAAGGCGAGATGTATTATGGTTGCTGCAAAAGTATCGAATGCCCCCTACCATTCGCTTATTCACACAAGAGTGTTTCTTCAAGGCATCACTGCGAAAGATTTTTCTGCAAACGCAGAGCTTGAAAGCCGTCTTGGCATTATTGTAGTTAACCATTTTCTGAAGTGAAAAGGGGAAAACAATGATTATAAGTCAGTAAACGTTTGATAGCAAACGATTGATTCCTAATTTATAAAAACGGAAAACAATGATTTTTACACTTAGTGAGGAATGATAGATTTGAGTGTAGTGAGTGGCACTCGATCCCGTCGACGGCCCGAAGGCCTTGTACTGATCACTAGGGAAGTGAGAGATCTTCCCCGATACCCGCTATTTACAGCTTAAAGCATCATTGTCACTGCCCCGAAGTGGTAACAGCAACGCCGAGTCAAAGGTAGTGAACAGTAGCTGGGATCTAACCCCTGAAAGCTGCCTTAGACTTAGTTAAATTTGAAATCTGATAGCAGATTTGAACTCAGCATACTTGAAAACCTTGGGGAAACATCCCAAGTTATTGCTTTGATCAGCTTGATAGCAAGCCGTAGAGAGCTTGATTCACCAGCGTTTTGCAATGGAGATGTTTAGAGGCCACCCATGACAAGATAGCTAAGACTCAACCGATTGGCGTTCAAAGTGCTACGTTGAGAACTGTGTCAAATGCCCAACATGAGACATGAGTTGTCCCAGCGGTTACGGTCTAAACTATGACACACTCCCTTGCCACAGTGATCACTACGGCATCGTCCGCCGTCCCGAAGGAACACCCTGTCAGTGGAATACTACAGCAAAACTCTCCGTGTCTTGCTCGCTTTCAGTGAAAAGCCGCTTATACCATGAGACGACTGGCTCAGACATCATTAAAAATGCTTTCATTGACTTCAGCAGGGTCGAAAACCCCAGAAAACCTCCAAAACTAGTGAATTCAAATTTTTCAACTTTTTAGCACTACTTATGAAATTTTATAAGTAGTCTGTCACTTAGAGCAGGTCAATAGCGACCGAACCTTTTTTGAATCAAGTCAAACGGACTTGTAGAAGCAAAGTTACAAGCCTTTAAAGTTTTGGAGTCTTTTATGGCCTGGAGACGAAGGCCATCTCCTGGCTAACCTCTAAGTCTGACGCCTTAGCTGACATCAGCTATGAAATTTTCTAAGTCGGTTTCTTGCAGAAACGCGGAATTTGGAATGTCCGAAGCTATCATCGGACCTCAGCTATCATCGGAGCTCATAGAGACGACTTACCGTTGGCAATCTCTCGTCTTAATGACAAGTCTCTGTCGGTTCCCAGCTTATATAGTATGTGGCGATCAGCTGATGACGTAATACCCATCATCCAAATCTTTAAATCCGTCTATCTCCGGTTCTACTGCTCCGATTGAGCTGGAAATACACCATTTTGTATGTAGAATTTGACGCTGAATCCGAATCTGGCCTCCGTTTTCCTAACCGATGGTTCGTTTTGGCTCTACAGCCCACAGCCATCGCAAAAATTCTAACTCGTTTTTTCGAAAAATGTTGAAAAGTTTTTCTCTCCGATTGACTTGAAACTCTCCGATTGACTTGAAACTCACCATGTTGATAGAGAATTTCATGCTGATTCCAAATCTGAAATCCGTTTTCCCATCCGATGCTTCGTTTTGGCGCTACAGCCCAAAACGTCCAAAATTCTAACTCTGTCGTTTTTCGACTATCTCCCAAAATCTTAAATGGCGTCTCACATCTAAACGAAGACAGATATGAACAAGCCGTTTCTTTCACTGAATTTTTCTCACTCTTAGCTTTCAAACGATCTATGGCACGACAAAATCCGTCCACTAGAAGCCAAGATCGAACCTAGCTCTCCCGAGGGGGGGACGTCAGCGAAACATTTTCTCTCCGATTGACTTGAAACTCACCATGTTGATAGAGAATTTCATGCTGATTCCAAATCTGAAATCCGTTTTCCCATCCGATGCTTCGTTTTAGCGCTACAGCCCAAAACGACCAAAATTCTAACTCTCGTTTTTTCGAAAAATGTTGAAAATTTTTTCTCTCCGATTGACTTGAAACTCACCATGTTGATAGAGAATTTCATGCTGATTCCAAATCTGAAATCCGTTTTCCAATCCGATGCTTCGTTTTGAAGCTACAGCCCAAAACGTCCAAAATTCTAACTCTGTCGTTTTTCGCCAATGTCCCAAAATCTTAAATGGCGTCTCACATCGAAACGAAGACAGATATGAACAAGCCGATTCTTTCACTGAATTTGTCTCACTCTTAGCTTTCAAACGAGCTATGGCACGACATAATCCGTCCACTAGAAGCCAAGATCGAACCTAGCTCTACCGAGGGGGGGACGTCAGCGAAACTTTTTCTCTCCGATTGACTTGAAACTCACCATACCGATGCAGAATTTCACGCTGAATCCGAATCTGGCCTCCGTTTTCCCATCCGAGCACTGCTACCACTCGAAACAGCCCATTTTCAACCCAACATTCATCAGATTGCACGAAAAACATCACACACTATAGCCTAAAGTCAAAACCTGGCGGTCGCCCAAGTCCACCACGACACTCCGTCGTTCCAGAGGGGGGGGGAGTCAGACTCGAAGCACCACGGCGGCCGACCACAACTTCTGTCGTTCCAGAGGGGGGGCGCCGGTCGATTGTTCGCCGTTTTCTTACTACTACGCTCACCTAAGGAACAGCTGCCATCAGCATACTAAGTCTGCTTAATCGAGTATCTATCTTGTATCATGCGATAGTTCATGAATAAGCGGAGCAACTCCTAAAGCGCAGAAGGGCATCGCACAAGGATCACCCTGAGTGCAACCCTTCTCCGATGTTTTGTAATTTCGTCACTTTTCGATTCATTGATATACAATTGCGCATTATTTTGGTAAGAGTTTTTAAGGTAAGTGTGAAAAGGTGGACATATGTATTGAATGTAATGTAAAGCAGCTTTTCTGTAAATGCAATTAAATGAAAATCTTCGCATCTACTAATAAAACTGCACCTTCAGTTTCATCATTTTCGAAAACTTCTTTTGCTAAATGAATTGCTGCTTCTATAGTTGAATACAACTCAGTGCATGTCTGTAGAGAGCCTGCAGCTTCTTGAATATCATCTTTCAATTCCCTGCTTACCATTTTACATATAATTATTCGGAGTATTTCACCAACTCCTATAGGACGGATTCCTGGATTTTTATCTAGGACTATCAGCCTACATGAAAAGTATTCATTCAGATAATCAGGATGAACTTCTTCAGTGCACAATCGCTTTGCCATGTCAGCAATAGCTTGACATAAATGTTTTGATGCATCCTTGAAAAGTCTAGAACACAATAAAATGCACCATCAACCTATGTCGGCCCACCAGATCCGTGAACTTTTATTATTGCACTCTGAACCATTTTCACATCAATTTCTTCGAAAATCACAGTTTCAGATGATCGTTCAGTTCTACTCAATAGCGTCGTTGGATCAGCGTCTTTACTTCGCGGATGCTTCTCGAGTAAACAAGACTTAATTTCATCATTCATTTAATGAATTCCATTCAATGGATCATCAGCGTTTACATATATCATCGCTTGTGAAGCTTTTCCTTTCATCATCAATCGGCATTGTTGCTTCTCTTTACTTGCATTTTTGACATTTCTTTTGGTCAATAATCCTTTTTTGTATCTCATTTGCTTCTGATAATAACGATGTAGGATCTCCATTTCCCCATTTTTCTAATCTTGCGGATAAATATTTTACATTTTCTCTTGGTTTTGATTTACCACTAGGCTTTTGAAGCATCAATGGGATAAAAACATGTAAAAGCAGCATTGAAAGACTATCCCATGTCGTTTTATAAACAAATAAGGTAATTAATCGCGTAATTTCTGAGACCGGTGTGGACCTGGGCACTAACACCGTCTTAGTCAAACCTATTGATGCAATCTGTTTGTTCAATTTTTGCCGTCATTAACAGAGGATGGTAGCTGGTAGTTGATGGCATTGAGGTGATTTCTTAGGTACAAACTTTCTATTTGACATTCACGTTTGTACGATGCGTATTTTCTCAAAGCTTCGTTTCATTCGTGATCCGTTACCGCCGCCACATCAGAGACATCATGTCCGCGTCGGTCATGTTGGAAAGAACAGTGCTTCGAATGCAATGATTGGTGTCAGGGCATTTGAATGGTCATATTTTCCCCGTTCATTCGATCTTCCGTTCATAAGCCTTACAGACCCGTTCGTTCGTTCACCGCTCAAATAAGCTATCACCCCCGTTCCGTTCGTTCATGGCATAAACAACCGTTCAACCGTTCTTTTTAAGTCAAAACAATGTTCAATTTTGATGGACCCTATAAAGTGTTGTCGTTTCCAGCTAAGATTGGGTTTTTCAGAGAAACGTGGAAGCTGGCAATGCAGGATATTCTCCCATCTGACATCGCGAAATGATGCAAGCTGCAGTATCGGAAAATTCATTGTCGGTATTGTCCCGCAATGACAATGCGAAACATAAGCTGACGTCAAACGTTGCACGTCGCACACTCCTTTCGTGTCAAATCCAATCAAAACAGAGAATATCAAAACCCATAGAGGAAGTCAAAATCCTGTCGTGATGATTAGCCTATAACACGCCTTAGCAGATCACGCTGCACGAAGTTGCTATAGGTGATGATGGGTGGATCTTCACCCATTTGACACTTCGCCTACACAATGCTTGGATCTTGGCAGCTAGGATAAAAGTGCCAGAAAAAGTGCCTAAAGAATACGATGTGACTAAATTCGATAGTGACTACATTCAACTGCATAATGTGCTTCATTCATTGTCATACATTTCTAAAGGCTTTGGGAATAGATTTGAGTGTGTTGATATTTGGCTCATGTGCATTTTGAATGATGCAACTGGACACTTTGATGGATCGCTTTTGTTTTCATACATTTTACCTTGCTTAACATTAGTGTAAGTTTTTCTTTCTATCGATGGTTTAACAGTCCTTGAAAGAGCCTTTGTGAATTTCGACAAAAGGAACACCAGTAGACGATTTTCCAACGTATTCCAAGTATTCTTTTTTGAGGTTTCAAATTCCTTCTCTTGCAGGGTTGGCTTTTTGCCGGCTAAAGCTGGTTTTTGCTACTAAGTGGTAAAAACCCGGTAAAAACCGATAAAAACCGGCAAAAACTGGTAAAAACGGGATAAAACTAAAATGCCGAAATATCAATCTATTTCTTCACAAAATGATCGTCACGAATGATCAAACCATAAGTTGTGGTTTGAGTATGATGATGCATAGGGGTTTGCATACTACAACTCATGTTGATAACCACAACATACTGAATATTGCAAAGTACATTCATTCTCTGATAGAACCATTTGATATCACAGTCATTACACGATGTTTTTATCAGACGATGTTGTCTTCGTTTGCGATTGCGCTGCCCATTTATTTTACCTTTTAGAACCAATGTGGACTTCAGACTTCAGTACCACTTTGGCTCTTTAGTCCATGTAATAGAAGTTATTCGATACTTCCGAAATTATCATCAATAGATGCTCTTTTATTTGAGTAAATGTGATTTCGTTAAATCTTAAAAAATGAGAAACAACATACATGTATGAATAAATATCTGCTTAGAATTAGAGCCAAATTAAGCAAGCCACTTTCTTCATGTGGATGAGCTTCGATGATCCCACTGTCATTCTTCCGTGCTTAGTGTTCATCGAGAATGCAGAGTGTACCTACTTTAAAAGTCTTAATTTTGATCTGATGTAGATTTGAACTCAAGTCCCATGAACGCAGAGCGAACACTCTATACGACAAGGCCTCAAATCTCAGCTCCCAAATCAAACAGTGTGCAATAATCACTTAGAATCCATTTACATTTTTATTAGAAATGTGCGACAGGTACCAATGCTTGTAGTTGGAGGAGAAAATTATGATTTGGAAGCACAAATAATAATTAAATGACATAGTTAACAGCAGCAATCTTGATATCGTGAGGTACATGTCTGAATAACTTCAGCTAAAGTCCACAAATAGAAATTTCCAGTCAGCTGCAAAATTGGTCGTTAATAGAATCAGAGAGGGACAGGAAATTATGACATCTATTTACATCCATTGTGAGATTCCTATTTGTTTCAGGTTATTCGAATCTTCATATTTTGAACTCAAATAATTTGTTCATGAAACATCACATTTTTTCTGAATATATTATGATAGACATTAAAAATGTCGCAAGACAATGTTTTCTATCTTGTCCATCTGGGAGAATACCTGTCTTCCGGCAAAAACTCTTCATCTGTACTAGCTTTTATACAAAGCTCTGTGATTTCGCTCTAGCGTTTGTCGCATCCAATCATTTACCTGATATCATTTAAATACAAAATTGTCTGTCTCATTTTCATATAATAATAATTTGTATCATTACATTTATACTTGGACCATGTACTTAATTGAAACATGATATTGATGAGGTTTGAATTGTGAAAATACAGGCCTAATATTTATCGAATAATGAAAAATTAAAATGAACTCATAATGCCTAACGTTCATCAATAAATTCAGGAGTCATGATTCCATGTGCCAAAAACTGAAGCAAAAATGCTGAAAAATAGTTTTAGCCAGTTTTAGCTGAAAAATTGTGGCTAAAACTGGTGGTTTTTTACCAGGTTTTTGCCGGTTTTTACCAGGTGGTAAAAACTAGGGTGGTTTCTACCGGCCAACCCTGTCTTGCCCTTTGACCAAAATAGTAAATGATGTTGAAGATGAATTCGTCTTGAAGAGTGACGGGGTTTTTGTGATCAAAATAGTCAGACAACTTCTTCAAATTATCGTCTTCCAACGGTAAGTAGCGATTGATCCTACCGCCATGTTCAAAAAACGGTCAATCATGATCTTAGGCATGACATCAGATCGTTTGAATTCATAGTCGCTGCTGATGTTGATGGGTTGCGTTTCGGATACGTATCTGCTGATTGTACACCTAATTGAAACAAGTATCGCTGGGGCGCATAGCTTGCCATCTGAATTTTTTAGATTTGCATAAAAATGTCTAAGATACTGATCTAAGTCTTGGAGTGGCATCTTTTCAATTACAGTAGAATAGTTATCTTCAGACAGAAAGTTCTTTAAACGATGTACGTTGTCTTTTGTTTTTTGCTCAGTTGATTTATTTTTCAAAATCATTTCTGCCAGATCCAGCTCTGCTTGTATCTCAGGCGCTAAATCTGCATATTCATCATGACTCAAAAGATCATGATCGTTTGTCACATTAGACAATTCGGTTAAGCTGTTGTGACCTATTTTCTCGATTTCACTGGCTGACTTTCCCGATATAATATTTCCAGGTACATTTACAAATTTTATCATTGAAGTCCAATTTTCCATTTCTTCAAATTTATAATCTTACACCATTGTGGTTTGAATAATGAGTGAATGAGTAACTATGTAACTACAGTAACTTAAAAATCAAAAAACTATCCTTGATTTGAATCTGGACGAATGCAAATTACTGTGAAAACACTTGCTATTTTTATTACTCATCTGGCTGAGCATAGACTTCTATGGGCTAAGTGACACTTGCCATATAGATTTAGAAGATAAGCTATTCTGTGAATCCAACGGGCAAGAAAATCGTAGAAATCCTCGTCTGCTTTGAGGCCACGGATTTCTACATTTTCTTGTCCTTCTGGCTTCATAGAATGTAGCATTATATCATGGATTTTTAGGGCAGTAATACCAGACATAGACGTAGAATGTCTGATATTTCTGCCCGCAAAATCCATGATATATATTTTTTTATTTTTCACCGTTCGTATAATGTAGATATCCTGTCACTTTATTTTACCTGTGAAGCAGATTACTGCACGGGCGTGCAGTGATATTTTCATTATAGCACTGGTTGAATTATAGATTTCTATATACATGTAGATATATGCGATTGAATTATATGAAACCCCCTTATTATTTAACTCATCAAACACCATATGAATTATATTAGTCATGATATCGGTGAAAAATAAAATTACCTACACAACTCGTGCAAAGATATCCATCTTTTGCTTTCTCCTCGATCAAAATTCTATGCCCTCTCCCTTCGGGCTCGTGCATAGATATGTTGACCTCGAAGAAAGCAATAAGATGGATATTTTGCACTAGTTGCGTAAATAACTATTCTTCAACCAATTTATTTAAATTGAATACATAACAAAAATAAAACCATCGTTTAAAACACGCTCTAAAAAAGTATGATCAAAAAAGTCACAAGGGAAAGTCAAAAAATTCAAAAAAGTTTCCTCTTGCCTCGGCGTTGACCAACAAGGCATGATATAATGCATGATATAAATCCATGATATAATGCTATTGTATGTAACTCTTGAGCAGAGTTATTGTACTGGTTAACAGTTTTATTTCAAGTTGGAATGATTCTTGTCCCACCAACAACTCGGACGAACGTATGATCAAAGCATACGGTGCTCACTGCGAAGGTAAAGGAATAATGCCAGATGAACTCTACTCACAATGGCGTCGTGCAACCACTTTAACAGGTTCGGTTTACCGACTACCTGGTGGAAGCATTGGACGAATGTTCACTGATGTTTTAAATGATGAAATACATAAAGTTATTGATAGAAGAGACAAATCGAATTCAAGAAGTGAATATCTTTTACTTTTCGAAGCAATAATTTTACGGAAAGATCCTAACATTACCAAAGGTAATGACATCCGCCGGTTTATCTCAAGGAGACTGGAAATGTGGAAGGACAATCAGATTGAATCGTTACTTCAAGAGGCAGAGAGGTGCGATGCATTAACACGTAAAGGTCGCAAACGTGATAAGGAGAAATCTTTTGACCAAGACCACACCATACGCATATTTTCGAAATTGATGCTAGAAGGGAAAATTAGAAGTGCAGTCAGATGGGTAACCAACAGAAGCAATGATGTTGCTCTTGATCCAGCTGACAATGTTATAATCAAGAATCAGAAATATGCGGTGCTAGACGTTTTACGTTCGAAACATCCGAATCTTCACGATCCCCCGCCAGAGGCTTTCTTACAATGTTCCGATTTACCAGCAAAATATGATATAGATATCACAGGACTACACATTGAAAAAGCAGTAAAACGCTTATCAGGCTCTTCAGGACATGCTGGAAACGATTCAACACGATGGCAAGATTATTTGTTGCGCTATGGGAGAAACAGTGAAAAACTTCGGGAAACCATTGCTGCTCTCGCTAGAAAATTGTGCAACGAGGAATGACACCATGGAATGACATTCGCGCATTAATGTCCAACCGTCTAATAGCTTTAGACAAATGCCCCGGTGTTCGTCCTATTGGGATAGGAGAGAGCTTGAGACGAATTCTTTGTAAAGCTGTTGCCTTGGTGACATCTTATGATCTCAGTATTCAATGTGGCACCGAACAACTGTGTGCAGGAATGAAAGGTGGCATTGAAGGCGCAATCCATGCTATGAATTATCTATTCACTGAAAATGCAGAAACGAATACATGTTGGGGAGTTTTAATGGTAGATGCCTCAAATGCATTTAACTCTATCAGCAGAGTTGCAGATTTATGGAACATAAGGATTTTATGGCCAAAATGTTCGTATTTTCTGTTCAACACCTACCGTGGATCAGCACCATTAATAATACAAGGTACAAATGACATTCTCTTTAGCTGTAAAGGCGTAGTCCAAGGAGATCCATTATCGATGTTATTTTATGCATGTGCTGTTTTACCTTTGATCAATGACGTTAAAATGAAAAATATAATACAAAACTGGTATGCTGATGACTCCTCTGCATATGGACAGCCCGAAAAATTGGAAGATTGGTTTGATTATTTACTCCAAACAGGTCCTAAATTTGGATACCATCCAGAATCCTCCAAGTGTGTCCTAGTAGTATCTTCAAATAAAGTGGAGCAGGCTAAACATATTTTTCCGAATATGATATAAAGATAATGACGGGTCACAAATATTTGGGTGGCTTCATTGGTTCAACAGACGAACGAGAGAAATTCGTTAACTCAAAAATATCAAAATGGATTACAGACACAGGAGCTATTCCAAGTGAATGGAATTACATTCAAAGACTAGTTCCCGATTGTGATCACCTCTTTGCATCATTAGAATCTGTGTTGTCTGATGTGTTCCTATTAAGTATTTTTGATGGTGAAATATCTCACGCCGAACGTCGATTACTTGCAAATTCAACTCGTTATGGAGGGCTCAATCTAAGAAGTCCAGTGGATGAATCTTCAATGAATTACAATCTCTCTAGAAAAGCAACGAGACTAGTGCGAGAATCCATCATCCCTGATGAAGCATTATTTTCTGTTCAGGATCATTACGAAATCATGAAGCAAGAAAAGAAAAATAATTACATAAATAAAAAATGTAAGGAAAAAGCAATTTTTAATGCAAATTGTGAATCAATTCCACCACAAAGAGCCACTCGCCTCAAAAAGATGAGTAAAACAAGAACTTCGACGTGGTTGAATGCTATTTCGAACACTGCCAATCATTTTGATTTAACAGCTCAACAGTTTCGAGATGCACTATCTCTCCGATATGGCCGACAAATAAATGGACTACCTGCTACATGTAATGGAAACGATGAGTCATATGACATGAATCATGGCTTGAACTGTAAAAAAGGTGACCTCATAATACAGAGACATAACGAAATCCGCGATGTACTGGGGGATCTGGCAGCAATGGCATGGGGTGATCGAAATGTGATCAAGGAGCCGATAATTCGTGAACCAAATATGCAATTGAACGAAAATGGTCTTCGAGCAGATTTGCTGATAAGGGGAGTTTGGGAAGCACAGACACCGGCGTTGTTTGACGTGCAAGTATTGAATCTTGAATCTTATGTTAACCAAAAGCAATCGAGCAAACATTCAAATCAGCAGAAAATATAAAGGAACACATATACAGAGATGCTTGCGAATAGAGACGAAGCGATTTCACGCCATTTATATGTTTGTGTGATGGGATCCTATAGCTCCACAGGCATTCTCATTTATTAAAGTTTTGTCAAGACGGTTATGCGAGAAATGGCAAGGACCATACAGCAATGTCATCAACTTTATACTCGCAAAAATATCCTTTGCCATTATAAGAGCTACATCCCATTGTTTACGTGGCTCTCGAATAAAGAGGAGGAGTGTCCTCACTTTTGAAGATGGTGCTGGAATTCCAGACCAACTTTGATAATTTGTCCTTTTCAAATTTTCTATCTTGATTTTCTGATTCTTCTTTTGATCTTGACTTTCGATCTGCCTTTATCCGTTTTTTCAGTGTTATCGTACATATTCGCAAGTTATAATATAGTTAATTTTGCAACTCTTGAGAAGTCAATGAATATTGCAATTATTGATCACTGTTAGTGATTTGAGAAATAAACGTAATGATATTTTGATATTTTAGTCACAGATGATGGAGAGATGAAGAAATCTTTGATTGATTTTTATTGAAGTCTATGAAAGTTTGCTCTCTCAATAGATGGTAATTCATGAAAAGTTTGAAAATCTATGAATTTCTATAGATGTGAATAGATTTGAAATTCAGATTCCTATCTAAAAATGATTTGAAATATCAGTTTACCAATTTATTCATTAATGAGCTCTTAAGCTGGAGTGACGGACGACGGTTCATGGCTATAATAATAACAATAATTTATTGAGCAGTCAAATAGACCTGTGAAATACTCACTCTCGATGGCTTATTGGAGGTCATAGAAATTATTGAAATGATTTTGAAATGCATTACTGCCCGGCATTGGAGGGTATTTAATGTACCATTACATGACTGCCAATTTCACATAGAATTCTCACCGTACCAGATAGCCATGAACCGTCGCCCGTCACCACAGCTTAAGAGCTCATTAATGAATAAATTGGTAAACTGATATTTCAAATCATTTTTAGATAGGAATCTGAATTTCAAATCTATTCACATCTATAGAAATTCATAGATTTTCAAACTTTTCATGAATTACCATCTATTGAGAGAGCAAACTTTCATAGACTTCAATAAAAATCAATCAAAGATTTCTTCATCTCTCCATCATCTGTGACTAAAATATCAAAATATCATTACGTTTATTTCTCAAATCACTAACAGTGATCAATAATTGCAATATTCATTGACTTGTTGAGAGTTACATACAATAGCATTATTCTTCTAAATACCAATGTGCATGGCACTTTATCGTCACATATTTACAGAAGAAGATGATAAGTTACACAATAAATAACTGCGAGCATGTTTGTGTGGACAGCAATGACTATGTAAAGACGAGGCTGACAGTCATTGCTATCCGAATTCAAACACGCTCATAGTGGCATTGTAATATGATACCTGTGTATTGTAACTCTCCATGTACCATGTAATCCTGACCGCAGTGACTTTACCATAGAATCATATTACAATGCAACTGTGAGCATGTTTGAATTCGGACAGCAATGAATGATAGCGGTCCGATTTTAAAGAAGGCCACAATGATAATGCTGATTATATATTATATATTATATGCTTCAGCATTATCATCGTGGCCATTCTTTAAAGATGACCGCAATTACATTGCTGCTGTGATTCATGCGGAACTCATAAGCTATGCTTCTGTCATTTTTACTCGATGGATGGATTAAAATAAATGTACAAGACTACCAAGATATCCATATAGAAAGGTAGGGTAGAAAGGCTTGATGAGAAATGAAGAAGAAAAAACTTGAAAAAGATTGTGCAATTTTGGCAAATGTGGACTTTGCGAACAACAAGAAAAATGCTACACCATCACACCTAGAAGAAGCGCAGTCATTTCAGATGCCAGACGATATTGGGAAGACAATTACAATGCCCCAAGATCAAATGGAACTGATAATCAGCTTCAAGAGCCATAGAGGGAAATTATCTGAAGCGATGATGCACATAAGCAACTGGAATCCTCAAGTTCCATTACATTCAACTCATCTTTTGGGTTGGAAAGTCCCGTTGAAGATTGTGCAACCCGCAGTTCCTTTTCCAGTCTAGTCAGTCACTTGGAAGGTCACGCACAAGGCATTTTCCCCGGAACCACACCAGAAACATGGCTAATAAAACATGCTAAATACATATGTCACAAATCTATCCGCGTATTCTTCACATCTCCATTCAATTCCCACGAATTGTCATGCTGTCCTAAAGGTCGTGTAGTCATGAATGACGACCAAGCAACAGAAAATAGTCCTTTACCCTCTCTTGAAGACATATTCTCACTGTCACGCGCTACGCTCAAGCATGTTCCCTCTTCTGCACGACAAGCGTTTGGACAAGCGTTCGGCTTATTTTTGATGAATGTGCAGAAGAATTATCAGAATTGCTCCCTTGGATCACATCGTGTTATGCTGCTCATCTGACTCTATATCATCCTCTGGGTAATTTGACCTCCGAAGTAGGGATGCAACAAGGAGACCCTCTTTGTCCAAATGTTGTTTTCTTTGGCACTTGACACAAGCGTATATGTAACATCACAAAGTCAATACCATTAGTCTTCCATTCATGGTATTTAGACGATGGAATCTTTGTTGGTGACTTAGCTCGCTTACGTGAAGTTCTCGACATTCCTCAATCGGATACGGCGATTACTGGCCTTCGGATGAACCTAAACAAATGCGAGATATTCAGCAAGAGTGATTTGTCCGGGTTTGAAGATACCATTATTAAATCATCGGAGCCTAATCTCGAAGTTCTAGGCTCACCTATTGGCAGCACCTCATACTGCCGTGACTTTATCGAAACAAAGCGAAGAAAAACCGTTGAACTCCTACAAATGTTGAAGACAATGCTGAATCCTCAGGCTGCACTTTCAATCCTCAAGCGATGCAGTGACTTCTACAAAATGATTCACATTGCGCGAACTACGTCCATCAACAAATCAAATTCAGCAAACATGCAGAATTTCGACAACGATGTGCGGAAAACTCTAGAGGAGGCAACTGCGATTGAACATACAGTAAATGCATGGAAACAAGCCCAATTGCCAGGGAGGCCTAGGACTGAATTCCACATTTGATCATTCTGGAGCTGCGTATATCGCTTCTCACTCATCTTCGCTGTCATCATGCTCCTCCTATTTACTCGATGACATCAACCATTACAATCAAAGAGTGTCCGACGTCAATCGTATAACATCAGATACAGTGAATTCGATGACATGGTGATACAGTGATCCATTCCAGCAACGACAGCTGTCATCCAACATTGACCACCGTTACTTTGATGTTTTCCGATCGGATTTAAGCCTTGCCGACCGCATACGATTGGACCACATATCTGTCCCCCATGCAGCCGACTGGCTCAGAGTGGTGCCATCTCCAGGACTTATCTCAGCTCCAAGTGAGATGCGAACAGCGCTGAAATGGTGGTCAGGGCTGCCTATCCACGATCTTGGCTCAGCGTGCCCTTTCCATCCATTCAATTCATTGAATCCATGTGGTCATCATTCAACCACCTGCAACAAGGATGGTGATGTCGTGACTCGGCACAACAAAATCCGCAACATCATCTTTGACAGCTGCACGCATGGAATGCGGCACTGGACAGGGCAGTGCAAACCCAGATTCTCGTCCAGCAGACATTTTGATCACAGACTGGATCCTAGGCCAATCACCGGCCGTTGATGTAACAGTCGTGCATCCTCTCATTTCCAAAAATATACTTGGAGCAAGTGCGTCTATTCAGGCTGCAACAGCTACAGCAGAGGACCGCAAAAGGACTCGGAATGGCGAGAAGTGTCGGGAGCTGCGATAGACCTGCCTTCCATTCGCATTAACCATTTACGGTGGTTATGGAGAAGAAAAATCCAGTTTCATCCACAGAATATCACAGCGGCTGTCGATCTAAACCACTGCTGGCTACAATGAAGATAATACCTTTCAAATGACAGCCTAAATCGTCGGCGAGTAGCGCCAGACGATTAAGGCTGATCATTTGAAAGGTATAATATGCATTGTTACTGAACTTAAAATCTATGACATCAAAATCTAAGATTTTGACCTGTAAAAGACTCAAATCTATGATAATTTTCTACATAGCCCATGCAGCTCAGAACATTGAAGTATGTCAAGCTTGAGATATCTGCGAATCCAAATTGTGAACCATAGGAATCATCTCAATGTTATTTTCACTGGGAATGCGAAGATGGATGGTGAAATGCTCCTACCTCAATTGTATTATATAGCAAATTAGACGGCTTTAATCATGGCAATTAAGGCCGTCTAATTTGGAATTGGAGATATATAAACGACTTTCATAGAAAAATGACATATGAAATATCGGCTGACAACCCTACTTACTCAGTAACAATGCCATTTTAACATCACTATGTGGACGAATATCGCCATCATTGATAAGGAGTAGCGCATTGTCGATCCTGAGGAGATCGAGTTATACTGCGAGCAACACGGACATTTGCAGCGATTTTGTTGATCACTCTTTGTTTGAGATTATTTCCTTTTGTTAGAGATACAGATCACTTGAACTTTTACGTACGTAGAGGACATTTTTACGTCAGTTTGTATTTTAATGATTTTTACAGTAAAAAATAAATGTACAAGGACTCTAATTAACAGGCGGGCAACATTGATAATATCATTGTGCCCAGCTTTTTCTATTGAATTCTCTATCTAAAAGGCGTGCAACGATGATATCATTGTTGGCCGCCTCTTTTAATTGAATCCTATATACACGAAGCGGACAACAATGACATCATTGCTATCCGAATTTTTTCAATTGAATTCAATGTTTAAGAAATCGCACCGCAATGATGCTGCAAAGTAACAATGACTGTTTTTCTCAAGTCTACTTTTTATGAAGTTGTCTGATTTTGCAACCGATTTCTGATATACAACAGGTTCATTCACCATCATATTTTTATGGAATCATAAATCATGACTCAGATGCCCTGTAATGATGATGCATGATAAAATTGAACACACATATCATCATTAAACAATGGGGTCCTGCTACAGGAGCAGAGTTATTAAAAAGTGCAT
The DNA here is from genome assembly GCA_907163375.1 of Prostheceraeus crozeri. Lineage (NCBI taxonomy): Eukaryota > Metazoa > Platyhelminthes > Polycladida > Euryleptidae > Prostheceraeus > Prostheceraeus crozeri. The sequence goes on from CAJQUW010004032.1 coordinate 42,484, forward strand.
CAGAATATTTGGGAACGACAAGCACATTATCAATCACTCTTTTTTGGCTATTATTTGCGATCGAATTGCTTATTTCTTCAATCAGCCACTTACTCAAACAAGATCATGGAAACTTTTCGTTTGAATGCAATGAATGTACGTACGCTTTCTACGGATTTTTCCAATTTTGTTGTACATGTTATTTCGATTTCCAGCATTTATTAGATCAGGATTTTTTAAGGTTTTTGCTACGGGTCATCTAATCATTCTCACGGGTCACACTCAAGTCGTCTCGAGATCAACTTTCATTAGTGTACGCCTAACCAGCTGTCCATGCTTATTTCTTCAATCAGTCACTTACTCAAACAAGATCATGGAAACTTTTCGTTTGAATGCAATGAATGTACGTATGCTTCCCACGGATTTTTCAAATTTTGTTGTACATGTTATTTCGATTTCCAGCATTTATTAGATCAGGATTTTTTAAGGTTTTTGCTACGGGTCATCTAATCATTCTCACGGGTCACACTCAAGTCGTCTCGAGATCAACTTTCATTAGTGTACGCCTAACCAGCTGTCCATGCTTATTTCTTCAATCAGTCACTTACTCAAACAAGATCATGGGAAGTTTTCGTTTGAATGCAATGAATGTACGTATGCTTTCTACGGATTTTTCCAATTTTGTTGTACATGTTATTTCGATTTCCAGCATTTATTAGATCAGGATTTTTTAAGGTTTTTGCTACGGGTCATCTAATCATTCTCACGGGTCACACTCAAGTCGTCTCGAGATCAACTTTCATTAGTGTACGCCTAACCAGCTGTCCATGCTTATTTCTTCAATCAGTCACTTACTCAAACAAGATCATGGAAACTTTTCGTTTGAATGCAATGAATGTACGTATGCTTCCTACGGATTTTTCAAATTTTGTTGTACATGTTATTTCGATTTCCAGCATTTATTAGATCAGGATTTTTTAAGGTTTTTGCTACGGGTCATCTAATCATTCTCACGGGTCACACTCAAGTCGTCTCGAGATCAACTTTCATTAGTGTACGCCTAACCAGCTGTCCATGCTTATTTCTTCAATCAGTCACTTACTCAAACAAGATCATGGAAACTTTTCGTTTGAATGCAATGAATGTACGTATGCTTCCTACGGATTTTTCCAATTTTGTTGTACATGTTATTTCGATTTCCAGCATTTATTAGATCAGGATTTTTTAAGGTTTTTGCTACGGGTCATCTAATCATTCTCACGGGTCACACTCAAGTCGTCTCGAGATCAATTTTCATTAGTGTACGCCTAACCAGCTGTCCATGCTTATTTCTTCAATCAGTCACTTACTCAAACAAGATCATGGAAACTTTTCGTTTGAATGCAATGAATGTACGTATGCTTTCTACGGATTTTTCCAATTTTGTTGTACATGTTATTTCGATTTCCAGCATTTATTAGATCAGGATTTTTTAAGGTTTTTGCTACGGGTCATCTAATCATTCTCACTGGTCACACTCAAGTCGTCTCGAGATCAACTTTCATTAGTGTACGCCTAACCAGCTGTCCATGCTTATTTCTTCAATCAGTCACTTACTCAAACAAGATCATGGAAACTTTTCGTTTGAATGCAATGAATGTACGTATGCTTCCTACGGATTTTTCCAATTTTGTTGTACATGTTATTTCGATTTCCAGCATTTATTAGATCAGGATTTTTTAAGGTTTTTGCTACGGGTCATCTAATCATTCTCACGGGTCACACTCAAGTCGTCTCGAGATCAACTTTCATTAGTGTACGCCTAACCAGCTGTCCATGCTTATTTCTTCAATCAGTCACTTACTCAAACAAGATCATGGAAACTTTTCGTTTGAATGCAATGAATGTACGTATGCTTCCTACGGATTTTTCCAATTTTGTTGTACATGTTATTTCGATTTCCAGCATTTATTAGATCAGGATTTTTTAAGGTTTTTGCTACGGGTCATCTAATCATTCTCACGGGTCACACTCAAGTCGTCTCGAGATCAACTTTCATTAGTGTACGCCTAACCAGCTGTCCATGCTTATTTCTTCAATCAGTCACTTACTCAAACAAGATCATGGAAACTTTTCGTTTGAATGCAATGAATGTACGTATGCTTTCTACGGATTTTTCCAATTTTGTTGTACATGTTATTTCGATTTCCAGCATTTATTAGATCAGGATTTTTTAAGGTTTTTGCTACGGGTCATCTAATCATTCTCACGGGTCACACTCAAGTCGTCTCGAGATCAACTTTCATTAGTGTACGCCTAACCAGCTGTCCATGCTTATTTCTTCAATCAGTCACTTACTCAAACAAGATCATGGAAACTTTTCGTTTGAATGCAATGAATGTACGTATGCTTCCTACGGATTTTTCCAATTTTGTTGTACATGTTATTTCGATTTCCAGCATTTATTAGATCAGGATTTTTTAAGGTTTTTGCTACGGGTCATCTAATCATTCTCACGGGTCACACTCAAGTCGTCTCGAGATCAACTTTCATTAGTGTACGCCTAACCAGCTGTCCATGCTTATTTCTTCAATCAGTCACTTACTCAAACAAGATCATGGAAACTTTTCGTTTGAATGCAATGAATGTACGTATGCTTCCTACGGATTTTTCCAATTTTGTTGTACATGTTATTTCGATTTCCAGCATTTATTAGATCAGGATTTTTTAAGGTTTTTGCTACGGGTCATCTAATCATTCTCACGGGTCACACTCAAGTCGTCTCGAGATCAACTTTCATTAGTGTACGCCTAACCAGCTGTCCATGCTTATTTCTTCAATCAGTCACTTACTCAAACAAGATCATGGAAACTTTTCGTTTGAATGCAATGAATGTACGTATGCTTCCTACGGATTTTTCCAATTTTGTTGTACATGTTATTTCGATTTCCAGCATTTATTAGATCAGGATTTTTTAAGGTTTTTGCTACGGGTCATCTAATCATTCTCACGGGTCACACTCAAGTCGTCTCGAGATCAACTTTCATTAGTGTACGCCTAACCAGCTGTCCATGCTTATTTCTTCAATCAGTCACTTACTCAAACAAGATCATGGAAACTTTTCGTTTGAATGCAATGAATGTACGTATGCTTCCTACGGATTTTTCCAATTTTGTTGTACATGTTATTTCGATTTCCAGCATTTATTAGATCAGGATTTTTTAAGGTTTTTGCTACGGGTCATCTAATCATTCTCACGGGTCACACTCAAGTCGTCTCGAGATCAACTTTCATTAGTGTACGCCTAACCAGCTGTCCATGCTTATTTCTTCAATCAGTCACTTACTCAAACAAGATCATGGAAACTTTTCGTTTGAATGCAATGAATGTACGTATGCTTCCTACGGATTTTTCCAATTTTGTTGTACATGTTATTTCGATTTCCAGCATTTATTAGATCAGGATTTTTTAAGGTTTTTGCTACGGGTCATCTAATCATTCTCACGGGTCACACTCAAGTCGTCTCGAGATCAACTTTCATTAGTGTACGCCTAACCAGCTGTCCATGCTTATTTCTTCAATCAGTCACTTACTCAAACAAGATCATGGAAACTTTTCGTTTGAATGCAATGAATGTACGTATGCTTCCTACGGATTTTTCCAATTTTGTTGTACATGTTATTTCGATTTCCAGCATTTATTAGATCAGGATTTTTTAAGGTTTTTGCTACGGGTCATCTAATCATTCTCACGGGTCACACTCAAGTCGTCTCGAGATCAACTTTCATTAGTGTACGCCTAACCAGCTGTCCATGCTTATTTCTTCAATCAGTCACTTACTCAAACAAGATCATGGAAACTTTTCGTTTGAATGCAATGAATGTACGTATGCTTCCTACGGATTTTTCCAATTTTGTTGTACATGTTATTTCGATTTCCAGCATTTATTAGATCAGGATTTTTTAAGGTTTTTGCTACGGGTCATCTAATCATTCTCACGGGTCACACTCAAGTCGTCTCGAGATCAACTTTCATTAGTGTACGCCTAACCAGCTGTCCATGCTTATTTCTTCAATCAGTCACTTACTCAAACAAGATCATGGAAACTTTTCGTTTGAATGCAATGAATGTACGTATGCTTCCTACGGATTTTTCCAATTTTGTTGTACATGTTATTTCGATTTCCAGCATTTATTAGATCAGGATTTTTTAAGGTTTTTGCTACGGGTCATCTAATCATTCTCACGGGTCACACTCAAGTCGTCTCGAGATCAACTTTCATTAGTGTACGCCTAACCAGCTGTCCATGCTTATTTCTTCAATCAGTCACTTACTCAAACAAGATCATGGAAACTTTTCGTTTGAATGCAATGAATGTACGTATGCTTCCTACGGATTTTTCCAATTTTGTTGTACATGTTATTTCGATTTCCAGCATTTATTAGATCAGGATTTTTTAAGGTTTTTGCTACGGGTCATCTAATCATTCTCACGGGTCACACTCAAGTCGTCTCGAGATCAACTTTCATTAGTGTACGCCTAACCAGCTGTCCATGCTTATTTCTTCAATCAGTCACTTACTCAAACAAGATCATGGAAACTTTTCGTTTGAATGCAATGAATGTACGTATGCTTCCTACGGATTTTTCCAATTTTGTTGTACATGTTATTTCGATTTCCAGCATTTATTAGATCAGGATTTTTTAAGGTTTTTGCTACGGGTCATCTAATCATTCTCACGGGTCACACTCAAGTCGTCTCGAGATCAACTTTCATTAGTGTACGCCTAACCAGCTGTCCATGCTTATTTCTTCAATCAGTCACTTACTCAAACAAGATCATGGAAACTTTTCGTTTGAATGCAATGAATGTACGTATGCTTCCTACGGATTTTTCCAATTTTGTTGTACATGTTATTTCGATTTCCAGCATTTATTAGATCAGGATTTTTTAAGGTTTTTGCTACGGGTCATCTAATCATTCTCACGGGTCACACTCAAGTCGTCTCGAGATCAACTTTCATTAGTGTACGCCTAACCAGCTGTCCATGCTTATTTCTTCAATCAGTCACTTACTCAAACAAGATCATGGAAACTTTTCGTTTGAATGCAATGAATGTACGTATGCTTCCTACGGATTTTTCCAATTTTGTTGTACATGTTATTTCGATTTCCAGCATTTATTAGATCAGGATTTTTTAAGGTTTTTGCTACGGGTCATCTAATCATTCTCACGGGTCACACTCAAGTCGTCTCGAGATCAACTTTCATTAGTGTACGCCTAACCAGCTGTCCATGCTTATTTCTTCAATCAGTCACTTACTCAAACAAGATCATGGAAACTTTTCGTTTGAATGCAATGAATGTACGTATGCTTTCTACGGATTTTTCCAATTTTGTTGTACATGTTATTTCGATTTCCAGCATTTATTAGATCAGGATTTTTTAAGGTTTTTGCTACGGGTCATCTAATCATTCTCACGGGTCACACTCAAGTCGTCTCGAGATCAACTTTCATTAGTGTACGCCTAACCAGCTGTCCATGCTTATTTCTTCAATCAGTCACTTACTCAAACAAGATCATGGAAACTTTTCGTTTGAATGCAATGAATGTACGTATGCTTCCTACGGATTTTTCCAATTTTGTTGTACATGTTATTTCGATTTCCAGCATTTATTAGATCAGGATTTTTTAAGGTTTTTGCTACGGGTCATCTAATCATTCTCACGGGTCACACTCAAGTCGTCTCGAGATCAACTTTCATTAGTGTACGCCTAACCAGCTGTCCATGCTTATTTCTTCAATCAGTCACTTACTCAAACAAGATCATGGAAACTTTTCGTTTGAATGCAATGAATGTACGTATGCTTCCTACGGATTTTTCCAATTTTGTTGTACATGTTATTTCGATTTCCAGCATTTATTAGATCAGGATTTTTTAAGGTTTTTGCTACGGGTCATCTAATCATTCTCACGGGTCACACTCAAGTCGTCTCGAGATCAACTTTCATTAGTGTACGCCTAACCAGCTGTCCATGCTTATTTCTTCAATCAGTCACTTACTCAAACAAGATCATGGAAACTTTTCGTTTGAATGCAATGAATGTACGTATGCTTCCTACGGATTTTTCCAATTTTGTTGTACATGTTATTTCGATTTCCAGCATTTATTAGATCAGGATTTTTTAAGGTTTTTGCTACGGGTCATCTAATCATTCTCACGGGTCACACTCAAGTCGTCTCGAGATCAACTTTCATTAGTGTACGCCTAACCAGCTGTCCATGCTTATTTCTTCAATCAGTCACTTACTCAAACAAGATCATGGAAACTTTTCGTTTGAATGCAATGAATGTACGTATGCTTCCTACGGATTTTTCCAATTTTGTTGTACATGTTATTTCGATTTCCAGCATTTATTAGATCAGGATTTTTTAAGGTTTTTGCTACGGGTCATCTAATCATTCTCACGGGTCACACTCAAGTCGTCTCGAGATCAACTTTCATTAGTGTACGCCTAACCAGCTGTCCATGCTTATTTCTTCAATCAGTCACTTACTCAAACAAGATCATGGAAACTTTTCGTTTGAATGCAATGAATGTACGTATGCTTCCTACGGATTTTTCCAATTTTGTTGTGCATGTTATTTCGATTTCCAGCATTTATTAGATCAGGATTTTTTAAGGTTTTTGCTACGGGTCATCTAATCATTCTCACGGGTCACACTCAAGTCGTCTCGAGATCAACTTTCATTAGTGTACGCCTAACCAGCTGTCCATGCTTATTTCTTCAATCAGTCACTTACTCAAACAAGATCATGGAAACTTTTCGTTTGAATGCAATGAATGTACGTATGCTTCCTACGGATTTTTCCAATTTTGTTGTACATGTTATTTCGATTTCCAGCATTTATTAGATCAGGATTTTTTAAGGTTTTTGCTACGGGTCATCTAATCATTCTCACGGGTCACACTCAAGTCGTCTCGAGATCAACTTTCATTAGTGTACGCCTAACCAGCTGTCCATGCTTATTTCTTCAATCAGTCACTTACTCAAACAAGATCATGGAAACTTTTCGTTTGAATGCAATGAATGTACGTATGCTTCCTACGGATTTTTCCAATTTTGTTGTACATGTTATTTCGATTTCCAGCATTTATTAGATCAGGATTTTTTAAGGTTTTTGCTACGGGTCATCTAATCATTCTCACGGGTCACACTCAAGTCGTCTCGAGATCAACTTTCATTAGTGTACGCCTAACCAGCTGTCCATGCTTATTTCTTCAATCAGTCACTTACTCAAACAAGATCATGGAAACTTTTCGTTTGAATGCAATGAATGTACGTATGCTTCCTACGGATTTTTCCAATTTTGTTGTACATGTTATTTCGATTTCCAGCATTTATTAGATCAGGATTTTTTAAGGTTTTTGCTACGGGTCATCTAATCATTCTCACGGGTCACACTCAAGTCGTCTCGAGATCAACTTTCATTAGTGTACGCCTAACCAGCTGTCCATGCTTATTTCTTCAATCAGTCACTTACTCAAACAAGATCATGGAAACTTTTCGTTTGAATGCAATGAATGTACGTATGCTTCCTACGGATTTTTCCAATTTTGTTGTACATGTTATTTCGATTTCCAGCATTTATTAGATCAGGATTTTTTAAGGTTTTTGCTACGGGTCATCTAATCATTCTCACGGGTCACACTCAAGTCGTCTCGAGATCAACTTTCATTAGTGTACGCCTAACCAGCTGTCCATGCTTATTTCTTCAATCAGTCACTTACTCAAACAAGATCATGGAAACTTTTCGTTTGAATGCAATGAATGTACGTATGCTTCCTACGGATTTTTCCAATTTTGTTGTACATGTTATTTCGATTTCCAGCATTTATTAGATCAGGATTTTTTAAGGTTTTTGCTACGGGTCATCTAATCATTCTCACGGGTCACACTCAAGTCGTCTCGAGATCAACTTTCATTAGTGTACGCCTAACCAGCTGTCCATGCTTATTTCTTCAATCAGTCACTTACTCAAACAAGATCATGGAAACTTTTCGTTTGAATGCAATGAATGTACGTATGCTTCCTACGGATTTTTCCAATTTTGTTGTACATGTTATTTCGATTTCCAGCATTTATTAGATCAGGATTTTTTAAGGTTTTTGCTACGGGTCATCTAATCATTCTCACGGGTCACACTCAAGTCGTCTCGAGATCAACTTTCATTAGTGTACGCCTAACCAGCTGTCCATGCTTATTTCTTCAATCAGTCACTTACTCAAACAAGATCATGGAAACTTTTCGTTTGAATGCAATGAATGTACGTATGCTTCCTACGGATTTTTCCAATTTTGTTGTACATGTTATTTCGATTTCCAGCATTTATTAGATCAGGATTTTTTAAGGTTTTTGCTACGGGTCATCTAATCATTCTCACGGGTCACACTCAAGTCGTCTCGAGATCAACTTTCATTAGTGTACGCCTAACCAGCTGTCCATGCTTATTTCTTCAATCAGTCACTTACTCAAACAAGATCATGGAAACTTTTCGTTTGAATGCAATGAATGTACGTATGCTTCCTACGGATTTTTCCAATTTTGTTGTACATGTTATTTCGATTTCCAGCATTTATTAGATCAGGATTTTTTAAGGTTTTTGCTACGGGTCATCTAATCATTCTCACGGGTCACACTCAAGTCGTCTCGAGATCAACTTTCATTAGTGTACGCCTAACCAGCTGTCCATGCTTATTTCTTCAATCAGTCACTTACTCAAACAAGATCATGGAAACTTTTCGTTTGAATGCAATGAATGTACGTATGCTTCCTACGGATTTTTCCAATTTTGTTGTACATGTTATTTCGATTTCCAGCATTTATTAGATCAGGATTTTTTAAGGTTTTTGCTACGGGTCATCTAATCATTCTCACGGGTCACACTCAAGTCGTCTCGAGATCAACTTTCATTAGTGTACGCCTAACCAGCTGTCCATGCTTATTTCTTCAATCAGTCACTTACTCAAACAAGATCATGGAAACTTTTCGTTTGAATGCAATGAATGTACGTATGCTTTCTACGGATTTTTCCAATTTTGTTGTACATGTTATTTCGATTTCCAGCATTTATTAGATCAGGATTTTTTAAGGTTTTTGCTACGGGTCATCTAATCATTCTCACGGGTCACACTCAAGTCGTCTCGAGATCAACTTTCATTAGTGTACGCCTAACCAGCTGTCCATGCTTATTTCTTCAATCAGTCACTTACTCAAACAAGATCATGGAAACTTTTCGTTTGAATGCAATGAATGTACGTATGCTTCCTACGGATTTTTCCAATTTTGTTGTACATGTTATTTCGATTTCCAGCATTTATTAGATCAGGATTTTTTAAGGTTTTTGCTACGGGTCATCTAATCATTCTCACGGGTCACACTCAAGTCGTCTCGAGATCAACTTTCATTAGTGTACGCCTAACCAGCTGTCCATGCTTATTTCTTCAATCAGTCACTTACTCAAACAAGATCATGGAAACTTTTCGTTTGAATGCAATGAATGTACGTATGCTTCCTACGGATTTTTCCAATTTTGTTGTACATGTTATTTCGATTTCCAGCATTTATTAGATCAGGATTTTTTAAGGTTTTTGCTACGGGTCATCTAATCATTCTCACGGGTCACACTCAAGTCGTCTCGAGATCAACTTTCATTAGTGTACGCCTAACCAGCTGTCCATGCTTATTTCTTCAATCAGTCACTTACTCAAACAAGATCATGGAAACTTTTCGTTTGAATGCAATGAATGTACGTATGCTTCCTACGGATTTTTCCAATTTTGTTGTACATGTTATTTCGATTTCCAGCATTTATTAGATCAGGATTTTTTAAGGTTTTTGCTACGGGTCATCTAATCATTCTCACGGGTCACACTCAAGTCGTCTCGAGATCAACTTTCATTAGTGTACGCCTAACCAGCTGTCCATGCTTATTTCTTCAATCAGTCACTTACTCAAACAAGATCATGGAAACTTTTCGTTTGAATGCAATGAATGTACGTATGCTTTCTACGGATTTTTCCAATTTTGTTGTACATGTTATTTCGATTTCCAGCATTTATTAGATCAGGATTTTTTAAGGTTTTTGCTACGGGTCATCTAATCATTCTCACGGGTCACACTCAAGTCGTCTCGAGATCAACTTTCATTAGTGTACGCCTAACCAGCTGTCCATGCTTATTTCTTCAATCAGTCACTTACTCAAACAAGATCATGGAAACTTTTCGTTTGAATGCAATGAATGTACGTATGCTTCCTACGGATTTTTCCAATTTTGTTGTACATGTTATTTCGATTTCCAGCATTTATTAGATCAGGATTTTTTAAGGTTTTTGCTACGGGTCATCTAATCATTCTCACGGGTCACACTCAAGTCGTCTCGAGATCAACTTTCATTAGTGTACGCCTAACCAGCTGTCCATGCTTATTTCTTCAATCAGTCACTTACTCAAACAAGATCATGGAAACTTTTCGTTTGAATGCAATGAATGTACGTATGCTTCCTACGGATTTTTCCAATTTTGTTGTACATGTTATTTCGATTTCCAGCATTTATTAGATCAGGATTTTTTAAGGTTTTTGCTACGGGTCATCTAATCATTCTCACGGGTCACACTCAAGTCGTCTCGAGATCAACTTTCATTAGTGTACGCCTAACCAGCTGTCCATGCTTATTTCTTCAATCAGTCACTTACTCAAACAAGATCATGGAAACTTTTCGTTTGAATGCAATGAATGTACGTATGCTTCCTACGGATTTTTCCAATTTTGTTGTACATGTTATTTCGATTTCCAGCATTTATTAGATCAGGATTTTTTAAGGTTTTTGCTACGGGTCATCTAATCATTCTCACGGGTCACACTCAAGTCGTCTCGAGATCAACTTTCATTAGTGTACGCCTAACCAGCTGTCCATGCTTATTTCTTCAATCAGTCACTTACTCAAACAAGATCATGGAAACTTTTCGTTTGAATGCAATGAATGTACGTATGCTTTCTACGGATTTTTCCAATTTTGTTGTACATGTTATTTCGATTTCCAGCATTTATTAGATCAGGATTTTTTAAGGTTTTTGCTACGGGTCATCTAATCATTCTCACGGGTCACACTCAAGTCGTCTCGAGATCAACTTTCATTAGTGTACGCCTAACCAGCTGTCCATGCTTATTTCTTCAATCAGTCACTTACTCAAACAAGATCATGGAAACTTTTCGTTTGAATGCAATGAATGTACGTATGCTTCCTACGGATTTTTCCAATTTTGTTGTACATGTTATTTCGATTTCCAGCATTTATTAGATCAGGATTTTTTAAGGTTTTTGCTACGGGTCATCTAATCATTCTCACGGGTCACACTCAAGTCGTCTCGAGATCAACTTTCATTAGTGTACGCCTAACCAGCTGTCCATGCTTATTTCTTCAATCAGTCACTTACTCAAACAAGATCATGGAAACTTTTCGTTTGAATGCAATGAATGTACGTATGCTTCCTACGGATTTTTCCAATTTTGTTGTACATGTTATTTCGATTTCCAGCATTTATTAGATCAGGATTTTTTAAGGTTTTTGCTACGGGTCATCTAATCATTCTCACGGGTCACACTCAAGTCGTCTCGAGATCAACTTTCATTAGTGTACGCCTAACCAGCTGTCCATGCTTATTTCTTCAATCAGTCACTTACTCAAACAAGATCATGGAAACTTTTCGTTTGAATGCAATGAATGTACGTATGCTTCCTACGGATTTTTCCAATTTTGTTGTACATGTTATTTCGATTTCCAGCATTTATTAGATCAGGATTTTTTAAGGTTTTTGCTACGGGTCATCTAATCATTCTCACGGGTCACACTCAAGTCGTCTCGAGATCAACTTTCATTAGTGTACGCCTAACCAGCTGTCCATGCTTATTTCTTCAATCAGTCACTTACTCAAACAAGATCATGGAAACTTTTCGTTTGAATGCAATGAATGTACGTATGCTTTCTACGGATTTTTCCAATTTTGTTGTACATGTTATTTCGATTTCCAGCATTTATTAGATCAGGATTTTTTAAGGTTTTTGCTACGGGTCATCTAATCATTCTCACGGGTCACACTCAAGTCGTCTCGAGATCAACTTTCATTAGTGTACGCCTAACCAGCTGTCCATGCTTATTTCTTCAATCAGTCACTTACTCAAACAAGATCATGGAAACTTTTCGTTTGAATGCAATGAATGTACGTATGCTTCCTACGGATTTTTCCAATTTTGTTGTACATGTTATTTCGATTTCCAGCATTTATTAGATCAGGATTTTTTAAGGTTTTTGCTACGGGTCATCTAATCATTCTCACGGGTCACACTCAAGTCGTCTCGAGATCAACTTTCATTAGTGTACGCCTAACCAGCTGTCCATGCTTATTTCTTCAATCAGTCACTTACTCAAACAAGATCATGGAAACTTTTCGTTTGAATGCAATGAATGTACGTATGCTTCCTACGGATTTTTCCAATTTTGTTGTACATGTTATTTCGATTTCCAGCATTTATTAGATCAGGATTTTTTAAGGTTTTTGCTACGGGTCATCTAATCATTCTCACGGGTCACACTCAAGTCGTCTCGAGATCAACTTTCATTAGTGTACGCCTAACCAGCTGTCCATGCTTATTTCTTCAATCAGTCACTTACTCAAACAAGATCATGGAAACTTTTCGTTTGAATGCAATGAATGTACGTATGCTTCCTACGGATTTTTCCAATTTTGTTGTACATGTTATTTCGATTTCCAGCATTTATTAGATCAGGATTTTTTAAGGTTTTTGCTACGGGTCATCTAATCATTCTCACGGGTCACACTCAAGTCGTCTCGAGATCAACTTTCATTAGTGTACGCCTAACCAGCTGTCCATGCTTATTTCTTCAATCAGTCACTTACTCAAACAAGATCATGGAAACTTTTCGTTTGAATGCAATGAATGTACGTATGCTTCCTACGGATTTTTCCAATTTTGTTGTACATGTTATTTCGATTTCCAGCATTTATTAGATCAGGATTTTTTAAGGTTTTTGCTACGGGTCATCTAATCATTCTCACGGGTCACACTCAAGTCGTCTCGAGATCAACTTTCATTAGTGTACGCCTAACCAGCTGTCCATGCTTATTTCTTCAATCAGTCACTTACTCAAACAAGATCATGGAAACTTTTCGTTTGAATGCAATGAATGTACGTATGCTTTCTACGGATTTTTCCAATTTTGTTGTACATGTTATTTCGATTTCCAGCATTTATTAGATCAGGATTTTTTAAGGTTTTTGCTACGGGTCATCTAATCATTCTCACGGGTCACACTCAAGTCGTCTCGAGATCAACTTTCATTAGTGTACGCCTAACCAGCTGTCCATGCTTATTTCTTCAATCAGTCACTTACTCAAACAAGATCATGGAAACTTTTCGTTTGAATGCAATGAATGTACGTATGCTTCCTACGGATTTTTCCAATTTTGTTGTACATGTTATTTCGATTTCCAGCATTTATTAGATCAGGATTTTTTAAGGTTTTTGCTACGGGTCATCTAATCATTCTCACGGGTCACACTCAAGTCGTCTCGAGATCAACTTTCATTAGTGTACGCCTAACCAGCTGTCCATGCTTATTTCTTCAATCAGTCACTTACTCAAACAAGATCATGGAAACTTTTCGTTTGAATGCAATGAATGTACGTATGCTTCCTACGGATTTTTCCAATTTTGTTGTACATGTTATTTCGATTTCCAGCATTTATTAGATCAGGATTTTTTAAGGTTTTTGCTACGGGTCATCTAATCATTCTCACGGGTCACACTCAAGTCGTCTCGAGATCAACTTTCATTAGTGTACGCCTAACCAGCTGTCCATGCTTATTTCTTCAATCAGTCACTTACTCAAACAAGATCATGGAAACTTTTCGTTTGAATGCAATGAATGTACGTATGCTTCCTACGGATTTTTCCAATTTTGTTGTACATGTTATTTCGATTTCCAGCATTTATTAGATCAGGATTTTTTAAGGTTTTTGCTACGGGTCATCTAATCATTCTCACGGGTCACACTCAAGTCGTCTCGAGATCAACTTTCATTAGTGTACGCCTAACCAGCTGTCCATGCTTATTTCTTCAATCAGTCACTTACTCAAACAAGATCATGGAAACTTTTCGTTTGAATGCAATGAATGTACGTATGCTTCCTACGGATTTTTCCAATTTTGTTGTACATGTTATTTCGATTTCCAGCATTTATTAGATCAGGATTTTTTAAGGTTTTTGCTACGGGTCATCTAATCATTCTCACGGGTCACACTCAAGTCGTCTCGAGATCAACTTTCATTAGTGTACGCCTAACCAGCTGTCCATGCTTATTTCTTCAATCAGTCACTTACTCAAACAAGATCATGGAAACTTTTCGTTTGAATGCAATGAATGTACGTATGCTTCCTACGGATTTTTCCAATTTTGTTGTACATGTTATTTCGATTTCCAGCATTTATTAGATCAGGATTTTTTAAGGTTTTTGCTACGGGTCATCTAATCATTCTCACGGGTCACACTCAAGTCGTCTCGAGATCAACTTTCATTAGTGTACGCCTAACCAGCTGTCCATGCTTATTTCTTCAATCAGTCACTTACTCAAACAAGATCATGGAAACTTTTCGTTTGAATGCAATGAATGTACGTATGCTTCCTACGGATTTTTCCAATTTTGTTGTACATGTTATTTCGATTTCCAGCATTTATTAGATCAGGATTTTTTAAGGTTTTTGCTACGGGTCATCTAATCATTCTCACGGGTCACACTCAAGTCGTCTCGAGATCAACTTTCATTAGTGTACGCCTAACCAGCTGTCCATGCTTATTTCTTCAATCAGTCACTTACTCAAACAAGATCATGGAAACTTTTCGTTTGAATGCAATGAATGTACGTATGCTTCCTACGGATTTTTCCAATTTTGTTGTACATGTTATTTCGATTTCCAGCATTTATTAGATCAGGATTTTTTAAGGTTTTTGCTACGGGTCATCTAATCATTCTCACGGGTCACACTCAAGTCGTCTCGAGATCAACTTTCATTAGTGTACGCCTAACCAGCTGTCCATGCTTATTTCTTCAATCAGTCACTTACTCAAACAAGATCATGGAAACTTTTCGTTTGAATGCAATGAATGTACGTATGCTTCCTACGGATTTTTCCAATTTTGTTGTACATGTTATTTCGATTTCCAGCATTTATTAGATCAGGATTTTTTAAGGTTTTTGCTACGGGTCATCTAATCATTCTCACGGGTCACACTCAAGTCGTCTCGAGATCAACTTTCATTAGTGTACGCCTAACCAGCTGTCCATGCTTATTTCTTCAATCAGTCACTTACTCAAACAAGATCATGGAAACTTTTCGTTTGAATGCAATGAATGTACGTATGCTTCCTACGGATTTTTCCAATTTTGTTGTACATGTTATTTCGATTTCCAGCATTTATTAGATCAGGATTTTTTAAGGTTTTTGCTACGGGTCATCTAATCATTCTCACGGGTCACACTCAAGTCGTCTCGAGATCAACTTTCATTAGTGTACGCCTAACCAGCTGTCCATGCTTATTTCTTCAATCAGTCACTTACTCAAACAAGATCATGGAAACTTTTCGTTTGAATGCAATGAATGTACGTATGCTTCCTACGGATTTTTCCAATTTTGTTGTACATGTTATTTCGATTTCCAGCATTTATTAGATCAGGATTTTTTAAGGTTTTTGCTACGGGTCATCTAATCATTCTCACGGGTCACACTCAAGTCGTCTCGAGATCAACTTTCATTAGTGTACGCCTAACCAGCTGTCCATGCTTATTTCTTCAATCAGTCACTTACTCAAACAAGATCATGGAAACTTTTCGTTTGAATGCAATGAATGTACGTATGCTTCCTACGGATTTTTCCAATTTTGTTGTACATGTTATTTCGATTTCCAGCATTTATTAGATCAGGATTTTTTAAGGTTTTTGCTACGGGTCATCTAATCATTCTCACGGGTCACACTCAAGTCGTCTCGAGATCAACTTTCATTAGTGTACGCCTAACCAGCTGTCCATGCTTATTTCTTCAATCAGTCACTTACTCAAACAAGATCATGGAAACTTTTCGTTTGAATGCAATGAATGTACGTATGCTTCCTACGGATTTTTCCAATTTTGTTGTACATGTTATTTCGATTTCCAGCATTTATTAGATCAGGATTTTTTAAGGTTTTTGCTACGGGTCATCTAATCATTCTCACGGGTCACACTCAAGTCGTCTCGAGATCAACTTTCATTAGTGTACGCCTAACCAGCTGTCCATGCTTATTTCTTCAATCAGTCACTTACTCAAACAAGATCATGGAAACTTTTCGTTTGAATGCAATGAATGTACGTATGCTTCCTACGGATTTTTCCAATTTTGTTGTACATGTTATTTCGATTTCCAGCATTTATTAGATCAGGATTTTTTAAGGTTTTTGCTACGGGTCATCTAATCATTCTCACGGGTCACACTCAAGTCGTCTCGAGATCAACTTTCATTAGTGTACGCCTAACCAGCTGTCCATGCTTATTTCTTCAATCAGTCACTTACTCAAACAAGATCATGGAAACTTTTCGTTTGAATGCAATGAATGTACGTATGCTTCCTACGGATTTTTCCAATTTTGTTGTACATGTTATTTCGATTTCCAGCATTTATTAGATCAGGATTTTTTAAGGTTTTTGCTACGGGTCATCTAATCATTCTCACGGGTCACACTCAAGTCGTCTCGAGATCAACTTTCATTAGTGTACGCCTAACCAGCTGTCCATGCTTATTTCTTCAATCAGTCACTTACTCAAACAAGATCATGGAAACTTTTCGTTTGAATGCAATGAATGTACGTATGCTTCCTACGGATTTTTCCAATTTTGTTGTACATGTTATTTCGATTTCCAGCATTTATTAGATCAGGATTTTTTAAGGTTTTTGCTACGGGTCATCTAATCATTCTCACGGGTCACACTCAAGTCGTCTCGAGATCAACTTTCATTAGTGTACGCCTAACCAGCTGTCCATGCTTATTTCTTCAATCAGTCACTTACTCAAACAAGATCATGGAAACTTTTCGTTTGAATGCAATGAATGTACGTATGCTTCCTACGGATTTTTCCAATTTTGTTGTACATGTTATTTCGATTTCCAGCATTTATTAGATCAGGATTTTTTAAGGTTTTTGCTACGGGTCATCTAATCATTCTCACGGGTCACACTCAAGTCGTCTCGAGATCAACTTTCATTAGTGTACGCCTAACCAGCTGTCCATGCTTATTTCTTCAATCAGTCACTTACTCAAACAAGATCATGGAAACTTTTCGTTTGAATGCAATGAATGTACGTATGCTTTCTACGGATTTTTCCAATTTTGTTGTACATGTTATTTCGATTTCCAGCATTTATTAGATCAGGATTTTTTAAGGTTTTTGCTACGGGTCATCTAATCATTCTCACGGGTCACACTCAAGTCGTCTCGAGATCAACTTTCATTAGTGTACGCCTAACCAGCTGTCCATGCTTATTTCTTCAATCAGTCACTTACTCAAACAAGATCATGGAAACTTTTCGTTTGAATGCAATGAATGTACGTATGCTTCCTACGGATTTTTCCAATTTTGTTGTACATGTTATTTCGATTTCCAGCATTTATTAGATCAGGATTTTTTAAGGTTTTTGCTACGGGTCATCTAATCATTCTCACGGGTCACACTCAAGTCGTCTCGAGATCAACTTTCATTAGTGTACGCCTAACCAGCTGTCCATGCTTATTTCTTCAATCAGTCACTTACTCAAACAAGATCATGGAAACTTTTCGTTTGAATGCAATGAATGTACGTATGCTTCCTACGGATTTTTCCAATTTTGTTGTACATGTTATTTCGATTTCCAGCATTTATTAGATCAGGATTTTTTAAGGTTTTTGCTACGGGTCATCTAATCATTCTCACGGGTCACACTCAAGTCGTCTCGAGATCAACTTTCATTAGTGTACGCCTAACCAGCTGTCCATGCTTATTTCTTCAATCAGTCACTTACTCAAACAAGATCATGGAAACTTTTCGTTTGAATGCAATGAATGTACGTATGCTTCCTACGGATTTTTCCAATTTTGTTGTACATGTTATTTCGATTTCCAGCATTTATTAGATCAGGATTTTTTAAGGTTTTTGCTACGGGTCATCTAATCATTCTCACGGGTCACACTCAAGTCGTCTCGAGATCAACTTTCATTAGTGTACGCCTAACCAGCTGTCCATGCTTATTTCTTCAATCAGTCACTTACTCAAACAAGATCATGGAAACTTTTCGTTTGAATGCAATGAATGTACGTATGCTTCCTACGGATTTTTCCAATTTTGTTGTACATGTTATTTCGATTTCCAGCATTTATTAGATCAGGATTTTTTAAGGTTTTTGCTACGGGTCATCTAATCATTCTCACGGGTCACACTCAAGTCGTCTCGAGATCAACTTTCATTAGTGTACGCCTAACCAGCTGTCCATGCTTATTTCTTCAATCAGTCACTTACTCAAACAAGATCATGGAAACTTTTCGTTTGAATGCAATGAATGTACGTATGCTTCCTACGGATTTTTCCAATTTTGTTGTACATGTTATTTCGATTTCCAGCATTTATTAGATCAGGATTTTTTAAGGTTTTTGCTACGGGTCATCTAATCATTCTCACGGGTCACACTCAAGTCGTCTCGAGATCAACTTTCATTAGTGTACGCCTAACCAGCTGTCCATGCTTATTTCTTCAATCAGTCACTTACTCAAACAAGATCATGGAAACTTTTCGTTTGAATGCAATGAATGTACGTATGCTTCCTACGGATTTTTCCAATTTTGTTGTACATGTTATTTCGATTTCCAGCATTTATTAGATCAGGATTTTTTAAGGTTTTTGCTACGGGTCATCTAATCATTCTCACGGGTCACACTCAAGTCGTCTCGAGATCAACTTTCATTAGTGTACGCCTAACCAGCTGTCCATGCTTATTTCTTCAATCAGTCACTTACTCAAACAAGATCATGGAAACTTTTCGTTTGAATGCAATGAATGTACGTATGCTTCCTACGGATTTTTCCAATTTTGTTGTACATGTTATTTCGATTTCCAGCATTTATTAGATCAGGATTTTTTAAGGTTTTTGCTACGGGTCATCTAATCATTCTCACGGGTCACACTCAAGTCGTCTCGAGATCAACTTTCATTAGTGTACGCCTAACCAGCTGTCCATGCTTATTTCTTCAATCAGTCACTTACTCAAACAAGATCATGGAAACTTTTCGTTTGAATGCAATGAATGTACGTATGCTTCCTACGGATTTTTCCAATTTTGTTGTACATGTTATTTCGATTTCCAGCATTTATTAGATCAGGATTTTTTAAGGTTTTTGCTACGGGTCATCTAATCATTCTCACGGGTCACACTCAAGTCGTCTCGAGATCAACTTTCATTAGTGTACGCCTAACCAGCTGTCCATGCTTATTTCTTCAATCAGTCACTTACTCAAACAAGATCATGGAAACTTTTCGTTTGAATGCAATGAATGTACGTATGCTTCCTACGGATTTTTCCAATTTTGTTGTACATGTTATTTCGATTTCCAGCATTTATTAGATCAGGATTTTTTAAGGTTTTTGCTACGGGTCATCTAATCATTCTCACGGGTCACACTCAAGTCGTCTCGAGATCAACTTTCATTAGTGTACGCCTAACCAGCTGTCCATGCTTATTTCTTCAATCAGTCACTTACTCAAACAAGATCATGGAAACTTTTCGTTTGAATGCAATGAATGTACGTATGCTTCCTACGGATTTTTCCAATTTTGTTGTACATGTTATTTCGATTTCCAGCATTTATTAGATCAGGATTTTTTAAGGTTTTTGCTACGGGTCATCTAATCATTCTCACGGGTCACACTCAAGTCGTCTCGAGATCAACTTTCATTAGTGTACGCCTAACCAGCTGTCCATGCTTATTTCTTCAATCAGTCACTTACTCAAACAAGATCATGGAAACTTTTCGTTTGAATGCAATGAATGTACGTATGCTTCCTACGGATTTTTCCAATTTTGTTGTACATGTTATTTCGATTTCCAGCATTTATTAGATCAGGATTTTTTAAGGTTTTTGCTACGGGTCATCTAATCATTCTCACGGGTCACACTCAAGTCGTCTCGAGATCAACTTTCATTAGTGTACGCCTAACCAGCTGTCCATGCTTATTTCTTCAATCAGTCACTTACTCAAACAAGATCATGGAAACTTTTCGTTTGAATGCAATGAATGTACGTATGCTTCCTACGGATTTTTCCAATTTTGTTGTACATGTTATTTCGATTTCCAGCATTTATTAGATCAGGATTTTTTAAGGTTTTTGCTACGGGTCATCTAATCATTCTCACGGGTCACACTCAAGTCGTCTCGAGATCAACTTTCATTAGTGTACGCCTAACCAGCTGTCCATGCTTATTTCTTCAATCAGTCACTTACTCAAACAAGATCATGGAAACTTTTCGTTTGAATGCAATGAATGTACGTATGCTTCCTACGGATTTTTCCAATTTTGTTGTACATGTTATTTCGATTTCCAGCATTTATTAGATCAGGATTTTTTAAGGTTTTTGCTACGGGTCATCTAATCATTCTCACGGGTCACACTCAAGTCGTCTCGAGATCAACTTTCATTAGTGTACGCCTAACCAGCTGTCCATGCTTATTTCTTCAATCAGTCACTTACTCAAACAAGATCATGGAAACTTTTCGTTTGAATGCAATGAATGTACGTATGCTTCCTACGGATTTTTCCAATTTTGTTGTACATGTTATTTCGATTTCCAGCATTTATTAGATCAGGATTTTTTAAGGTTTTTGCTACGGGTCATCTAATCATTCTCACGGGTCACACTCAAGTCGTCTCGAGATCAACTTTCATTAGTGTACGCCTAACCAGCTGTCCATGCTTATTTCTTCAATCAGTCACTTACTCAAACAAGATCATGGAAACTTTTCGTTTGAATGCAATGAATGTACGTATGCTTCCTACGGATTTTTCCAATTTTGTTGTACATGTTATTTCGATTTCCAGCATTTATTAGATCAGGATTTTTTAAGGTTTTTGCTACGGGTCATCTAATCATTCTCACGGGTCACACTCAAGTCGTCTCGAGATCAACTTTCATTAGTGTACGCCTAACCAGCTGTCCATGCTTATTTCTTCAATCAGTCACTTACTCAAACAAGATCATGGAAACTTTTCGTTTGAATGCAATGAATGTACGTATGCTTCCTACGGATTTTTCCAATTTTGTTGTACATGTTATTTCGATTTCCAGCATTTATTAGATCAGGATTTTTTAAGGTTTTTGCTACGGGTCATCTAATCATTCTCACGGGTCACACTCAAGTCGTCTCGAGATCAACTTTCATTAGTGTACGCCTAACCAGCTGTCCATGCTTATTTCTTCAATCAGTCACTTACTCAAACAAGATCATGGAAACTTTTCGTTTGAATGCAATGAATGTACGTATGCTTCCTACGGATTTTTCCAATTTTGTTGTACATGTTATTTCGATTTCCAGCATTTATTAGATCAGGATTTTTTAAGGTTTTTGCTACGGGTCATCTAATCATTCTCACGGGTCACACTCAAGTCGTCTCGAGATCAACTTTCATTAGTGTACGCCTAACCAGCTGTCCATGCTTATTTCTTCAATCAGTCACTTACTCAAACAAGATCATGGAAACTTTTCGTTTGAATGCAATGAATGTACGTATGCTTCCTACGGATTTTTCCAATTTTGTTGTACATGTTATTTCGATTTCCAGCATTTATTAGATCAGGATTTTTTAAGGTTTTTGCTACGGGTCATCTAATCATTCTCACGGGTCACACTCAAGTCGTCTCGAGATCAACTTTCATTAGTGTACGCCTAACCAGCTGTCCATGCTTATTTCTTCAATCAGTCACTTACTCAAACAAGATCATGGAAACTTTTCGTTTGAATGCAATGAATGTACGTATGCTTCCTACGGATTTTTCCAATTTTGTTGTACATGTTATTTCGATTTCCAGCATTTATTAGATCAGGATTTTTTAAGGTTTTTGCTACGGGTCATCTAATCATTCTCACGGGTCACACTCAAGTCGTCTCGAGATCAACTTTCATTAGTGTACGCCTAACCAGCTGTCCATGCTTATTTCTTCAATCAGTCACTTACTCAAACAAGATCATGGAAACTTTTCGTTTGAATGCAATGAATGTACGTATGCTTCCTACGGATTTTTCCAATTTTGTTGTACATGTTATTTCGATTTCCAGCATTTATTAGATCAGGATTTTTTAAGGTTTTTGCTACGGGTCATCTAATCATTCTCACGGGTCACACTCAAGTCGTCTCGAGATCAACTTTCATTAGTGTACGCCTAACCAGCTGTCCATGCTTATTTCTTCAATCAGTCACTTACTCAAACAAGATCATGGAAACTTTTCGTTTGAATGCAATGAATGTACGTATGCTTCCTACGGATTTTTCCAATTTTGTTGTACATGTTATTTCGATTTCCAGCATTTATTAGATCAGGATTTTTTAAGGTTTTTGCTACGGGTCATCTAATCATTCTCACGGGTCACACTCAAGTCGTCTCGAGATCAACTTTCATTAGTGTACGCCTAACCAGCTGTCCATGCTTATTTCTTCAATCAGTCACTTACTCAAACAAGATCATGGAAACTTTTCGTTTGAATGCAATGAATGTACGTATGCTTCCTACGGATTTTTCCAATTTTGTTGTACATGTTATTTCGATTTCCAGCATTTATTAGATCAGGATTTTTTAAGGTTTTTGCTACGGGTCATCTAATCATTCTCACGGGTCACACTCAAGTCGTCTCGAGATCAACTTTCATTAGTGTACGCCTAACCAGCTGTCCATGCTTATTTCTTCAATCAGTCACTTACTCAAACAAGATCATGGAAACTTTTCGTTTGAATGCAATGAATGTACGTATGCTTCCTACGGATTTTTCCAATTTTGTTGTACATGTTATTTCGATTTCCAGCATTTATTAGATCAGGATTTTTTAAGGTTTTTGCTACGGGTCATCTAATCATTCTCACGGGTCACACTCAAGTCGTCTCGAGATCAACTTTCATTAGTGTACGCCTAACCAGCTGTCCATGCTTATTTCTTCAATCAGTCACTTACTCAAACAAGATCATGGAAACTTTTCGTTTGAATGCAATGAATGTACGTATGCTTCCTACGGATTTTTCCAATTTTGTTGTACATGTTATTTCGATTTCCAGCATTTATTAGATCAGGATTTTTTAAGGTTTTTGCTACGGGTCATCTAATCATTCTCACGGGTCACACTCAAGTCGTCTCGAGATCAACTTTCATTAGTGTACGCCTAACCAGCTGTCCATGCTTATTTCTTCAATCAGTCACTTACTCAAACAAGATCATGGAAACTTTTCGTTTGAATGCAATGAATGTACGTATGCTTTCTACGGATTTTTCCAATTTTGTTGTACATGTTATTTCGATTTCCAGCATTTATTAGATCAGGATTTTTTAAGGTTTTTGCTACGGGTCATCTAATCATTCTCACGGGTCACACTCAAGTCGTCTCGAGATCAACTTTCATTAGTGTACGCCTAACCAGCTGTCCATGCTTATTTCTTCAATCAGTCACTTACTCAAACAAGATCATGGAAACTTTTCGTTTGAATGCAATGAATGTACGTATGCTTCCTACGGATTTTTCCAATTTTGTTGTACATGTTATTTCGATTTCCAGCATTTATTAGATCAGGATTTTTTAAGGTTTTTGCTACGGGTCATCTAATCATTCTCACGGGTCACACTCAAGTCGTCTCGAGATCAACTTTCATTAGTGTACGCCTAACCAGCTGTCCATGCTTATTTCTTCAATCAGTCACTTACTCAAACAAGATCATGGAAACTTTTCGTTTGAATGCAATGAATGTACGTATGCTTCCTACGGATTTTTCCAATTTTGTTGTACATGTTATTTCGATTTCCAGCATTTATTAGATCAGGATTTTTTAAGGTTTTTGCTACGGGTCATCTAATCATTCTCACGGGTCACACTCAAGTCGTCTCGAGATCAACTTTCATTAGTGTACGCCTAACCAGCTGTCCATGCTTATTTCTTCAATCAGTCACTTACTCAAACAAGATCATGGAAACTTTTCGTTTGAATGCAATGAATGTACGTATGCTTCCTACGGATTTTTCCAATTTTGTTGTACATGTTATTTCGATTTCCAGCATTTATTAGATCAGGATTTTTTAAGGTTTTTGCTACGGGTCATCTAATCATTCTCACGGGTCACACTCAAGTCGTCTCGAGATCAACTTTCATTAGTGTACGCCTAACCAGCTGTCCATGCTTATTTCTTCAATCAGTCACTTACTCAAACAAGATCATGGAAACTTTTCGTTTGAATGCAATGAATGTACGTATGCTTCCTACGGATTTTTCCAATTTTGTTGTACATGTTATTTCGATTTCCAGCATTTATTAGATCAGGATTTTTTAAGGTTTTTGCTACGGGTCATCTAATCATTCTCACGGGTCACACTCAAGTCGTCTCGAGATCAACTTTCATTAGTGTACGCCTAACCAGCTGTCCATGCTTATTTCTTCAATCAGTCACTTACTCAAACAAGATCATGGAAACTTTTCGTTTGAATGCAATGAATGTACGTATGCTTCCTACGGATTTTTCCAATTTTGTTGTACATGTTATTTCGATTTCCAGCATTTATTAGATCAGGATTTTTTAAGGTTTTTGCTACGGGTCATCTAATCATTCTCACGGGTCACACTCAAGTCGTCTCGAGATCAACTTTCATTAGTGTACGCCTAACCAGCTGTCCATGCTTATTTCTTCAATCAGTCACTTACTCAAACAAGATCATGGAAACTTTTCGTTTGAATGCAATGAATGTACGTATGCTTCCTACGGATTTTTCCAATTTTGTTGTACATGTTATTTCGATTTCCAGCATTTATTAGATCAGGATTTTTTAAGGTTTTTGCTACGGGTCATCTAATCATTCTCACGGGTCACACTCAAGTCGTCTCGAGATCAACTTTCATTAGTGTACGCCTAACCAGCTGTCCATGCTTATTTCTTCAATCAGTCACTTACTCAAACAAGATCATGGAAACTTTTCGTTTGAATGCAATGAATGTACGTATGCTTTCTACGGATTTTTCCAATTTTGTTGTACATGTTATTTCGATTTCCAGCATTTATTAGATCAGGATTTTTTAAGGTTTTTGCTACGGGTCATCTAATCATTCTCACGGGTCACACTCAAGTCGTCTCGAGATCAACTTTCATTAGTGTACGCCTAACCAGCTGTCCATGCTTATTTCTTCAATCAGTCACTTACTCAAACAAGATCATGGAAACTTTTCGTTTGAATGCAATGAATGTACGTATGCTTCCTACGGATTTTTCCAATTTTGTTGTACATGTTATTTCGATTTCCAGCATTTATTAGATCAGGATTTTTTAAGGTTTTTGCTACGGGTCATCTAATCATTCTCACGGGTCACACTCAAGTCGTCTCGAGATCAACTTTCATTAGTGTACGCCTAACCAGCTGTCCATGCTTATTTCTTCAATCAGTCACTTACTCAAACAAGATCATGGAAACTTTTCGTTTGAATGCAATGAATGTACGTATGCTTCCTACGGATTTTTCCAATTTTGTTGTACATGTTATTTCGATTTCCAGCATTTATTAGATCAGGATTTTTTAAGGTTTTTGCTACGGGTCATCTAATCATTCTCACGGGTCACACTCAAGTCGTCTCGAGATCAACTTTCATTAGTGTACGCCTAACCAGCTGTCCATGCTTATTTCTTCAATCAGTCACTTACTCAAACAAGATCATGGAAACTTTTCGTTTGAATGCAATGAATGTACGTATGCTTCCTACGGATTTTTCCAATTTTGTTGTACATGTTATTTCGATTTCCAGCATTTATTAGATCAGGATTTTTTAAGGTTTTTGCTACGGGTCATCTAATCATTCTCACGGGTCACACTCAAGTCGTCTCGAGATCAACTTTCATTAGTGTACGCCTAACCAGCTGTCCATGCTTATTTCTTCAATCAGTCACTTACTCAAACAAGATCATGGAAACTTTTCGTTTGAATGCAATGAATGTACGTATGCTTTCTACGGATTTTTCCAATTTTGTTGTACATGTTATTTCGATTTCCAGCATTTATTAGATCAGGATTTTTTAAGGTTTTTGCTACGGGTCATCTAATCATTCTCACGGGTCACACTCAAGTCGTCTCGAGATCAACTTTCATTAGTGTACGCCTAACCAGCTGTCCATGCTTATTTCTTCAATCAGTCACTTACTCAAACAAGATCATGGAAACTTTTCGTTTGAATGCAATGAATGTACGTATGCTTCCTACGGATTTTTCCAATTTTGTTGTACATGTTATTTCGATTTCCAGCATTTATTAGATCAGGATTTTTTAAGGTTTTTGCTACGGGTCATCTAATCATTCTCACGGGTCACACTCAAGTCGTCTCGAGATCAACTTTCATTAGTGTACGCCTAACCAGCTGTCCATGCTTATTTCTTCAATCAGTCACTTACTCAAACAAGATCATGGAAACTTTTCGTTTGAATGCAATGAATGTACGTATGCTTCCTACGGATTTTTCCAATTTTGTTGTACATGTTATTTCGATTTCCAGCATTTATTAGATCAGGATTTTTTAAGGTTTTTGCTACGGGTCATCTAATCATTCTCACGGGTCACACTCAAGTCGTCTCGAGATCAACTTTCATTAGTGTACGCCTAACCAGCTGTCCATGCTTATTTCTTCAATCAGTCACTTACTCAAACAAGATCATGGAAACTTTTCGTTTGAATGCAATGAATGTACGTATGCTTCCTACGGATTTTTCCAATTTTGTTGTACATGTTATTTCGATTTCCAGCATTTATTAGATCAGGATTTTTTAAGGTTTTTGCTACGGGTCATCTAATCATTCTCACGGGTCACACTCAAGTCGTCTCGAGATCAACTTTCATTAGTGTACGCCTAACCAGCTGTCCATGCTTATTTCTTCAATCAGTCACTTACTCAAACAAGATCATGGAAACTTTTCGTTTGAATGCAATGAATGTACGTATGCTTCCTACGGATTTTTCCAATTTTGTTGTACATGTTATTTCGATTTCCAGCATTTATTAGATCAGGATTTTTTAAGGTTTTTGCTACGGGTCATCTAATCATTCTCACGGGTCACACTCAAGTCGTCTCGAGATCAACTTTCATTAGTGTACGCCTAACCAGCTGTCCATGCTTATTTCTTCAATCAGTCACTTACTCAAACAAGATCATGGAAACTTTTCGTTTGAATGCAATGAATGTACGTATGCTTCCTACGGATTTTTCCAATTTTGTTGTACATGTTATTTCGATTTCCAGCATTTATTAGATCAGGATTTTTTAAGGTTTTTGCTACGGGTCATCTAATCATTCTCACGGGTCACACTCAAGTCGTCTCGAGATCAACTTTCATTAGTGTACGCCTAACCAGCTGTCCATGCTTATTTCTTCAATCAGTCACTTACTCAAACAAGATCATGGAAACTTTTCGTTTGAATGCAATGAATGTACGTATGCTTTCTACGGATTTTTCCAATTTTGTTGTACATGTTATTTCGATTTCCAGCATTTATTAGATCAGGATTTTTTAAGGTTTTTGCTACGGGTCATCTAATCATTCTCACGGGTCACACTCAAGTCGTCTCGAGATCAACTTTCATTAGTGTACGCCTAACCAGCTGTCCATGCTTATTTCTTCAATCAGTCACTTACTCAAACAAGATCATGGAAACTTTTCGTTTGAATGCAATGAATGTACGTATGCTTCCTACGGATTTTTCCAATTTTGTTGTACATGTTATTTCGATTTCCAGCATTTATTAGATCAGGATTTTTTAAGGTTTTTGCTACGGGTCATCTAATCATTCTCACGGGTCACACTCAAGTCGTCTCGAGATCAACTTTCATTAGTGTACGCCTAACCAGCTGTCCATGCTTATTTCTTCAATCAGTCACTTACTCAAACAAGATCATGGAAACTTTTCGTTTGAATGCAATGAATGTACGTATGCTTTCTACGGATTTTTCCAATTTTGTTGTACATGTTATTTCGATTTCCAGCATTTATTAGATCAGGATTTTTTAAGGTTTTTGCTACGGGTCATCTAATCATTCTCACGGGTCACACTCAAGTCGTCTCGAGATCAACTTTCATTAGTGTACGCCTAACCAGCTGTCCATGCTTATTTCTTCAATCAGTCACTTACTCAAACAAGATCATGGAAACTTTTCGTTTGAATGCAATGAATGTACGTATGCTTCCTACGGATTTTTCCAATTTTGTTGTACATGTTATTTCGATTTCCAGCATTTATTAGATCAGGATTTTTTAAGGTTTTTGCTACGGGTCATCTAATCATTCTCACGGGTCACACTCAAGTCGTCTCGAGATCAACTTTCATTAGTGTACGCCTAACCAGCTGTCCATGCTTATTTCTTCAATCAGTCACTTACTCAAACAAGATCATGGAAACTTTTCGTTTGAATGCAATGAATGTACGTATGCTTTCTACGGATTTTTCCAATTTTGTTGTACATGTTATTTCGATTTCCAGCATTTATTAGATCAGGATTTTTTAAGGTTTTTGCTACGGGTCATCTAATCATTCTCACGGGTCACACTCAAGTCGTCTCGAGATCAACTTTCATTAGTGTACGCCTAACCAGCTGTCCATGCTTATTTCTTCAATCAGTCACTTACTCAAACAAGATCATGGAAACTTTTCGTTTGAATGCAATGAATGTACGTATGCTTCCTACGGATTTTTCCAATTTTGTTGTACATGTTATTTCGATTTCCAGCATTTATTAGATCAGGATTTTTTAAGGTTTTTGCTACGGGTCATCTAATCATTCTCACGGGTCACACTCAAGTCGTCTCGAGATCAACTTTCATTAGTGTACGCCTAACCAGCTGTCCATGCTTATTTCTTCAATCAGTCACTTACTCAAACAAGATCATGGAAACTTTTCGTTTGAATGCAATGAATGTACGTATGCTTTCTACGGATTTTTCCAATTTTGTTGTACATGTTATTTCGATTTCCAGCATTTATTAGATCAGGATTTTTTAAGGTTTTTGCTAC
Source organism: Prostheceraeus crozeri (assembly GCA_907163375.1). NCBI lineage: Eukaryota > Metazoa > Platyhelminthes > Polycladida > Euryleptidae > Prostheceraeus > Prostheceraeus crozeri. The sequence continues at coordinate 71,861 of CAJQUW010004032.1, forward strand.
GGGTCATCTAATCATTCTCACGGGTCACACTCAAGTCGTCTCGAGATCAACTTTCATTAGTGTACGCCTAACCAGCTGTCCATGCTTATTTCTTCAATCAGTCACTTACTCAAACAAGATCATGGAAACTTTTCGTTTGAATGCAATGAATGTACGTATGCTTTCTACGGATTTTTCCAATTTTGTTGTACATGTTATTTCGATTTCCAGCATTTATTAGATCAGGATTTTTTAAGGTTTTTGCTACGGGTCATCTAATCATTCTCACGGGTCACACTCAAGTCGTCTCGAGATCAACTTTCATTAGTGTACGCCTAACCAGCTGTCCATGCTTATTTCTTCAATCAGTCACTTACTCAAACAAGATCATGGAAACTTTTCGTTTGAATGCAATGAATGTACGTATGCTTCCTACGGATTTTTCCAATTTTGTTGTACATGTTATTTCGATTTCCAGCATTTATTAGATCAGGATTTTTTAAGGTTTTTGCTACGGGTCATCTAATCATTCTCACGGGTCACACTCAAGTCGTCTCGAGATCAACTTTCATTAGTGTACGCCTAACCAGCTGTCCATGCTTATTTCTTCAATCAGTCACTTACTCAAACAAGATCATGGAAACTTTTCGTTTGAATGCAATGAATGTACGTATGCTTCCTACGGATTTTTCCAATTTTGTTGTACATGTTATTTCGATTTCCAGCATTTATTAGATCAGGATTTTTTAAGGTTTTTGCTACGGGTCATCTAATCATTCTCACGGGTCACACTCAAGTCGTCTCGAGATCAACTTTCATTAGTGTACGCCTAACCAGCTGTCCATGCTTATTTCTTCAATCAGTCACTTACTCAAACAAGATCATGGAAACTTTTCGTTTGAATGCAATGAATGTACGTATGCTTCCTACGGATTTTTCCAATTTTGTTGTACATGTTATTTCGATTTCCAGCATTTATTAGATCAGGATTTTTTAAGGTTTTTGCTACGGGTCATCTAATCATTCTCACGGGTCACACTCAAGTCGTCTCGAGATCAACTTTCATTAGTGTACGCCTAACCAGCTGTCCATGCTTATTTCTTCAATCAGTCACTTACTCAAACAAGATCATGGAAACTTTTCGTTTGAATGCAATGAATGTACGTATGCTTCCTACGGATTTTTCCAATTTTGTTGTACATGTTATTTCGATTTCCAGCATTTATTAGATCAGGATTTTTTAAGGTTTTTGCTACGGGTCATCTAATCATTCTCACGGGTCACACTCAAGTCGTCTCGAGATCAACTTTCATTAGTGTACGCCTAACCAGCTGTCCATGCTTATTTCTTCAATCAGTCACTTACTCAAACAAGATCATGGAAACTTTTCGTTTGAATGCAATGAATGTACGTATGCTTCCTACGGATTTTTCCAATTTTGTTGTACATGTTATTTCGATTTCCAGCATTTATTAGATCAGGATTTTTTAAGGTTTTTGCTACGGGTCATCTAATCATTCTCACGGGTCACACTCAAGTCGTCTCGAGATCAACTTTCATTAGTGTACGCCTAACCAGCTGTCCATGCTTATTTCTTCAATCAGTCACTTACTCAAACAAGATCATGGAAACTTTTCGTTTGAATGCAATGAATGTACGTATGCTTCCTACGGATTTTTCCAATTTTGTTGTACATGTTATTTCGATTTCCAGCATTTATTAGATCAGGATTTTTTAAGGTTTTTGCTACGGGTCATCTAATCATTCTCACGGGTCACACTCAAGTCGTCTCGAGATCAACTTTCATTAGTGTACGCCTAACCAGCTGTCCATGCTTATTTCTTCAATCAGTCACTTACTCAAACAAGATCATGGAAACTTTTCGTTTGAATGCAATGAATGTACGTATGCTTCCTACGGATTTTTCCAATTTTGTTGTACATGTTATTTCGATTTCCAGCATTTATTAGATCAGGATTTTTTAAGGTTTTTGCTACGGGTCATCTAATCATTCTCACGGGTCACACTCAAGTCGTCTCGAGATCAACTTTCATTAGTGTACGCCTAACCAGCTGTCCATGCTTATTTCTTCAATCAGTCACTTACTCAAACAAGATCATGGAAACTTTTCGTTTGAATGCAATGAATGTACGTATGCTTCCTACGGATTTTTCCAATTTTGTTGTACATGTTATTTCGATTTCCAGCATTTATTAGATCAGGATTTTTTAAGGTTTTTGCTACGGGTCATCTAATCATTCTCACGGGTCACACTCAAGTCGTCTCGAGATCAACTTTCATTAGTGTACGCCTAACCAGCTGTCCATGCTTATTTCTTCAATCAGTCACTTACTCAAACAAGATCATGGAAACTTTTCGTTTGAATGCAATGAATGTACGTATGCTTCCTACGGATTTTTCCAATTTTGTTGTACATGTTATTTCGATTTCCAGCATTTATTAGATCAGGATTTTTTAAGGTTTTTGCTACGGGTCATCTAATCATTCTCACGGGTCACACTCAAGTCGTCTCGAGATCAACTTTCATTAGTGTACGCCTAACCAGCTGTCCATGCTTATTTCTTCAATCAGTCACTTACTCAAACAAGATCATGGAAACTTTTCGTTTGAATGCAATGAATGTACGTATGCTTCCTACGGATTTTTCCAATTTTGTTGTACATGTTATTTCGATTTCCAGCATTTATTAGATCAGGATTTTTTAAGGTTTTTGCTACGGGTCATCTAATCATTCTCACGGGTCACACTCAAGTCGTCTCGAGATCAACTTTCATTAGTGTACGCCTAACCAGCTGTCCATGCTTATTTCTTCAATCAGTCACTTACTCAAACAAGATCATGGAAACTTTTCGTTTGAATGCAATGAATGTACGTATGCTTCCTACGGATTTTTCCAATTTTGTTGTACATGTTATTTCGATTTCCAGCATTTATTAGATCAGGATTTTTTAAGGTTTTTGCTACGGGTCATCTAATCATTCTCACGGGTCACACTCAAGTCGTCTCGAGATCAACTTTCATTAGTGTACGCCTAACCAGCTGTCCATGCTTATTTCTTCAATCAGTCACTTACTCAAACAAGATCATGGAAACTTTTCGTTTGAATGCAATGAATGTACGTATGCTTCCTACGGATTTTTCCAATTTTGTTGTACATGTTATTTCGATTTCCAGCATTTATTAGATCAGGATTTTTTAAGGTTTTTGCTACGGGTCATCTAATCATTCTCACGGGTCACACTCAAGTCGTCTCGAGATCAACTTTCATTAGTGTACGCCTAACCAGCTGTCCATGCTTATTTCTTCAATCAGTCACTTACTCAAACAAGATCATGGAAACTTTTCGTTTGAATGCAATGAATGTACGTATGCTTTCTACGGATTTTTCCAATTTTGTTGTGCATGTTATTTCGATTTCCAGCATTTATTAGATCAGGATTTTTTAAGGTTTTTGCTACGGGTCATCTAATCATTCTCACGGGTCACACTCAAGTCGTCTCGAGATCAACTTTCATTAGTGTACGCCTAACCAGCTGTCCATGCTTATTTCTTCAATCAGTCACTTACTCAAACAAGATCATGGAAACTTTTCGTTTGAATGCAATGAATGTACGTATGCTTCCTACGGATTTTTCCAATTTTGTTGTACATGTTATTTCGATTTCCAGCATTTATTAGATCAGGATTTTTTAAGGTTTTTGCTACGGGTCATCTAATCATTCTCACGGGTCACACTCAAGTCGTCTCGAGATCAACTTTCATTAGTGTACGCCTAACCAGCTGTCCATGCTTATTTCTTCAATCAGTCACTTACTCAAACAAGATCATGGAAACTTTTCGTTTGAATGCAATGAATGTACGTATGCTTCCTACGGATTTTTCCAATTTTGTTGTACATGTTATTTCGATTTCCAGCATTTATTAGATCAGGATTTTTTAAGGTTTTTGCTACGGGTCATCTAATCATTCTCACGGGTCACACTCAAGTCGTCTCGAGATCAACTTTCATTAGTGTACGCCTAACCAGCTGTCCATGCTTATTTCTTCAATCAGTCACTTACTCAAACAAGATCATGGAAACTTTTCGTTTGAATGCAATGAATGTACGTATGCTTCCTACGGATTTTTCCAATTTTGTTGTGCATGTTATTTCGATTTCCAGCATTTATTAGATCAGGATTTTTTAAGGTTTTTGCTACGGGTCATCTAATCATTCTCACGGGTCACACTCAAGTCGTCTCGAGATCAACTTTCATTAGTGTACGCCTAACCAGCTGTCCATGCTTATTTCTTCAATCAGTCACTTACTCAAACAAGATCATGGAAACTTTTCGTTTGAATGCAATGAATGTACGTATGCTTCCTACGGATTTTTCCAATTTTGTTGTACATGTTATTTCGATTTCCAGCATTTATTAGATCAGGATTTTTTAAGGTTTTTGCTACGGGTCATCTAATCATTCTCACGGGTCACACTCAAGTCGTCTCGAGATCAACTTTCATTAGTGTACGCCTAACCAGCTGTCCATGCTTATTTCTTCAATCAGTCACTTACTCAAACAAGATCATGGAAACTTTTCGTTTGAATGCAATGAATGTACGTATGCTTCCTACGGATTTTTCCAATTTTGTTGTGCATGTTATTTCGATTTCCAGCATTTATTAGATCAGGATTTTTTAAGGTTTTTGCTACGGGTCATCTAATCATTCTCACGGGTCACACTCAAGTCGTCTCGAGATCAACTTTCATTAGTGTACGCCTAACCAGCTGTCCATGCTTATTTCTTCAATCAGTCACTTACTCAAACAAGATCATGGAAACTTTTCGTTTGAATGCAATGAATGTACGTATGCTTCCTACGGATTTTTCCAATTTTGTTGTGCATGTTATTTCGATTTCCAGCATTTATTAGATCAGGATTTTTTAAGGTTTTTGCTACGGGTCATCTAATCATTCTCACGGGTCACACTCAAGTCGTCTCGAGATCAACTTTCATTAGTGTACGCCTAACCAGCTGTCCATGCTTATTTCTTCAATCAGTCACTTACTCAAACAAGATCATGGAAACTTTTCGTTTGAATGCAATGAATGTACGTATGCTTCCTACGGATTTTTCCAATTTTGTTGTGCATGTTATTTCGATTTCCAGCATTTATTAGATCAGGATTTTTTAAGGTTTTTGCTACGGGTCATCTAATCATTCTCACGGGTCACACTCAAGTCGTCTCGAGATCAACTTTCATTAGTGTACGCCTAACCAGCTGTCCATGCTTATTTCTTCAATCAGTCACTTACTCAAACAAGATCATGGAAACTTTTCGTTTGAATGCAATGAATGTACGTATGCTTCCTACGGATTTTTCCAATTTTGTTGTGCATGTTATTTCGATTTCCAGCATTTATTAGATCAGGATTTTTTAAGGTTTTTGCTACGGGTCATCTAATCATTCTCACGGGTCACACTCAAGTCGTCTCGAGATCAACTTTCATTAGTGTACGCCTAACCAGCTGTCCATGCTTATTTCTTCAATCAGTCACTTACTCAAACAAGATCATGGAAACTTTTCGTTTGAATGCAATGAATGTACGTATGCTTCCTACGGATTTTTCCAATTTTGTTGTGCATGTTATTTCGATTTCCAGCATTTATTAGATCAGGATTTTTTAAGGTTTTTGCTACGGGTCATCTAATCATTCTCACGGGTCACACTCAAGTCGTCTCGAGATCAACTTTCATTAGTGTACGCCTAACCAGCTGTCCATGCTTATTTCTTCAATCAGTCACTTACTCAAACAAGATCATGGAAACTTTTCGTTTGAATGCAATGAATGTACGTATGCTTCCTACGGATTTTTCCAATTTTGTTGTGCATGTTATTTCGATTTCCAGCATTTATTAGATCAGGATTTTTTAAGGTTTTTGCTACGGGTCATCTAATCATTCTCACGGGTCACACTCAAGTCGTCTCGAGATCAACTTTCATTAGTGTACGCCTAACCAGCTGTCCATGCTTATTTCTTCAATCAGTCACTTACTCAAACAAGATCATGGAAACTTTTCGTTTGAATGCAATGAATGTACGTATGCTTCCTACGGATTTTTCCAATTTTGTTGTACATGTTATTTCGATTTCCAGCATTTATTAGATCAGGATTTTTTAAGGTTTTTGCTACGGGTCATCTAATCATTCTCACGGGTCACACTCAAGTCGTCTCGAGATCAACTTTCATTAGTGTACGCCTAACCAGCTGTCCATGCTTATTTCTTCAATCAGTCACTTACTCAAACAAGATCATGGAAACTTTTCGTTTGAATGCAATGAATGTACGTATGCTTCCTACGGATTTTTCCAATTTTGTTGTGCATGTTATTTCGATTTCCAGCATTTATTAGATCAGGATTTTTTAAGGTTTTTGCTACGGGTCATCTAATCATTCTCACGGGTCACACTCAAGTCGTCTCGAGATCAACTTTCATTAGTGTACGCCTAACCAGCTGTCCATGCTTATTTCTTCAATCAGTCACTTACTCAAACAAGATCATGGAAACTTTTCGTTTGAATGCAATGAATGTACGTATGCTTCCTACGGATTTTTCCAATTTTGTTGTGCATGTTATTTCGATTTCCAGCATTTATTAGATCAGGATTTTTTAAGGTTTTTGCTACGGGTCATCTAATCATTCTCACGGGTCACACTCAAGTCGTCTCGAGATCAACTTTCATTAGTGTACGCCTAACCAGCTGTCCATGCTTATTTCTTCAATCAGTCACTTACTCAAACAAGATCATGGAAACTTTTCGTTTGAATGCAATGAATGTACGTATGCTTCCTACGGATTTTTCCAATTTTGTTGTGCATGTTATTTCGATTTCCAGCATTTATTAGATCAGGATTTTTTAAGGTTTTTGCTACGGGTCATCTAATCATTCTCACGGGTCACACTCAAGTCGTCTCGAGATCAACTTTCATTAGTGTACGCCTAACCAGCTGTCCATGCTTATTTCTTCAATCAGTCACTTACTCAAACAAGATCATGGAAACTTTTCGTTTGAATGCAATGAATGTACGTATGCTTCCTACGGATTTTTCCAATTTTGTTGTACATGTTATTTCGATTTCCAGCATTTATTAGATCAGGATTTTTTAAGGTTTTTGCTACGGGTCATCTAATCATTCTCACGGGTCACACTCAAGTCGTCTCGAGATCAACTTTCATTAGTGTACGCCTAACCAGCTGTCCATGCTTATTTCTTCAATCAGTCACTTACTCAAACAAGATCATGGAAACTTTTCGTTTGAATGCAATGAATGTACGTATGCTTCCTACGGATTTTTCCAATTTTGTTGTGCATGTTATTTCGATTTCCAGCATTTATTAGATCAGGATTTTTTAAGGTTTTTGCTACGGGTCATCTAATCATTCTCACGGGTCACACTCAAGTCGTCTCGAGATCAACTTTCATTAGTGTACGCCTAACCAGCTGTCCATGCTTATTTCTTCAATCAGTCACTTACTCAAACAAGATCATGGAAACTTTTCGTTTGAATGCAATGAATGTACGTATGCTTCCTACGGATTTTTCCAATTTTGTTGTGCATGTTATTTCGATTTCCAGCATTTATTAGATCAGGATTTTTTAAGGTTTTTGCTACGGGTCATCTAATCATTCTCACGGGTCACACTCAAGTCGTCTCGAGATCAACTTTCATTAGTGTACGCCTAACCAGCTGTCCATGCTTATTTCTTCAATCAGTCACTTACTCAAACAAGATCATGGAAACTTTTCGTTTGAATGCAATGAATGTACGTATGCTTCCTACGGATTTTTCCAATTTTGTTGTACATGTTATTTCGATTTCCAGCATTTATTAGATCAGGATTTTTTAAGGTTTTTGCTACGGGTCATCTAATCATTCTCACGGGTCACACTCAAGTCGTCTCGAGATCAACTTTCATTAGTGTACGCCTAACCAGCTGTCCATGCTTATTTCTTCAATCAGTCACTTACTCAAACAAGATCATGGAAACTTTTCGTTTGAATGCAATGAATGTACGTATGCTTCCTACGGATTTTTCCAATTTTGTTGTGCATGTTATTTCGATTTCCAGCATTTATTAGATCAGGATTTTTTAAGGTTTTTGCTACGGGTCATCTAATCATTCTCACGGGTCACACTCAAGTCGTCTCGAGATCAACTTTCATTAGTGTACGCCTAACCAGCTGTCCATGCTTATTTCTTCAATCAGTCACTTACTCAAACAAGATCATGGAAACTTTTCGTTTGAATGCAATGAATGTACGTATGCTTCCTACGGATTTTTCCAATTTTGTTGTGCATGTTATTTCGATTTCCAGCATTTATTAGATCAGGATTTTTTAAGGTTTTTGCTACGGGTCATCTAATCATTCTCACGGGTCACACTCAAGTCGTCTCGAGATCAACTTTCATTAGTGTACGCCTAACCAGCTGTCCATGCTTATTTCTTCAATCAGTCACTTACTCAAACAAGATCATGGAAACTTTTCGTTTGAATGCAATGAATGTACGTATGCTTTCTACGGATTTTTCCAATTTTGTTGTACATGTTATTTCGATTTCCAGCATTTATTAGATCAGGATTTTTTAAGGTTTTTGCTACGGGTCATCTAATCATTCTCACGGGTCACACTCAAGTCGTCTCGAGATCAACTTTCATTAGTGTACGCCTAACCAGCTGTCCATGCTTATTTCTTCAATCAGTCACTTACTCAAACAAGATCATGGAAACTTTTCGTTTGAATGCAATGAATGTACGTATGCTTCCTACGGATTTTTCCAATTTTGTTGTACATGTTATTTCGATTTCCAGCATTTATTAGATCAGGATTTTTTAAGGTTTTTGCTACGGGTCATCTAATCATTCTCACGGGTCACACTCAAGTCGTCTCGAGATCAACTTTCATTAGTGTACGCCTAACCAGCTGTCCATGCTTATTTCTTCAATCAGTCACTTACTCAAACAAGATCATGGAAACTTTTCGTTTGAATGCAATGAATGTACGTATGCTTTCTACGGATTTTTCCAATTTTGTTGTACATGTTATTTCGATTTCCAGCATTTATTAGATCAGGATTTTTTAAGGTTTTTGCTACGGGTCATCTAATCATTCTCACGGGTCACACTCAAGTCGTCTCGAGATCAACTTTCATTAGTGTACGCCTAACCAGCTGTCCATGCTTATTTCTTCAATCAGTCACTTACTCAAACAAGATCATGGAAACTTTTCGTTTGAATGCAATGAATGTACGTATGCTTCCTACGGATTTTTCCAATTTTGTTGTGCATGTTATTTCGATTTCCAGCATTTATTAGATCAGGATTTTTTAAGGTTTTTGCTACGGGTCATCTAATCATTCTCACGGGTCACACTCAAGTCGTCTCGAGATCAACTTTCATTAGTGTACGCCTAACCAGCTGTCCATGCTTATTTCTTCAATCAGTCACTTACTCAAACAAGATCATGGAAACTTTTCGTTTGAATGCAATGAATGTACGTATGCTTCCTACGGATTTTTCCAATTTTGTTGTACATGTTATTTCGATTTCCAGCATTTATTAGATCAGGATTTTTTAAGGTTTTTGCTACGGGTCATCTAATCATTCTCACGGGTCACACTCAAGTCGTCTCGAGATCAACTTTCATTAGTGTACGCCTAACCAGCTGTCCATGCTTATTTCTTCAATCAGTCACTTACTCAAACAAGATCATGGAAACTTTTCGTTTGAATGCAATGAATGTACGTATGCTTCCTACGGATTTTTCCAATTTTGTTGTGCATGTTATTTCGATTTCCAGCATTTATTAGATCAGGATTTTTTAAGGTTTTTGCTACGGGTCATCTAATCATTCTCACGGGTCACACTCAAGTCGTCTCGAGATCAACTTTCATTAGTGTACGCCTAACCAGCTGTCCATGCTTATTTCTTCAATCAGTCACTTACTCAAACAAGATCATGGAAACTTTTCGTTTGAATGCAATGAATGTACGTATGCTTCCTACGGATTTTTCCAATTTTGTTGTACATGTTATTTCGATTTCCAGCATTTATTAGATCAGGATTTTTTAAGGTTTTTGCTACGGGTCATCTAATCATTCTCACGGGTCACACTCAAGTCGTCTCGAGATCAACTTTCATTAGTGTACGCCTAACCAGCTGTCCATGCTTATTTCTTCAATCAGTCACTTACTCAAACAAGATCATGGAAACTTTTCGTTTGAATGCAATGAATGTACGTATGCTTCCTACGGATTTTTCCAATTTTGTTGTGCATGTTATTTCGATTTCCAGCATTTATTAGATCAGGATTTTTTAAGGTTTTTGCTACGGGTCATCTAATCATTCTCACGGGTCACACTCAAGTCGTCTCGAGATCAACTTTCATTAGTGTACGCCTAACCAGCTGTCCATGCTTATTTCTTCAATCAGTCACTTACTCAAACAAGATCATGGAAACTTTTCGTTTGAATGCAATGAATGTACGTATGCTTCCTACGGATTTTTCCAATTTTGTTGTACATGTTATTTCGATTTCCAGCATTTATTAGATCAGGATTTTTTAAGGTTTTTGCTACGGGTCATCTAATCATTCTCACGGGTCACACTCAAGTCGTCTCGAGATCAACTTTCATTAGTGTACGCCTAACCAGCTGTCCATGCTTATTTCTTCAATCAGTCACTTACTCAAACAAGATCATGGAAACTTTTCGTTTGAATGCAATGAATGTACGTATGCTTCCTACGGATTTTTCCAATTTTGTTGTACATGTTATTTCGATTTCCAGCATTTATTAGATCAGGATTTTTTAAGGTTTTTGCTACGGGTCATCTAATCATTCTCACGGGTCACACTCAAGTCGTCTCGAGATCAACTTTCATTAGTGTACGCCTAACCAGCTGTCCATGCTTATTTCTTCAATCAGTCACTTACTCAAACAAGATCATGGAAACTTTTCGTTTGAATGCAATGAATGTACGTATGCTTTCTACGGATTTTTCCAATTTTGTTGTACATGTTATTTCGATTTCCAGCATTTATTAGATCAGGATTTTTTAAGGTTTTTGCTACGGGTCATCTAATCATTCTCACGGGTCACACTCAAGTCGTCTCGAGATCAACTTTCATTAGTGTACGCCTAACCAGCTGTCCATGCTTATTTCTTCAATCAGTCACTTACTCAAACAAGATCATGGAAACTTTTCGTTTGAATGCAATGAATGTACGTATGCTTCCTACGGATTTTTCCAATTTTGTTGTACATGTTATTTCGATTTCCAGCATTTATTAGATCAGGATTTTTTAAGGTTTTTGCTACGGGTCATCTAATCATTCTCACGGGTCACACTCAAGTCGTCTCGAGATCAACTTTCATTAGTGTACGCCTAACCAGCTGTCCATGCTTATTTCTTCAATCAGTCACTTACTCAAACAAGATCATGGAAACTTTTCGTTTGAATGCAATGAATGTACGTATGCTTCCTACGGATTTTTCCAATTTTGTTGTGCATGTTATTTCGATTTCCAGCATTTATTAGATCAGGATTTTTTAAGGTTTTTGCTACGGGTCATCTAATCATTCTCACGGGTCACACTCAAGTCGTCTCGAGATCAACTTTCATTAGTGTACGCCTAACCAGCTGTCCATGCTTATTTCTTCAATCAGTCACTTACTCAAACAAGATCATGGAAACTTTTCGTTTGAATGCAATGAATGTACGTATGCTTCCTACGGATTTTTCCAATTTTGTTGTACATGTTATTTCGATTTCCAGCATTTATTAGATCAGGATTTTTTAAGGTTTTTGCTACGGGTCATCTAATCATTCTCACGGGTCACACTCAAGTCGTCTCGAGATCAACTTTCATTAGTGTACGCCTAACCAGCTGTCCATGCTTATTTCTTCAATCAGTCACTTACTCAAACAAGATCATGGAAACTTTTCGTTTGAATGCAATGAATGTACGTATGCTTCCTACGGATTTTTCCAATTTTGTTGTGCATGTTATTTCGATTTCCAGCATTTATTAGATCAGGATTTTTTAAGGTTTTTGCTACGGGTCATCTAATCATTCTCACGGGTCACACTCAAGTCGTCTCGAGATCAACTTTCATTAGTGTACGCCTAACCAGCTGTCCATGCTTATTTCTTCAATCAGTCACTTACTCAAACAAGATCATGGAAACTTTTCGTTTGAATGCAATGAATGTACGTATGCTTCCTACGGATTTTTCCAATTTTGTTGTACATGTTATTTCGATTTCCAGCATTTATTAGATCAGGATTTTTTAAGGTTTTTGCTACGGGTCATCTAATCATTCTCACGGGTCACACTCAAGTCGTCTCGAGATCAACTTTCATTAGTGTACGCCTAACCAGCTGTCCATGCTTATTTCTTCAATCAGTCACTTACTCAAACAAGATCATGGAAACTTTTCGTTTGAATGCAATGAATGTACGTATGCTTCCTACGGATTTTTCCAATTTTGTTGTACATGTTATTTCGATTTCCAGCATTTATTAGATCAGGATTTTTTAAGGTTTTTGCTACGGGTCATCTAATCATTCTCACGGGTCACACTCAAGTCGTCTCGAGATCAACTTTCATTAGTGTACGCCTAACCAGCTGTCCATGCTTATTTCTTCAATCAGTCACTTACTCAAACAAGATCATGGAAACTTTTCGTTTGAATGCAATGAATGTACGTATGCTTCCTACGGATTTTTCCAATTTTGTTGTACATGTTATTTCGATTTCCAGCATTTATTAGATCAGGATTTTTTAAGGTTTTTGCTACGGGTCATCTAATCATTCTCACGGGTCACACTCAAGTCGTCTCGAGATCAACTTTCATTAGTGTACGCCTAACCAGCTGTCCATGCTTATTTCTTCAATCAGTCACTTACTCAAACAAGATCATGGAAACTTTTCGTTTGAATGCAATGAATGTACGTATGCTTCCTACGGATTTTTCCAATTTTGTTGTACATGTTATTTCGATTTCCAGCATTTATTAGATCAGGATTTTTTAAGGTTTTTGCTACGGGTCATCTAATCATTCTCACGGGTCACACTCAAGTCGTCTCGAGATCAACTTTCATTAGTGTACGCCTAACCAGCTGTCCATGCTTATTTCTTCAATCAGTCACTTACTCAAACAAGATCATGGAAACTTTTCGTTTGAATGCAATGAATGTACGTATGCTTTCTACGGATTTTTCCAATTTTGTTGTGCATGTTATTTCGATTTCCAGCATTTATTAGATCAGGATTTTTTAAGGTTTTTGCTACGGGTCATCTAATCATTCTCACGGGTCACACTCAAGTCGTCTCGAGATCAACTTTCATTAGTGTACGCCTAACCAGCTGTCCATGCTTATTTCTTCAATCAGTCACTTACTCAAACAAGATCATGGAAACTTTTCGTTTGAATGCAATGAATGTACGTATGCTTTCTACGGATTTTTCCAATTTTGTTGTACATGTTATTTCGATTTCCAGCATTTATTAGATCAGGATTTTTTAAGGTTTTTGCTACGGGTCATCTAATCATTCTCACGGGTCACACTCAAGTCGTCTCGAGATCAACTTTCATTAGTGTACGCCTAACCAGCTGTCCATGCTTATTTCTTCAATCAGTCACTTACTCAAACAAGATCATGGAAACTTTTCGTTTGAATGCAATGAATGTACGTATGCTTCCTACGGATTTTTCCAATTTTGTTGTACATGTTATTTCGATTTCCAGCATTTATTAGATCAGGATTTTTTAAGGTTTTTGCTACGGGTCATCTAATCATTCTCACGGGTCACACTCAAGTCGTCTCGAGATCAACTTTCATTAGTGTACGCCTAACCAGCTGTCCATGCTTATTTCTTCAATCAGTCACTTACTCAAACAAGATCATGGAAACTTTTCGTTTGAATGCAATGAATGTACGTATGCTTCCTACGGATTTTTCCAATTTTGTTGTACATGTTATTTCGATTTCCAGCATTTATTAGATCAGGATTTTTTAAGGTTTTTGCTACGGGTCATCTAATCATTCTCACGGGTCACACTCAAGTCGTCTCGAGATCAACTTTCATTAGTGTACGCCTAACCAGCTGTCCATGCTTATTTCTTCAATCAGTCACTTACTCAAACAAGATCATGGAAACTTTTCGTTTGAATGCAATGAATGTACGTATGCTTCCTACGGATTTTTCCAATTTTGTTGTGCATGTTATTTCGATTTCCAGCATTTATTAGATCAGGATTTTTTAAGGTTTTTGCTACGGGTCATCTAATCATTCTCACGGGTCACACTCAAGTCGTCTCGAGATCAACTTTCATTAGTGTACGCCTAACCAGCTGTCCATGCTTATTTCTTCAATCAGTCACTTACTCAAACAAGATCATGGAAACTTTTCGTTTGAATGCAATGAATGTACGTATGCTTCCTACGGATTTTTCCAATTTTGTTGTGCATGTTATTTCGATTTCCAGCATTTATTAGATCAGGATTTTTTAAGGTTTTTGCTACGGGTCATCTAATCATTCTCACGGGTCACACTCAAGTCGTCTCGAGATCAACTTTCATTAGTGTACGCCTAACCAGCTGTCCATGCTTATTTCTTCAATCAGTCACTTACTCAAACAAGATCATGGAAACTTTTCGTTTGAATGCAATGAATGTACGTATGCTTCCTACGGATTTTTCCAATTTTGTTGTGCATGTTATTTCGATTTCCAGCATTTATTAGATCAGGATTTTTTAAGGTTTTTGCTACGGGTCATCTAATCATTCTCACGGGTCACACTCAAGTCGTCTCGAGATCAACTTTCATTAGTGTACGCCTAACCAGCTGTCCATGCTTATTTCTTCAATCAGTCACTTACTCAAACAAGATCATGGAAACTTTTCGTTTGAATGCAATGAATGTACGTATGCTTTCTACGGATTTTTCCAATTTTGTTGTGCATGTTATTTCGATTTCCAGCATTTATTAGATCAGGATTTTTTAAGGTTTTTGCTACGGGTCATCTAATCATTCTCACGGGTCACACTCAAGTCGTCTCGAGATCAACTTTCATTAGTGTACGCCTAACCAGCTGTCCATGCTTATTTCTTCAATCAGTCACTTACTCAAACAAGATCATGGAAACTTTTCGTTTGAATGCAATGAATGTACGTATGCTTCCTACGGATTTTTCCAATTTTGTTGTGCATGTTATTTCGATTTCCAGCATTTATTAGATCAGGATTTTTTAAGGTTTTTGCTACGGGTCATCTAATCATTCTCACGGGTCACACTCAAGTCGTCTCGAGATCAACTTTCATTAGTGTACGCCTAACCAGCTGTCCATGCTTATTTCTTCAATCAGTCACTTACTCAAACAAGATCATGGAAACTTTTCGTTTGAATGCAATGAATGTACGTATGCTTCCTACGGATTTTTCCAATTTTGTTGTGCATGTTATTTCGATTTCCAGCATTTATTAGATCAGGATTTTTTAAGGTTTTTGCTACGGGTCATCTAATCATTCTCACGGGTCACACTCAAGTCGTCTCGAGATCAACTTTCATTAGTGTACGCCTAACCAGCTGTCCATGCTTATTTCTTCAATCAGTCACTTACTCAAACAAGATCATGGAAACTTTTCGTTTGAATGCAATGAATGTACGTATGCTTTCTACGGATTTTTCCAATTTTGTTGTGCATGTTATTTCGATTTCCAGCATTTATTAGATCAGGATTTTTTAAGGTTTTTGCTACGGGTCATCTAATCATTCTCACGGGTCACACTCAAGTCGTCTCGAGATCAACTTTCATTAGTGTACGCCTAACCAGCTGTCCATGCTTATTTCTTCAATCAGTCACTTACTCAAACAAGATCATGGAAACTTTTCGTTTGAATGCAATGAATGTACGTATGCTTTCTACGGATTTTTCCAATTTTGTTGTACATGTTATTTCGATTTCCAGCATTTATTAGATCAGGATTTTTTAAGGTTTTTGCTACGGGTCATCTAATCATTCTCACGGGTCACACTCAAGTCGTCTCGAGATCAACTTTCATTAGTGTACGCCTAACCAGCTGTCCATGCTTATTTCTTCAATCAGTCACTTACTCAAACAAGATCATGGAAACTTTTCGTTTGAATGCAATGAATGTACGTATGCTTCCTACGGATTTTTCCAATTTTGTTGTGCATGTTATTTCGATTTCCAGCATTTATTAGATCAGGATTTTTTAAGGTTTTTGCTACGGGTCATCTAATCATTCTCACGGGTCACACTCAAGTCGTCTCGAGATCAACTTTCATTAGTGTACGCCTAACCAGCTGTCCATGCTTATTTCTTCAATCAGTCACTTACTCAAACAAGATCATGGAAACTTTTCGTTTGAATGCAATGAATGTACGTATGCTTCCTACGGATTTTTCCAATTTTGTTGTGCATGTTATTTCGATTTCCAGCATTTATTAGATCAGGATTTTTTAAGGTTTTTGCTACGGGTCATCTAATCATTCTCACGGGTCACACTCAAGTCGTCTCGAGATCAACTTTCATTAGTGTACGCCTAACCAGCTGTCCATGCTTATTTCTTCAATCAGTCACTTACTCAAACAAGATCATGGAAACTTTTCGTTTGAATGCAATGAATGTACGTATGCTTTCTACGGATTTTTCCAATTTTGTTGTGCATGTTATTTCGATTTCCAGCATTTATTAGATCAGGATTTTTTAAGGTTTTTGCTACGGGTCATCTAATCATTCTCACGGGTCACACTCAAGTCGTCTCGAGATCAACTTTCATTAGTGTACGCCTAACCAGCTGTCCATGCTTATTTCTTCAATCAGTCACTTACTCAAACAAGATCATGGAAACTTTTCGTTTGAATGCAATGAATGTACGTATGCTTCCTACGGATTTTTCCAATTTTGTTGTGCATGTTATTTCGATTTCCAGCATTTATTAGATCAGGATTTTTTAAGGTTTTTGCTACGGGTCATCTAATCATTCTCACGGGTCACACTCAAGTCGTCTCGAGATCAACTTTCATTAGTGTACGCCTAACCAGCTGTCCATGCTTATTTCTTCAATCAGTCACTTACTCAAACAAGATCATGGAAACTTTTCGTTTGAATGCAATGAATGTACGTATGCTTCCTACGGATTTTTCCAATTTTGTTGTACATGTTATTTCGATTTCCAGCATTTATTAGATCAGGATTTTTTAAGGTTTTTGCTACGGGTCATCTAATCATTCTCACGGGTCACACTCAAGTCGTCTCGAGATCAACTTTCATTAGTGTACGCCTAACCAGCTGTCCATGCTTATTTCTTCAATCAGTCACTTACTCAAACAAGATCATGGAAACTTTTCGTTTGAATGCAATGAATGTACGCATGCTTTCTACGGATTTTTCCAATTTTGTTGTGCATGTTATTTCGATTTCCAGCATTTATTAGATCAGGATTTTTTAAGGTTTTTGCTACGGGTCATCTAATCATTCTCACGGGTCACACTCAAGTCGTCTCGAGATCAACTTTCATTAGTGTACGCCTAACCAGTTGTCCATGCTTATCTCTTCAATCAGTCACTTACTCAAACAAGATCATGGAAACTTTTCGTTTGAATGCAATGAATGTACGTATGCTTCCTACGGATTTTTCCAATTTTGTTGTGCATGTTATTTCGATTTCCAGCATTTATTAGATCAGGATTTTTTAAGGTTTTTGCTATGGGTCATCTAATCATTCTCACGGGTCACACTCAAGTCGTCTCGAGATCAACTTTCATTAGTGTACGCCTAACCAGCTGTCCATGCTTATTTCTTCAATCAGTCACTTACTCAAACAAGATCATGGAAACTTTTCGTTTGAATGCAATGAATGTACGTATGCTTCCTACGGATTTTTCCAATTTTGTTGTACATGTTATTTCGATTTCCAGCATTTATTAGATCAGGATTTTTTAAGGTTTTTGCTACGGGTCATCTAATCATTCTCACGGGTCACACTCAAGTCGTCTCGAGATCAACTTTCATTAGTGTACGCCTAACCAGCTGTCCATGCTTATCTCTTCAATCAGTCACTTACTCAAACAAGATCATGGAAACTTTTCGTTTGAATGCAATGAATGTACGTATGCTTTCTACGGATTTTTCCAATTTTGTTGTGCATGTTATTTCGATTTCCAGCATTTATTAGATCAGGATTTTTTAAGGTTTTTGCTACGGGTCATCTAATCATTCTCACGGGTCACACTCAAGTCGTCTTGAGATCAACTTTCATTAGTGTACGCCTAACCAGCTGTCCATGCTTATTTCTTCAATCAGTCACTTACTCAAACAAGATCATGGAAACTTTTCGTTTGAATGCAATGAATGTACGTATTCTTTCGACGGATTTTTCCAATTTTGTTGTACATGTTATTTCGATTTCCAGCATTTATTAGATCAGGATTTTTTAAGGTTTTTGCTACGGGTCATCTAATCATTCTCACGGGTCACACTCAAGTCGTCTCGAGATCAACTTTCATTAGTGTACGCCTAACCAGCTGTCCATGCTTATTTCTTCAATCAGTCACTTACTCAAACAAGATCATGGAAACTTTTCGTTTGAATGCAATGAATGTACGTATGATTCCGAAGGATTTTTCCAATTTTGTTGTACATGTTATTTCGATTTCCAGCATTTATTAGATCAGGATTTTTTAAGGTTTTTGCTACGGGTCATCTAATCATTCTCACGGGTCACACTCAAGTCGTCTCGAGATCAACTTTCATTAGTGTACGCCTAACCAGCTGTCCATGCTTATCTCTTCAATCAGTCACTTACTCAAACAAGATCATGGAAACTTTTCGTTTGAATGCAATGAATGTACGTATGCTTTCTACGGATTTTTCCAATTTTGTTGTGCATGTTATTTCGATTTCCAGCATTTATTAGATCAGGATTTTTTAAGGTTTTTGCTACGGGTCATCTAATCATTCTCACGGGTCACACTCAAGTCGTCTTGAGATCAACTTTCATTAGTGTACGCCTAACCAGCTGTCCATGCTTATTTCTTCAATCAGTCACTTACTCAAACAAGATCATGGAAACTTTTCGTTTGAATGCAATGAATGTACGTATGCTTTCGACGGATTTTTCCAATTTTGTTGTGCATGTTATTTCGATTTCCAGCATTTATTAGATCAGGATTTTTTAAGGTTTTTGCTACGGGTCATCTAATCATTCTCACGGGTCACACTCAAGTCGTCTCGAGATCAACTTTCATTAGTGTACGCCTAACCAGCTGTCCATGCTTATTTCTTCAATCAGTCACTTACTCAAACAAGATCATGGAAACTTTTCGTTTGAATGCAATGAATGTACGTATGCTTCCTACGGATTTTTCCAATTTTGTTGTACATGTTATTTCGATTTCCAGCATTTATTAGATCAGGATTTTTTAAGGTTTTTGCTACGGGTCATCTAATCATTCTCACGGGTCACACTCAAGTCGTCTCGAGATCAACTTTCATTAGTGTACGCCTAACCAGCTGTCCATGCTTATTTCTTCAATCAGTCGCTTACTCAAACAAGATCATGGAAACTTTTTGTTTGAATGCAATGAATGTACGTATGCTTTCTACGGATTTTTCCAATTTTGTTGTACATGTTATTTCGATTTCCAGCATTTATTAGATCAGGATTTTTTAAGGTTTTTGCTACGGGTCATCTAATCATTCTCACGGGTCAAACTCAAGTCGTCTCGAGATCAACTTTCATTAGTGTACGCCTAACGCACTCAGGATATATAAGCAAAAACAGGAGTGATGAATGCAGTATAACATTTAGCATTTAGCAGTGAATTTTACTCGCGATTGTGCATGTACATGTACATGCACTTGTGGAAGGTGTCTTTTCAAGTCTTGAAGTTAATCCTTGTGCTATTTAGACAGGGAGGCTCATTATCAAACATAGAAATGCATTTTATCATTATACAGCTAGTGCAATTATCATACCCGCATGAACAAATCGACACCAGGTCCAGAAAACATTCATGTCAAGTTCGTCAGCAGACTCATCATTGATTTCGATACCACAACATTCGATATCATCACCCATCACGTTTTCATCGGTATCTGTGACTAACAGTCTCTTGCGAGGGAGCGAGTTTCGTCGATCTTTAGTGTTTATCCACTCCTCCGCTATTTCCAACATTTCTTTGTCGGACAGGTGCTCAGTTCCGTTGATGCTTACAATGAGAAGCGCTGCTAAGGTACGGCCAAGCAGGCGGTTGCGATTTTTGATCTTGATGACTGTCAATTTGGAAAATCCCCGTTCATTCCAAGCAGTAGAAAATGGAATCGTGAGTGCAATTGTCGCCAATTTGCACACTTGAGAGTAGTGACTACCGTAAAACGTCGATTTTGTGAGATATTGACAAAGGGTCGCCGCATCCGGCAGGTCGAGTAGAGCTGTATCATGAGCAGCATGCTCTAGAAAGCTATGCCAGTGTGCGATGACCGTTGTCATTTTCCCTACCACAGGAAATCGCTCAACCAGATTTCTGATCTGCGTGTCACCTCATCATATGCAGCCCGCTTGTCGTCATCGCTTGGGATGCGTATCTCTTCTCTCCATGTTAATGAGCTATCTTGAGATGAATTCTGGACATTGATAGTCTTGGCTATGGCTCACTACAAGTAACGGATGAACGTTCAAAATCCACAGTACAAGTCGAAAATTCCACGGTGCAGAATTTAACTCGTAGAGCACCTTAAAAAACACTGTATTAGATAAATCATGTGCTTTTCAAATTTCAACAGTAGTAAAATAGAAGTAATCGTAAATTGTTGAAGAATATAAATTTGACTTGATTTGCCAGTGCCGGTCGCTAGATGAGTAGCTTACTATAACCTGCAAATAGCATGCCAGGGTGGTATATATAATATATATATATATATAAGCAAAAAGAGCAAAAGATTTGGAGATGTAGATTAATAAAATAAAAGTTAAAAAACCGACAGTCAGATGCCTGTAAAGAGCGACCGGTTTCGATGTATTATATTTTACATCTAATCATGCACACAGGAAGTCAAAATAACATGACAACTAACGATACACGCTACACACATGATGCGCATTACAAATCGCACGATCTACGATTCTACGATCTACGTTTTGTATAATAAATCATTATATGCCCTTGAGAAGCCTGCAGCAGGCAGAAACCGGCCGGGCTGTCTTATTTATTTGCCTAGTTTTTCTTTATGACACCTGGGGCCTGTGTCATAAAATATATCACTGCTTTATATCAGCATTTTTATCAGTGTGGAAAATTTTTTGCGTTTCTTAAAATAAATATAAAGCAGTGATTTGAATCAGTGATTTAAAGCAGTCAAAATTAACAGCGTTTCACAAAACCAAATATTAAGCAGTGATTTATATCAGTCTCACACTGCTTAAAATCAGTATTTTAAGCAGTCTGGAAAAGCATTGCGTTTCACAAAGAAGTATCAGTAGCGCGAAAATTGAAAATATGGAAATTCACTGATAGAAATGTGAACATTTCTTTGATAAATCTGTGAATGATCATCGAGAAAGTTATAGAAACTTGAAATATCGGAGAAATTATTGCAAATACAACTTAAAAATGGGAAAACGGCTTTTGATTTTCAATTTTACTGTCAGTAACAAACTATTTGTCAGAATGGCAAATTTGGATACTGTTTATTGAAAAATTCTTCCTTTGAAAAGTGGCAATGCTGTGACGATAAAACGTCCGGTAACAGCAAATTATAAAGGGTTGCTTTGAGGGCTTCGATTTCTTTCGTGTAATGAGGTGCGGCATGTCATGAAATCATTTCAATATCAAAAGACTTTGAGGTATTGACTTTTACATACATCAATGACAGCTAGAAAAAAAAGATTCTCAAATATTCCACCATTTGCCTCAGATTGACTTCTCTAATTATTATTTCAATTACTGTCAAACATAGAGTAGGTATATTAGGTAGAGTGGAAACTCCGCATTTATTAAATCCCCAATGTGCATACACTTTCGATTTTATTAAATGAACTCGAGATGAATACAGTTGGAATTGTCTCCAAATGTGAGACATGCACATTTATGCAGTTTGAAGAAATTACCACGGAATTGACTGATTATGATAGTATAAAGCAGATGGAAATGAGATTATTTTACAGATTGTCCGTGTCATGACAGCCTCGGAGCGGTAATGTTTGTTAAATTAGCAACTCGATGACCCCATTGCTTTCATGCTGAGCCACAAGAGAATCTTTTTAAGCGCAATCTTATCTCAAGCAGCTGGTAGAGAAAAATAACAGAATCAAAGACAATGATTTTCATTACCTTTGAAAGCTGTAAATGGGTGCACATCAATATTCAGATTCAAGAAATGAAACATGAATTTACTCAATCATAAATTCATGCCGATGAAAATTGAATCAAAAATATGAAATTTCAGCCACGACAGCACAATAAGATCGCAACTTTTTATGAAGACTTCCATTATAATGCCGTTCATTACATTTTCTTGATCATCAGCACAATTTCCGCTTAGTTGCGATGCTTGTTAGCGAATATTCATTCCTTTTGATATCCAACTTGTTTCATACTACTTACAACGGGGTGTCATGTCGGTAGTAATTAAATTGGCAAACATTGAGGTTTTCCAAAACATTTCAAAACTGCTCAAATAATGTTTTGGACAGCAGGAACGTAATCTCCGAAAAAAACTGAATCTTTTCATATAAAAATTTTCACTGTATACAGATACTTTTTTAAGTCGACACTCTACCTACATATTTACTCTATGCTGTCAAAAATTATTTTATTTACGAAGAATTATCCACAATTGTTTTAATCACTCAATCACACTGATATATATCAGTGTTTTCATCAGTCCGAAATCTTTATGAAACGCTATATGTGTCACTGATTAATTTAGACTGCTTGATCTTCAGTCGGAAAAATAATTTTTATGAAACGCAATTTAAAGCAGTGCTATATATTTCACTGCTGAAAATGTCACTGATATGACATATCAGACTGCTTAATTTTATGAAACAGGCTTATGAAACAGGTTTTAATCACCATTTTCGATTTTCTATTATTTATATATGCATACATGCATATATATATATATATATATATATATATATATATATACATTATATATAGATGTGATGTGTAGCTACTGCCGCCATGAGAGCCCTTTTTACAGAGCTCGCAGAATTTGTTCTACTAATGAGAATTCCCAGGCTGCCGTCATCAGTATCAAGAATATTTTTATCAAAAACCGTTTTCCAGAGCACATGATAGAACGAGTATAATTACATGCAGATTCGATACCTGTGAAAAGACCAGCGAATGATGATGAAAAACTTGTAAACTGTAGCTTTCCGTATATCGTCATCAAAGAAAAAGAAATAAAAAACCGCATAAAAGACATCAACAAAGCTTTGCCTGATGATGTTTGCATTCGGCCTATTTTTAAAACCATCATAACTTCTCAACTTTTCAGTAATAAGGATTGAGTATTTCAGCATTTGAAATCGAACATTGTATATAAATACAACTGTGAGCATTATGACAAATGCTACGTTGATAGTTCTATCCGCCATTTCAAACCCGCATAAATGAGCATTTAAAAGGAAATCCTACACCTACGGAAATAAGCCTCCATGAGCATCCCCCGACCAAAGATTCATTCAAAGTTGTCGCTGTTACAGATCACCCAAGAATCTATGAAACTATTGTTATCAAACTGAATGAATCAGATAAATTATTGAATGAAAGAGCGAGTTCCAACCATTTGATTCTCGATTTGTAAGCTGCTGTCTGCGTCTTGCGAGTGACGAATTTACTTTAAATCAGTGACGTATGTATTGTTTTATTAACTTTGCACTTTATACAGATGTCTTGATTTTGGATCTTTTACCAGTTGCTTCTATTGAATTGATGTACGTGTTTTAACAGCATTGATTTTATTATTGCTTTTGCTGTGACTTAACCATTTTACTGAACGCTGTTGATCATAATTGTTACGTGATTCCATTCCCGCCTCGTGTTATACCTGAGGAAGTCTTTGAAACAAGGTGAAACATGCTGTGTGAATTATTGAATCACCAACAAATCATATATATATATGTATTTAAGAAAAGATTGAAAATTCTTATGCTTACTTCCGATAAGCATCTCATAAAAATTAATAGTCATCAAAAATATTCATCGATCAATCAATGTTCAAATAAATGGCCAAATTATAGAAATAATCAAACTAGTAGAAGAAACTATCACTTTAATACTCAATATAGAATGTATAATAATCGCAACAATTGGAAAGAAGAACCAATCAATAATGAAAATCAATGGAGGAATATTGACAGAAGGAACGGGAGTAATGCTGGGAGAAGGTTAGGCCTATATTTTAATATATTTCACTATCTAGGTCAATCTATAGTACTCAGTACTGGTTAATGGGATATTTTCTCAGCGTAGAAAGTGCTCTGCTCACCATGGTAAAGTCAATGAAAATATCTTTGTTCGAGTATTTTCTGCAGAAAGTACTAGTACTTTATTTCATCATTAAAGACCAATAGCAAAATGCAAGATTAAAAAGTAGTGAACAATTATTAGTTTGTAAAGTGTTACTCTATTAGTTATTTTGATGAACATGAATCTTAATGTTGATTTCACAATTTGAAGAATTTGAAAAACTCATTGGTGGAGCCGATTCCATCCTTTGGGCTTCAACATTGACTTTGTTTTCATTCTTTTGGCAATATAATGCGCCTGACATTCGTCGTTCAAATTCACTTGCATCGATGTATGTAGCATCTGCATTTTCACTTGTTCTTCCCGTCTTTTTTTTTAATAATAGCAGCCGGTAATCCACTTGATAAAAGACGATACTGTGCCGTTCTCCTTAAACTCGTATTCGATACAAATCCAGGCAAATCCAAGCTCTCTGTAAGTCGAGCTGCTACCTTCTGAAATGAGTGTATTCCGTATGGAATTCTATTGTACCAAATGTTGGTTTGAGGTGATTTTATTGGACTCAAGTAAAATGCTTCGCATCCTGGTTCTCCATTAGATTCTGGTCTATGTTCTAAATATTTTTTGTATAAGTTTATTGGACAACGTGTAGAATCATCAGAGTACAATCTTGTGCCTTTTGGTTCGTAACGTGCCATTTTCAGTCCGAATTTCCTATTTTTTGATACTCTTTCCACATATTGCAAATATTATTTTCCATCTTTATCTTTGTGCAATGTAATTTGAGAATTTTCACCGAAGCATAAGTCCCGTTGTTCTTGAGCAGCCCGTAACGAAAAATGTAAACCAAAAAAATAAATCAAACTCTTCAACAATTGCTCTGAACTTGAACAACCAAATGATCCACTTTTCCAAAGCAAATCTTCATCATCTTTACTGATACGGCTTTCTTTTTCGGACGGACCAGGCCAATCTCAGCGGCATTCTTCATTTGGCTGTTCAAAGTCTTACGGCTTTCTATAAATTCGACATCATTAAATATGGAAATGGTACTGAATAGCGCTACAAATATCTTTCTGTGTTTGGGTGGGTAAATTTCTCTAGTAGCTTTGCGCATATCACAGAAAAAATATCTGAGGCAATAGTCTAAATCTGCTTTGGTGAATTCATGTACTTCTTTTAATACTTTATCGATGCCATCGTTGTATCTCACTCTCCAATCGGCCAGCCAGTCATTGAAAAGTTTCATTGCCCACCTACTTTTCGACAATGTACTCTTGGGAATGCAATTATTCATATCATTTTTTCTTTTTTCATCTGATGCATGAGCAAATCTTTTAGAAGCCATTTTGATATCACTGAACTGTTCAGAAAGAAATGCTTGACATTCGAAAAAATTCAAAATAGTTTGATCTGATTCCTAGATAACCTAAGATCATGGATATCTATATACTAGCACCTGGACATGACACTCCTCTATACTATAAAGACATGCAGAGGCGGCGGAGCGATATTAGATGTGGGGGGCACCGATCTGATACCAGTTCGATACCAACCCAACGGAATGTTGATAAAACCCGTGGCGTGGGCCTATCAGTTAACATTTAAATTGAATAAAAGGCTACCGCAAACTATAGTGTAATGTTGGTCCACTCAAAAAAATTATCAGTCCTAGACTTTTGATAGAAATTTTACTTAATTAAGATTAAACAAATTGTGATGAAGGCCGATGGTTTAATATAGATTCAAGCATACTTCAGCATTAGGTAGTTGTAAGTCTTTCATTCACTAATTTGAGTGTGTATTTCTAGTTGCAACTTAATTTGCTCTAACTTCCTTAACATCGAAGTAATTGTTGAAGCTTACAATAACGTTTTTTGTCATATTTGGGAATTCTGACTGTTGCACATGTATGCCTGTTTGAGGGGTTATTGCAATCACAAAATGACGAGTCGTTTTACATATTTAATAGGTGATACTATAAGCGTGTGTGATTAAATAAAACAAAGCTAGTTTTACAAAATTAGTGTAATGATAAGACTAGTGTGTACAAAGTTATTCAAAAATTCAAAATTTTCCAAAAAAGGAAAGCCTCTGCTTGTTTCGTTCGATATGTGAATTCTTTTGCTATAGCCTCCACTGACAATTCATCAGTGCGTCTCTTATGAATTGAAAGTACTAACAAATTGTTCAATCTTTTCTCAGTTATGTTGCTTCGCAAGTCTGATTTTGTTCTTCTGAGAGAAAATGTTCGTTCTGCACTGGCAGAACTCATTCGAGCCAAAAGATATATTTCTAGCAACCGCTTCACATTAGGTAAAATAGAGACACATTTGGAACTGTTTTCGGTGAAGAAAGTTACCAGAGTTTCAATCGATGAAGCGCATTTCAGGAGAGGATAAAATTGTTTCAAAAGTTGTGGTAGCAACAGGGGTTCACACACTAAATTATCAAAATTAACATCCATATCATACAACAGTTTCAATGTTTGCACCTCATCACAGCAAAAGTCCTTTTGGTTTGATGCCTTTATCAAGATAGATTCAATTGCCATCAGTGGTGCCGTACGACTCTGTTGAAAATCGCAGTTGAATTTCGGAATGACATATATCAATGCATTCGTAATAAATGCTCTTGTAATATTCGTAGGCAGAATTGAAATGTTGGGTTTCTGATTCGCCAGAATTTTGTGTCCGTCTTTTACCAGGAACAACAGGAGGATCAATAAATTCAAACTCTTGGGTTTCATTTTCCACCTTTTCGTAAAATTTTAGAAATTGTTCTTTTTGGTGCTGTAATGTATTTTTCAATGCATTTATGCAACATTTTGTGGTCTCTGCGTTGCTTGAGGACTTCGTAACGTTATTGCAACCTGTTTAGACACAGAAAAAATATTTTTGGCGGACTTCAGCGAAAAGAAGGTTGAAAACTTCGTCATTCACTTGAGTAAACCTTCTGCCATCGTTTTCACCGATTGATCTTTCGTGCTTCGTGAAATGTCTGTCAAGGTCCTATACAGGGCAAGATAGTGATCGAGAATACTACTTATTGATCTTGTCCGTATCGTCCATCGGGTTGGACAAACTTTGTGAACTGTGGCATTTGAAGTCAGAGAATTACCTGTCTCTGCAACGCAATGTTGATATTTTGACATTCGCAACGGAGATCTAGAAATAAATACGCTCAACTTCTGAACAAATTTCATGCAATCATTTATTATTTTTACATGTTCTACGCAGCTTTTCAACACAAGATCTAGACGATGGTTGTTACAATGAATATATAAAGCCGATTTGTTATCATTCTGTATGCATTTAGCAACACCATTCAGAGCCCCAGACATATTCGCCGCACCGTCATAGCATTGCCATCTGCAATTTTCAACTTTCAAATTTAGTCGGATTAAGATATCTTTGATAGCGGCGTAGATTGACTGTGAAGTTTGATTTTTCACCCAATACATCCCCATGAAATCTTCATTTATTGACATGTCTTCCGACATCCATCGGAGTATGAATGTCAATTGTTCTTTTCTGCTTATATCAGAAGATATGAGAATATCAGAAGTAACATGATTAAATCCCAATCCAAATATTGCACATGTATTTGCATGAATACATGTAAAACAAGTATTGCTTGTCTTTTATAACAATTGTTATAACAATTTGAATGAAAAGCTTAAAATTATCGATTAAATTTTTTGCCATCACAAAATCTGGGGGGGCACGTGGCCCCCGGTGACGCCCCCGGTTCCGTTGCCACTGAAGATATGTATAGTGAATGTAGTAGTTTTGTTCGACACATGGTTTTGTTCGACAATGGTTTTGTTTGATATTTATTTTTAAAATATCAAAATTTATAATATCATAATATCATTATTTATCATATCATAATGAATATTACTGAATAATTAATTATTTGATAAAGAATATCTTCGAAATTTTAGTATAATTGGTTTTAACCTTTTCTATCATACAACCACTTGAGGTTCAAAACCACTGTCGAACAAAACCACTGTCGAACAAAACCATCGAAATTGTGTCGAACAAACCCATGTGTCGAACAAAACTACATATACCATGTATAGTATGTATGTAAGATCTATGGTAGGTCTATTTACATGACTGTAGTTTGATTTAGTTTGTCTTCTTTCATTAACCTAGATAGTGAAATATATTATAATAAACATAGAAATTAATAATACCATAGAAAGTGTACTGTTATCCACTTCTATGATAATAAATGACTAAATCTCGGATTTCCATGCTGTGCAGAAAGTACTCGGATGCTTCGCATCCTCGTACTTTCTACACATGGAAATCCTAGATTTAGTCATTTATTATACACAGAAACTATCATAGAGTAATGGACTCCAGTTATCAACAACAGATATCTAACTAGAGGATATCATTAACCCATGTTCATGTCTATAATTACTAAAGGCCATGTAGCTAACTTGTGCTCTGATATTTCAAAATATACATGTTCATTAATCCCTTGAGAAGTCCATGAAACGAACGATACCGGTGGGGATCAACCCTGTGTTTTTGATTGTTTTTCATTCGGGAATTTTTTATATATACTCATTAACAAAATTTTTGAAACATTTACTTCTTTAACTTCTTTAATTTTTGACTGGTATATACATGTACGTATGATACCTTGATAATTTAGTCACAATCTCCACCAAGTCGCTAGCACAGAAAAACAACGCATGTAGCAGATTCAACTTTAATAGCGCGTGTGCCTCTTCTAGCTCCAATACATTCAGTATTCCAAGATGGCATGGATTCACAAAGTTTCTGAATGAAGGATGTTTCAAGGAGAAGCCACTGCTCTGTCAGTCTTTCAGAGAGAATCTTTAGGGACACTGGTGGAAGTGAATAGCGGTCTCTCACTCGCCGACCGATTCATCGGTCCACAAGACTTTCTGCCAGTGATGGTCATTCCATGAGCGATAGGCATCACACCAGGCAACTCGTCGTCTTCTACGGTGCTGAAAACTCAATGGAATTAGGACAGCTGGTCGTCGCGATTGAATTCCAACTACTCGCAATCTTCGGTAAGCCGTTCGAACGCTACAGTCTATATTTGAGGCACTCTTCCAGTGTACGACTAGCTTTGGGACTGACACAAATCTATTCCTCTTTGCAGCTAAAACTAGACGTGCGTGTGTCCTTCCTGCAGACTTTCTTGGTCGACCAGATCCCTTCTTCTTTTTAACATCTGCTTTCCATCGACACCACCACCTCCAAACAACGACTCTCGATAGTTGCAGCTCTTCGGCAACACTCGCACAACTTCTACCACAACGAATCATTCCAATAGCCATACCTCTGGTAAACTGATCGTGTGCCATTTTATTTTACAAAAGCTGGATTTCAGTTCACGTTTATGTTCAATTTGCAAAAGCAATTGTGACAGTTGTATCGATATCAAAATTTGAAATTTGACCTCCATAGATCTTTCTCCATTCTCTAACGTGTTGAATGGTAATACATAGAAAGCGAGATATTGCATCATACCTGAGCAAAAATGAAACAAACTTCAATTCAAGCCAATGATAGTTTGTTTGATTAATCATGTCAATGAGTATATATATATATATATATATATATATATTATTTAAACCACTGACATCAGTAGGTGTCTATATCTTTGTAATGTATAATCGGTAGGAGGTTATCAGCGTTTAACTCCTGCATTTAACCTCCTGCAATCACTATCTATGAACTGCTGGGAAATCTCAGTACTGCAAAACAAATGTAATGTAAGTAATTGTATTACTATCAACTATAACAATATCATTCTAAATATGTGATTTTCAAGTATAGTGATCAGTCTTTGTTGAAAATGTTGAAAGAACAGTTTTGAAAATTTCCTCCAAAAGATACATTTTCTGTGGAAATTCCTTCTTTTTCATTATTGCATTGGTTATTGGTTGACATTGGTTGACATTGACGACTACATGTAGGTGCCTGAGCATCACTTTTTCTCAATGCATGGGTCACCTTTTCGTTCATCGATCCCATGTCGATGTAATTTAGATCTGCCTCTGATACATGACCAATACGCTTTTTCGCTACTTCATTTGGTAATCCTGATGCTATTATTCGCGTTTTTGCAGTTCTTCTTGTACTTGTGTTTGTAAAGTTACCTTTTGCTTTTATGCTCATCATTAGGTTCTTGACTACTTTTTCAATTTGATGAATACCTAATGGAGTTTTTTTTAACCAAGTTTCATTTTTGGGTTGTTGTATAGGTGTAAGATAAAAGGACGTTATTTCTTTGACATTTTCTCTGTAATGGACGAACTTTTTGTAGATCTTCACTGGACATCTCTCCGGGCTTTCAAAGTTTGGCAGCACATGTACGACTTTTGGCTCCATTCTGGCTTGTTTGATCCCAAATAAACGAGATTTAGAGGTGTTTTCTTTGTACTGAAGCACCTCCACGCCATCTTTTTCTAACAATCGCAATTGATCGTTTTGATCCCCAAAAGTTAAGTGTTTGTGCTCCGTAGCAGCACGCAACCCTAGTTCAATGCTTAGAACATAAATGAGTGTGTTCTGTAGCTGTGTAGGGGAACTCGTTCCCAGCCCGTTAGGCCCGTTAGTCCATAATTTCTCTTCAGAGTTGAAAGATATTATGTCACTTCTTTTGGTTATCTTTACGTTGCCTTCCTTTGCACTTGCCTTCATCTCACCGTCTAACACTTTTCTTGATTCACTGAAGTCTTTATCGCAGAATATTGACCAATTTTTATCCATAACATTATTACAATAATGTTGCAGCATTGCAACCATCTCTTTCAGTGTTTTGGGAGGATATTTAGTTCCATCCGTTTTTCTAACCTCACATAAAAAACGCGAAGACATTGGTCTAATTCATAGGCGGTCATTTCATCAATATCTTTATAGACTTTTAAGCTTCCATCTAATCGACATTTCCAGAATTGTTGCCATTCTCTAAATATGCTCAGTGCCCACTTCTGTTTCTTTAATGTATTATAAGGTATCCTTTCTTCCAAATTCTTTTTCCTTTCTTCCTCTGTAGTTGTAGCAAATCTGCTTATACTGCTCATTTTCAATTCTTTTTACCGTAAGACTGATTAAGTAAAAGATGATATTGGATACTTTTGATCATGGACTATTTTGATATTGCTTTTTGATTTTCAAACAGCAAATCAAACTAGGACTATGTTCATGCATGAACTAAATCACGGACACATAAATCCATAGCTTACATCTATAGAAATCTTTATATGTGTTATATCATGGAAATCTTAATAGTAAAAACCTTTTACTGTGGTGTAATAATTTATGGCTATAGTGTAGATATGTTACATCAATGTGTTGTTGATATCAACGGTTTAAATATCTTAATACCATAATGACATCTAACCCTAAACCATTTTGGAAATCTTAGTAGATATCAGTGGTTTAAATAAGATATCTACCTGATTTACGGAGTTAAACCATGAAATCTACTCGTCTTCGCTGCGCTCCGACTCGTAGATTATCACTGGTTAACTCCTAGAATCAGGTAGATATCATATACATATACCACCGCGTTTAATGGGTTAGACTACCCAACAAATGATGCTCTGAAAGAAATGAAAGAAATAAGAAAATATAGGCATAGGTCTATATGATCTCAAGTTTAGCTATGATTGAAAAAATCGATTCTTATGTTCAGAAGAATTCCTGTCCACGGAAGCAGCGAGAATCCAAAGTCGAAATATCAAGTTTTGTGTAGTTGTAAATTTTCCTTAAAAACTAAAACTAAAAACGATTTCTTGTTTAATTCCTAAAATCTTTTTTAAAGTAATCTTGCAATCTTACTCTTCATAGTGATTTGAGTAGCATGAAGCAACATCAGCTGAACTAAATTGTTTGTAGGTAAAAAGACTATGAGCTGTTCAATTTTCAATTCATACTGTAATAGGTGACAATGGCATTTTAGATTGAATAAGGTTGATAGAATCCAAGCGCTCATTTGTATGTTTTAAATTAATTCATTGGTTAATAGCTATCCTTTTTGCTATTTATGTGCAATCTTTTTTATGGATTTCTTAACATTTTGATATGCGAAATAAAGTTTACTCATTCAAAGTAATGCCTGTAATATCAGTTTTGAAAGCATTTACTCAGAAGCGTGTCAAGGAACTAGCGACCATCCTGACACACACGTCTCAGCATGTCTAATGCTGAAAATAATTTAATTTGTGGGAAGCACTCTCTGTGATCCATGCGACGGTGGCCGTCTGCCCTACGCTTTTCTGGCTTTTAGGTTTAGGGCATTTACGGACTTTTCACAAAGAATGTCAGATATGTCCTACTGGAAAATCAAATGAATGACCTATTTTAAGTTTGAAGAGTTACTTTTGAAGGTCTGAATTTTGCCAATTGATGCAAAAAACTTTATTAGAGGTGCATCAATTTCTTTACATGAGCGTATATTTATAAATATTAGTGCATGACTCATGATTGTCTACTGCCCCGTAGACATCGAATAGAGTATTGAAGATTCAAGCGATATGGAAACACTTAACTCATTAAGATTTTTTTAGATATTTGCATATTTCTTCTAAGGTACTCAAGTCGTAGCCTACATCTCCGTTTTAATCACATCTGAAGTTGCTTTTTGAAAAGTATAAAATTATCTTGAATGTGCCTTGGAATGGTCAGTTTTGAAAGGAAATTGTTCACATTTCATATACCGGTACGCATGTTTGACTGATAGCCTATATCACTCACAAATCAATGTTATCAGCAATCTACCCTCACGAAAATTCCTCATGATTTTTCATGAGATTTTTTCTCATATATATCTCATGAAATTTCATGCGGATTTGGAACGTTTTCGCATAAAATATCTCATCAAATTTCATGAGTTCTCACAGAAATCTCATTAATAAATTGACAGTTGCTCTTTCAAACTTCTGAATTTATTTTTCTGGCATTTAATTATTGAGTCTTTCTTTCCCTCGCCACTTTGCCCCTGAGTATTCCCACGCCATAGCCAAAATTCTATTTCAGTGTTCGCAATAATGAATCATTATTGTCATTAAGATAAGATATTGAACTGTTATTGTATATATCTCTATTTTCAACATCTCGCATTCAACATCTAATTGTAAAGTCAAATAATATATATGTCATTTCGTGAAGGCTGTTGCAGATAGCTGTGATGTATTCTATATTGTTGCTTTTTATCCTTTATAGACTAAACTTGGAGATTCTTATCGATTGAATAAGCCTTCTTATGACTCTTTCCTTTCGCAGCTAGCTCAAGGAATACCGCACCAGGCATACCGTACTACTGATAAATTTGCTTTCACAAAAACCTCATGAATACTCATGATTTTCCAATGAACGTATCATGAGATACTATCCTCATGAATGACCTCATTGCCACTCATTATATACTCATCAAGGCATCATGAGAAAATCATGAGCTAAATATTTGTCATTAGAATATCATGAGACTCATCAAGATATAAGACCTCATGAGCTCTCATAAATATCTCATGAATCCGCATTAAATTTCATGAGCTCTAATGAAAATCTTTTGTAAGGGTACTTTTGTATTCGTCAATACATTCTATTATTTCGGCATCGGAAACAGCAATTGTTCAGGAGATTGATAGATTGATTCAAATTTTCAAAAATCGGTAAAAATTGGAAATCTAAAATATTACATTACTATTTATGGTCCGAATTATAGTGAAATTCATGTGATTCGGTGGAATACTTTAGGAGTTGAGGAGGAGTGCCGAATCAGCCAACCGGAACCTCGCTTCGTTTCAGAGCCTGGTACGGATTAGGGTGTATAATCCCGGAGCAAAATATCGATCCGGGATCACGATCCCGAATCTTCTCATTCACGGGATGGAGAAAGCACTATCAGATTTATGCAGATTGCGGTTTCTGGGTACGATTTTGCCTTTGTATGAGTTAATATTGATTAGATAGGCGTGCCCACTCCGAATGGCAATAATAAAAAACTAATAATCAATTATGATTGTAAATCATTATTTATGATTACGAATGTAAGCAATGTCTTAAATTATTATTTGGAATTGAGCACCTCAGGTAAGGTACGTTCACCTTTTACGAGATGAGACATTTTTATCATGTCATGTGCTCTATGCACAAAATTTTCTTGTTCATTTCATAAACACTGATTGAATGATCAAGAGAAGTGATTTGATGAATAACAAAATTACAGGTTAGCCAACCGAATGTCTGTTTGAAACACCATTTGAAAATGTACATGTCATTCAAGGTGCGATCGCTGATGCGATTTCTGACTTTCGAAGCAAAGGTCCCAGGGATGTTGAAGGCACGCTCGCACCCCACTCTAGTTGGTTGCACGGAACGAAACCATCCAGCCACAAATGACAAGAGCTTGAGTAGTTAGAAAAGGAACGGAGAAATATTGTGCGCATTTTGTTTTTCCTTTGCTAATATAATCTCTAAATTAAACGACTGATTGACAACGAAATCAATCCAGAAAAATCCCGGGATTGTGCACCTTATCATGGATGCTTATGCTCATCTGTGCAGCCTAATAGAAGGTGACAAAAAAGTCCCGCGTAGGTACCAGTCCATTGACCCTTTCATTCATGTTGTGTCCATTTGGTAACATCTCGATCCGTATCTTTGGGACGACATTGAAGCAATGTTGATCCCAAAGAGACAAAAATTTACAAACAAAAGAAAGAGGAGATCAATGCGATTCTAATGGTACCTTTCCAAGTCTCGTGCAATGCCCAGAACGTTCACAAATTGCATTTGAAAGAAAATGTCAAAAAAAACTTTAATTTTGAAAATAATTTAGGATCCAAAGGGTTAATAATGACTGTAAGGCATTAGAAAACATGCATCTAATCTGCTTTATTTGCAATGTCATATTATAAACCTCCTGGGAAATTGTTCTACGCAAATCTAGCTACTACATCCGGACGACACGAAGCGAAGCCGAGTTTTAGCGATTTCCAAGTTACTATAGATTAGTCAACAATTTTGTTGGTACTGTGAATATGATAGGCTCATTTTGAAATGCAATTTGAGGACAACATTATAGTTTTACTATTTACAAGAATTTATTTTCTTGTAATCAAAAAGCGTTTCGTCGTTCATCGGAGCCATCCATGTCATATCATTTATTGAACGAATGCGATTCTTCTGTTCCTTTGCTTATCTTTTAATTGTACTGCGTAGAGATAATCGCAAATGCGCAATGACCTCTCCAACCATTCTATTGTAAATTTCATTTTAGCTGTTCTTAACTGTATTTACTTGATTATTTTAATTTGTATATAAGCCTCATTTTGCTGATTTGTAAATTGATGCCCTGATGATGTATTAATAAACGACACGAAATCATCGACAATTATTCAAGTGCTCTGTAATTCATTAACTTTTTGTCGTTCAGTGTACAATGACATCCATATCAAGATTTTTCGCTCATGACATGACAGCAACAGATACATGTAAATCTGTCCAAGTGAATGAACAAGAAAAAATGCACCTTTACCAATAATTCAGTGATGCAGTAGGCATGCGATGGACTGATTGACAGAATACTGCGCAATATATCGAGTGTTCAACAATGAATGAAGCAGCCAATCATGCACAAGTTCAGCAGAATCCTAATTCTACTCAGAGGTGATTTTGATCAGACTTGTGTTATAATCGCAATTGCAATTACTGAAATTAGTAACTGTAGTCAATTGCAGTTTTGATGAGTTTAATTTGTATTTGTAATCAATTGCATTTTTAGCCATGTAATTGAGAAGTAATTACCATTACTTTGCAGTCAGCACTGCTA
This sequence comes from Prostheceraeus crozeri, assembly GCA_907163375.1. NCBI lineage: Eukaryota > Metazoa > Platyhelminthes > Polycladida > Euryleptidae > Prostheceraeus > Prostheceraeus crozeri. The sequence goes on from CAJQUW010004032.1 coordinate 108,254, forward strand.
AATTCATTCAACATGCAAGGCCTACAGTTTATTTCATTCTTCTCGTTGATAATGCGTTACAACAACTGCTAATAATGCGACATTGTAATATAGTCAATTTATTGTACTTAGATGTGTGTCAGGAGTACAATTAGTCAAAACTTTTTAAAAGAAATTCTAGACGAAACTTTTTGTCGAATTTATGGTAGGCCTTCTTGGATGATGGCACGATAGTCGGCAATGTCATCGATGTCTTCTATGATTTTCAAATAATGAAAGAACAAGTAAAAGTAATTGTGAATCTGAGAAAAACAGTGTGGGCCTTAATCACCGAAAATCTGAGCTGGTTGTGGGGAAATTTGTGCTTCAAGTACAACACGTATTCCAAATTTTTAACACATCATTTCCGAAAATTTCGAGCTAAAATAAAGCCTTTATTATTATATTATAAATGGGATGAAGGTGATCGAAGCGATCAGCTGTTCCTATGCATTTGCATGGCTGCAATTAGACCTGCGCCACAGCAAAAGTTAAACAATTTCCTTCGCCGCTTCTCCATTTACAAAACTTAGATGCACATGACGCATTTTTCTTCTTCGAATACTGACGAGCATTTTACGCACTGTAGGCTTCTCATGCTTCCATTTTCATGGCATTTTGGAATAATTTGTGGCGGCTATTCGAGAGTCGCTCAGTAGCATCAATGCCTGCCAAATCATTGAAGCAGTATGTAATCAAACCACACTATCAATTTCAAAGGGAGGAATGCTGTGGAACGAATGCACTTCGAAGTGGTGTGGAACCCGACGTACCTGTCTTCAACTCACAGCACTGGTATCCTCTGTTCCTCTCTTTTATCACAATAGCTTGCTAGATGATTCTCTCGCTCTGTCATTAAGCAGGCCAATTAGACTGGAAAGGAATTACATATATCCAAGTTTTTACTCAATCTTGACAGCCAATCTGTATGTAATTAGCCGATTCTAAAGTCAGCAGCTTTTGATCAGTTGGCGAGTTCGAGCTATCAACCTCATAGAAGTCGTGAATTCTTGCAGTCTATTCCTAATATGCAGAAGCAGAGTTGCATGCTTGTCCAATTCTATCACTGAACTTGAAGTTGAGCAATGACCGATGCGGATCGCATGTGCATTACGAATGAGTAGTCTCCTTCTTTTTTAAAAACATGTCTGTGTTTCTGGCAAAAGTAGATCGGAGTGGACCACATGCCCTCCTATGTAAGAAAAGCACCTGAAGAAGCGCCATCAAGAAAGAGGCCAATGACCTTGTTTAAAGAGGCTTGGTGTCGAGTGAAGCTCCTGTCATAATCTCCAGGAGTTTCCAGACAAAATGGAGTGCCGCCTGAGATATTTCTTGTCGAGATACCAAGTCGGCCATATGCATCACACTTAGTGTCAAATGTTGCGGGTAAAACTATATCTGAAGCACAAGACCGCAAGTTGACCAAGTGTGCAGACCTAACATTTGGCTTTCTCATTATCCCTTTCTGCAAAGAAGCGATGGAAGCATGGGTCCTTCTGCGATTAAATTTGCAGGAAAATCGGTGTTCTTCCAGAGGAGGACAAGCGATCAGCAACAAGCGTCCAAGGACGAGCGATCAACAACTTTCATCTTCCAGAGCTTCAGCATCTCTGTTCGATGAGGCAGTACCATTTGCGCTCTTGGCAGCCGAAGACCATGGATTTGGATGAAGTGTTTCACTTATGATTCTATATTTCTCTATTGTATCTTAATGCTTTCAACTGCAACTTTGTAACTTCAATAAAGTGGAAGCATACATTATTGTAATTTAGGATGTTTCAAAAAATAAAAAGTGCTCTAGTAATTTTACATCGATGTTTCTCTACTTTCAATTGTATCATGGAAAACATATTATTAAAAATTTGGTCGCAATGAAGCCTATCTAGAGGTCCCGCAATGCCCGTGTTTTGAAAGATTAGACTGTGAGAGTAAACAGCGGGCCTAATGACAATTGATTTTCAAAAGTTGCGTGCTGCAAGTGTGTGTGCAAGTGAAAGAAATTCTCCAATGTTCATGTTGTTACGTTGGCAGACTAGAGAGCCTCCTAACCATAACTTTTAAACTTTTCTAAAGTACAGGACAGATATTTTGATAAAAAGGTGAAACTACATCAAGAATTCATGTGATTGCCAACATTTGTCGAATGAACAGGTAAAAACATAGCAGGTGTCGTATTGAACATTCTTTACGAACAGTAAAACAAGTTTGTCGCTTATAAGATGATGATCTCTGTTCTGAGACAGCAGCCATCAAACACCGCATTAGCGAATTCACCACAATAAAAAATTCTTTGTGGCGTCTCCTGATGTGACTTGCGTGTAGTGCCATCCTTCAGATAATTTTGAAAGATGCATTTGAAGAATGATTTGGAATACTCCTAACCAGACATTCCATCAAGTTTCAACGGAGATGGACTTCTACTCATAAAGACGACTTCACAATATTGACAAAAGATGCACTGCGCAAGAGTCTGGTCGAGTATCAACAATCAATTATCTTGAAAGGATTTAACGATCAAAGAAGTCAATTTAGAGATTATCTAAAAGTCTTCTTGAAACTACCCTTTCTACTTTTTGGTCTGTTTATGCTTTTGGTGAATCAATGATGTGAAAAAAATCAGCTTTCTCTCCCGAGTAATTTAATGCCACAAATAATTACGAATAAAAAATATGTACATATTTTTTATTCGTAATTATTTGTGGCATTAAATTACTCGGGAGAGAAAGCTGATTTTTTTCACATCATTGATTCATTATGGTCCTCCCGCCTTCAGCCATCTCTTATGCTTTTGGTGGCTGTGAAAATCATATCAAACATCACTCTTGTGCATGCAATGTCTGTCATAAAGCGTGCTGGTTTGGTAACAGGCAATTTACAACATTAAAATATCATTACTCGCTGAACACGTAGAATTGAAGAAATTGATGTGAAAGGAATTTAAGCATGTGGCTTTTTTTGTCTCTTATGCATGTGCTATTTTCGCATGAAGGAATTAAAACATTAAACATTAAAACTACATCAGAATAACTCAAAAATTCGTTTCACTAGTTTTGTGAAGGGTAATTATTCCAGGTTATATTCCGGCAATTATTGCTAATTATTTTGGATTTTCCTCAATTTTAACTCCATGCTAGCCTGTACAGCACAGTGATCAGTCTGCATGCGTAATTTGAAGTTATCTTGACTGTAAATGGCTGAATATTATGAAAAACCATTAGTTTATTATTTCTTTAACCAAACATTTGATAATTAGGATTTCATGATTCAATCATAAATGGAAAAGGTTCGCATCCGAATTTCATGAAAATTGTTTCCTTCTACGATTGCACACTTAATTGGCTTAAACATAAATTATTCATTAATAACAGTAATATATTAACGACAGGTCCTTTTGATGTTAATTTGATTGAAAGACATAATGTACATACCATCTTCTTTTTCATGTGGGGGTCATCTACTGAAAGCAATTACATGTACTTGACTTTCCCTATCAGTATTTTTTTAAACCTAAGTGCAATTTTTTGTTATTCTACTGATAAGCCACCGGATCATTCATCAGATCCAGTTGATCCGGTAGGAGTCCTCCAATGTGAAAATGTCGATAAATCAGAAGCAAGAACTCAATACTGCCAATTAACAGTTACACGATTAATTTGCATGGAATATTCGGCATTGACCACCTAAACTACTACAAATTCATAGAATATGTAGTCAATTGGTCGATGTGCATGCGGCGTTGGACCAGACTTTTCTAGAATTTTGATGCCATAGAATAGAATCTTTGATTTAATTCAAATGGAGCTCGAACTATTTCCTAGTCTATTACCTTAGAATCGCAAAAACACTTGAAAAAGTAGTGATATTAATTTTTTTCGAAATTAATGAACTAAAAAAGGAATTCAAGTACATGTAGTTAATTAATTCGTATAGCAAATTAAAGACATTTGTGATATGATGTTTGAGTTGTAGGCAATTAATTAATTGATGCTGGAATTTTGTGTTTAACAAACTGATCATTTAATGGATATTAGAACTTTAAGCATTTGATAATTTGATGCTGAAAATTATGAAAATCAAATAATCAATTCTTTGAGTGTAGCAAATTTAACAACATTTAATTTCTCACAATCCCTGAATTTAATGATTTGATCAAGAATAAGATAAGATCTCTAAAAGTTAGCAACCAAAATGAAATGTCAATAGCTCAACGTCAATCTCCATCAAGGAACTAGTGATCTTCTATTATAACTTCTAAATAATAAAACAAACAAACAAACAGTTGGGTGCCGTTACTCCAAACGCATCACCTCCATCTCCCTCTTATGAAAAATGGCACTCAAGATGACATTTTCCTCTTAGATATTCAGATAATTGGAAGAATAGGTAATTAACCCCTCATATCGATGACGAAGGTGTCAAAGAAGACTTCCCAGTTATTCTTATTCAAAGACATGAGCGCCACTACTGTCTTTCGCAGTAATTTGATTTTGATGCCAATTTGGTGCATCAAATGCATTGATGAGCCGCTCAAAGAGTTTCGGTGAATATAAAAGTGCGTCTGTTTAGCATTCCCAGCCTCAGGAGACTACAGGGAGTCGTGAAGATTTAATTTTTATCTAATATTCACTTTTGCCCTTCATCGCCTTCTCATTTCTACATGTCAGATCTATTTCCTGCATTTTTGCAGCTGCATGAACCCTTTTCTTGTTTGTGTGAATAGTTTAGAGACGAAGGGAAAGTTCATTTCCGTTTCGTTTCCGTTTTGTCAAAAACTTCAACTCTATTCAGGATGTCTTATAATGGAATCAGATAATAATGCGCCTCTTCTTTTCGGTGATAGAGCGCGAAGTCAATTACTTCTACGAAACGGGAATCCTTTTCTTTTGTTAGATACGTCTTTTGCATCAAATAAACTGCATTGAAACTAAACATATTAAGAAATCAGATCTCCTTTTGAGCTATAAAAAGGTTGATTTCAATGCTTTACACCAACCACAAACAAACAAGACATTAGGGAGAAGATTTGTATGAAAATATTATTGCTTTTAATTGCTAATGATATGTATCAAGTGACAGATCTTAATAAAAAGGTTGCATACGTCGTCAACCATTAAATAAGAAATTGTCTTCATGCAAAATTGAACTGATTTAAGAAGCATTCACTGATTTGTTAGCCGATAGTTCGCGTTTGAGGTCCTTTGCGACCCCTCAACATTTTCAGCTAGCCGCGTTTTTTAAAAAAGAATTGGTCAGACTGCAAGTTGAAAATGAGGATAGTCGCCCAATTCATTAATCCAAAACAGTACGCAATAACAATAAACACCAAAATCAAAACACTGCAATAAGAACGTAATGCCTGAGCGCTTTCGTGGTCTCTATTCATGTGCAACGACCAAGTGAAATGAAATGCAACAGCAAGGGAAAACTGGAAGCACAACTCAAAAAGGGACTGCAAGTTCTAAATAACTTCAAATGTGATTATTAAGAGGACAAACGACTTGCAGATATCCATGCCCAAACATTTAAAGTTATGACGAAACTTCACAAAATTAGCTGCTTATATTTGCCATTACTTAACATTGCAATAAGTAGCATTTAAATTACACTTGAATTTAGACATAGCCTATTTATAAAATAATCGAGCTGCTACTCTTCTTAGTGTGTAAGGCTGCAAAACATGGGCGACTCCTCTGATGGGTGATGATGTGTAATTTGCCAATCAGTTTCCTTAATGAAATTCAAAGTATAGTTGTAGACCTATACGTGTATCTTAGATCTGCTCCCACACAGTTAGGTATCTTTAAATTAGATCCATGTTTGGAAAAAGACAGTGGGTTTGGATGCATGTCTTTTATTATCTTAGCGCATATATTATGCATATATCCCTGTGTGTTTTGACGACAGCAACCTACTTTGGGAAAATGTTTTTTTTGCTGAAGATGTAAAAATACTGAAATCATCTAAAAAGAACACAACTATAGCCAAGCCCCATACATGTCCTTGAGAAAAGGACAATACAGTCAAATATATTAAACTCTACGTTCCTTCGCTCACCTTTGCATTAAGCTTCTTCAGAATCCATACGATAGGTAATGTAGCGAAGAGCAGTCTATGCAAGATTACCTATGTCATCTTTTCATAGTGAATCTCACTTCCGTTTGTGTCGTCTCCCCAAGAAAAGATAAGCTGCTAAAAATATGTACAGTCTATTTGCTAAAAGATATTTACAATTCCGAGTTTTCGCGAGCCGGCTCGCATTGTCAAGGTTTGGCAGGAGTGAGGGCACGTTCAACGTCTGGTTATTTCATGTTTCCGATTGAGTGCTGGTCTTTGTTCTTCAATATGATTGGCTTCTGACAGCTACCTATGTCATCAAATTTCACATTTTCAAACTCACAACTAGCCAAAGCTCCTACACATCATTGTGGAAAGCTTCTACGCTAATTCACTCACCTTGATACAATGCTTTATCGAAATCCATGCAATGCATTAAAACTTCAAATTTGCGATATCTATATTATAGTCAGTATAGAGTAAGCTTTATTCATGGATTATTATATACAATTACTAACCGATTTCCCGAAGATAACCTACGGTGCCAAAAATCTATGTGAATTTTATCGATGTGGGCGTTGGGAGAATCACCCAGCTCATATTATGCATGTTCTGAAGGCAAAAGTAAAATCGAAAGTATTGTATGGACTTTTATTGATATATCACTGTGAATGAGGTAGTGTAGAGTTCATTAAGAAAAGCTCTATTGCGCTTTCTACATAGATGTGTAGGAGTCGTTGTTAGTTGTGTGTTTGAAAATTTGAAATGCCCCTTTTTATCAATTTGATGGAGCTTTTTAGGCTACAGTGTCGAGTAAATTCTGATAAACATTGATATTAACGTATGTGAGGTACTGAAGAGCTTGAGCTTGGACCAATTGCGCTTTCCTCTATGGTGCGTAGGATTCTTCTACCGGTTTTGTTCTTTTTTGATGATTTTATTTATATTGGATAGTAAGAAATTCATTTGGCGCACTTTGCTATAATTTCCTAAATGCCGACGGCAATGACTGAGTCACACGGCAAGACTGTGAATCTCAATGTCAGTGACCAGGTGCAAATGTGATTCAGATAAAGATTTTCGGGATGACAGATAATCATCAATAGAAAAAAAGTGAGCATTCGAAACCGGCCACGATCATTATCAAAGAATATTATATCAGAAAATTGTGTCAATCTCAATAATTCTTCTGTCATCGGAGAGGGTTCACAGAATACATGTCATATTATGTCATCATCAGTAAATAGTCTGAATACCACTGAATTCGAACAAGGCAACTTCCTCGTTCATTTGAAGTTTTTCTTATTCACTTCGCTAGCCGTTTACTTTGAATTTGCGCTAGGCCGTTCAGTTCCCTCAGTTTGTTCACTTTGTCAGACGACATATAGGAAGACGACATATTTTTCATCGCTGGCGGATGCGACCGTTGGAAAGGCCGCCTCCACAGTGGCCAGGCATATGGCCATGTAGGCGGGGCGGCCTTTTTGCCGGAGGTGGGTTACTTGTTTAGGTTTGAGACGGATGCAGAGGAAGTCAACTCTATATTGTATATTGATAAACTATTCTGCATTCTGAAAATTGCAGAGCAAGTTGTGAATAGCTGCATTCTAAACTGAAAAAGGGGGCCATGCTTGAATAACTGCTATTTCATCCAGCCAGTTCGGCCACCCTTAACAACTATGCGCTCCAACCCCAGTCCTTCCTCGCAAGAAGACGAGCATCCTGGTTCTTGACCGCGGCCTCTTCACCATCTTGACGACCAGTTCCCTGAATGTGTACAGGGCCACTGTAATCCACGTCATATGTGACCCACAGGAAACAGGGCGACTTCTTCCTCCTCAGTTCCTTCCCACTGAAAATAATGGCAAACCCCTCCTTTCTGTCCATGCACAAACCACTGAGCCACTATTCTGCCCAAACCTCCATAACTCTGCTGCAGGCCACTGCAGCTCGTCTTCCCTTACCCCACAGACTTCCCCGACGTCCGCACCGCCAAATCGTCCGTGAGGACGCACACCTCTACCCTCTCACCAAGCCAAGTCATTAATGTACACCAAGAAGAGGATAATCGCCAGTACAGAACCTTGAGGGAGCCCTTGACGGAACGCGAGCATATTCTTCAACCATTCCTGCATACACCGGACCATCTGCACGCTGACCCTCGCACCTGCCAGCTTCCACAGAAGCCCGTCACGGTGCACCCGGTCGTACGCCCTTTCGAAGTCGAAGAGGACCAGACCCATCATCAACCTCTGTTGGCACTCATCCCACACCAATTGGGACAACCATACCACTTAATTACCGACCCCCTTCTCTTCGCTGAACTTTGTCTGAAACTGGCTGGACCGCTCCCCCTTCTCCAGGGCCCATCTCATCCGCCTCCCCAGCACACTCTCCATCCACTTCCATAAACACGTTGTCAAGCGCACCATCCGGTGGACGCAATCTTTGAAAGGTCCTTCCAATTCTTCAACAACGGAACAATCTCGCCCTCACGCCAAACTTGTGGGACCACCCCTTCCGCGAAGCTGCGGTTAAACAGCACAATCCCTTCCCGTGGCAGCATCATAAGGAGCTTCGATTGTACCCCATCAGGTCCAGACGCTTTGCTGCCATTCACCTCCTGTATAGCCATCTCTACTTCCTCCACGATGATGGCAGCACTGTCCCGTAGGTCCTCACCGTGACTCCCCAAGACCTTATTCACCTTCTTCTTCATCCATCGCCCCTTGGGGATACTCACCCAGCTGACCCTCACATGGACCTTCTCAAACGCATCCGCTCGCTCCCTCGCTGTTCGCAGAACCTTCCCCCTTCCTTCATAATTTTCCCCACCTCTCCCACCCTTCCCTCTCCACCACTGATGCGGCGATTCTGCTCCACCACTGCTGTTGCGGTTGCTACCTATAATTATTTAAAGGCGCTTTATTCGTTGAAGTCAAATGATGTGATCAATCGGTTGATTCAGTTGAGATTTTCGCAAGTTTTCGCTAATTGGATTATGGATCGGAAACAATTTGTCACAATAGGGATTACATTCAATAAAATAGCAAATGTGAAGTCTGGCATATCACAAGGATTTATTTTGGGGCCTTTCTTGTACTGCGTTGCGACAAGTTCGTTTGTAATCGATCATCCATGACCGCACTGTCATCTTTGTTTCCCTGTTTTCAGTCTGAGTGACAATGATCACATCCTACAATGTTATGAACAACTTTTGGTCTGAATCAATTAACTGAAAATTAATGCAATCAAATGTCATAATGATATTGACAATTTATAAGCATTCCATAGTCAATGCTGCTAACATTCGTAGCACTCAAGTGGTTGCTGGTTGATACTCTGTGTATTCTTGCAGTTCATTTCAATTCTGTAGGAACTTGCCAAACGCATGTAGATGATATCATGAAAAGTGCTTTCTACAAATTATGCTTCCTAAGAATATATTGCAACTTGTCCGACAGAAGTTTGAAACTGATCGCTTTGGCCTTGTAAGATCTCTGGCTGATTAGGCCCACAGCGGTCCACTCTTCGTAGGATTGCATATGACAGATGTAAGACATCTAGAGCGCATACAGAGGAGATTCCACAAACTTTTATGTTGTGCTCAGTGCGACTGTGAGACCTACCAGCTTTTGTTCTTCGATATATTTAAACGACCAAGCATTAAAACTGTTCAACTTACATTGGCAAATAATTGGATCATATACTTTTCTGATTACTCCCGTCACTGTCTGTATCGGTGAGATACATTTTGCCATCTAGACGAACAGATGAACGAAGCAAATCCTTCATTTTGTACATGTGCTCTTTCCACAACTCGCTACCCCAAAATGATTTGTATTTCTTGCAATGAACAATCTTCAGTCTGAAAACAGCGCATGCCGTTATTATTGTTATATAATGTTGTTATATATGTGCATACATGTCTGAGATGCCACCTATACATTCAGGCATCAGAACAAAAAAAATTATAATTAAGATGCTAAACTGCAAAATTCGTTTGAATTGTAGACACAGGAAAAGGCACCGTCAGTGCATCAGTATCAGTAGATCGATATGAATTGGAAGAACTAGAAAAACATTAGTTTAGGTCGTTTTCAGTTCATGAACTGCAAATTCTTAGTTGAGTTCAGTGGTAGAAACTGGAGTATCCCGTTAGCTGAGTTCACTCGCTCACCAGTGAACGGCTGAGAACCTCATTCGCTCACTCACTCAAAAGTTCGAATGCGCTGCTGAATACACTGCAAAAAACAGCGCATACATGTATTTTATACTTTATGTACACCGAATATACTTTTATACTTTACAGATAACTATGCTACCTAGTAGTTCACCGGCTACCCAAAAATTCTGTTTGATACTATATGTTATTGGATTATGAACCAATCCCACCTAATGGAAAAGTTCATGCTGATACAAGACATTTAAAAAACTTAAAACATATAAAGCGACTCATAATGTATTTCAACCTTCATTTTTGCACTTGTTTTCATTTGATTTATGATAAACTCATTAAATTAATCAACTCACAAAATGCATGTTATCAACATGCAACTCTTTAACGTCATCGCCGATCATTAAGAATTGTTTCTGTTTTGAAATCATTAGGATTTCCAATTAAAATGTTTTGAAATCAATTTATTATAGGTTAAATGGAATCCTTATACTTTTTCGATACGTTTTCCATGTCAAATAAACTGCATTGAAAATTAAACACAGTCAGAAATCAGATCCTTTTAGACCGATAAGCAGGTTCATTTCAATATTTTACACCAAACACAAACAAACAAGACCTCGGCAAACAACTTGACATTTACAATAATCTTAACTAAAATGATATATTTACTTATCGGGATCTCCATTTCTTGTATTAGTGTGTCCGCGTCGATATCATTAACGGCTTGAATGATGAATTCTATGTTGGCAGTTGGTGGCTTTGTGTGTTTTCTCTGAGTTTTGGTTTGCCTTTAAAGCGAAGTCAGGTGTGTGAATGACATACAAGAAGGTGACTCAATTTCACAACCCCCTTATACTTTTCTTGATTGTATTCTGCTAGAAGCAAAAATTATCTACAAGAGATCATATTAAGCTATCAGTGTTTTATTACAAACACATTCCACGTGCGCGTTTAGCACCGTTTTGTTGACTTGTTTGAATTTTGAATATTCAATGTATTGATAAGAAATTATCAAAATTCGAGTGTACTTTATTCCGATGTGTGCACGAATTAAAATATTATAATTGTGTGAGACGCAAATTGCGAAATGCCATTCCCTTGACAAATGTTTCATGGTTACATGTATTTGGTTTATATCCACATGCAGAAAGTGTCTACTACACATGTAGAAAGGATGTAAAAATGTGAATGCAGACATATAAGCGAATCTTTAATGGCTTCACGTCTTATTTTACAGCGTAGCTTATGGAAAATTTGATTGTAGTGCTTTGAATTTAAATTTTTAGGGTGTCGATCATAACGAAATATGTGGTTAAGCCTTTTTTAGAAAGCTGATAATTCATTTTCTTCGACAATAATAATGTAAAAATGTCTGAATATGCCTTGTTTGATTGGTGATTTATTCCACAGCCAAATATGTTGTTGATAAAATCCTTTGCTCAGTACTCTTAGATCTCACGATGCATGATGGGCCTTTGAAAAAATGCGCGTAAGGTGTAATTTACTAAGTGCGATAAAGGGGTCAGAAAATTATCTCAATGGCTGCATATATTATCTGCAAAATTAGAGAAGTTAATTCTAGAGCCTCCAGTGAAAAATTACATGTATCATGGAATCCACATATCGGTGTACAGAGCTTGAAATTGCATGTTGACTTCTAATGAATTGCATGTTGAAATGTTGACTTCTCAATGTTCTAATTTGCATCAAAATTTACAATGCTAAAAGTTGAACTCCAAAAATTACCTTCAATCAATATGAACGCGTTCTTCGGCTAGTCATCGCACCAAAATGACTTTTACATGTTATGACACAGCCGCAGATTTCCTTTCTTCACATAATAAAATCATTCTTAAAAGTGTAGTTTAAAAAATACATTTCAAAAGTGTAAACACAGTTCAGCGACAGCAGCCCGTTAAAAAATAAATGTGCTTTCACTAATTTGGACCCACAAATTCCAAGAAACATCATTTTTGAAAAGTGAAGCCTGAAATGACAACTTCAGGGCATTGACCAAAGGCAGTCAACATTTCGTACTGTACTCGAACACGAAGTGTCTCTAAATTCAAGAAAGAAAAGAGTAAAAAATACGCGGCCACATTGGCCAACTGTGTAATCTGCAGTACTGGAGCAGTGAGAACCCTAAAGTTTTCGTTCAAAAGCTTCATGACCTAAGATCCGATATTGTATGGGCCATGATGGACCACACTGTAGTGTTGAGTTACGACATCAGTGAGCAAACGATGAACAGCGACCTGTACTGCAATGCATCCACTGCAAATCATCCACTGCAATGCTCTGAAGCAACATGTTATTCCTTTCTTACGACGAAACAGAAGCCACAACAGATACCTACTATCAAGAACACCGAGCTCCTCCCCGCTGCAGCAACGCAGCTCTAAGAATCCTCGACGAAAGTCGTGTCGGTGGATTGGTCGAAGAGGACCCGTTGAATGGCCATCCCGCTCTCCAGACCTCACTGTCTGCGACTTCTGCTGGGGAGCGTTTAGAGACCGAGTGTATGCGCCACTGCCAAGAAATGCGAAGGAACTGATAGCCTACATTCGAGAGGAAATGACTGCTTTTACATCTGACACCTGTTGGAAGGCCTATGACTGATTTGTTTGGCGCTGCTATCTTTGTATTCAACAGGAAGGTGATCAATTTGACTCGCTGTTGTAAGCACGACTTGTAAGTAGCAGCTTTGCCCATGTCTATAACCGTTTGTTGTTGCATTTTATTGTAGATATCATTAAAAGCAAATATCGTTTTTTACTCACCCTGTATATACTCGTATTATACCTTTAGTTTGAAAATTGGTCAATCACATCCACAGAAAGTTAAATACAGTTCGCTCAACCATATTAAGATGATTGCGGTATGTCGGAATGTCATGCATTTAAGTCGCAAGCACCGTCAACTGGGTTAACTTGTGCCATTTATTTGCGTTTTTTGAGATTGCGCACAGTGACATTTTTTTAGAGCTCCAAATTTGCATGGTACTAAACTTCAGGTTTCTAGAAATACCACACATATTTTTCGAATTTTCTTCTGGCTATACTTTTGACACCAGGACACGCCAAAAATACCACAGGTTACCCCATCAAATGGGCAACCTGTGCCACTCATCGTATTTTATGCTAATTCGATCATTTACTTACAGAAAATACTCGAAATCTCAAAACTAAATGTTTCTAATATATAGTGTTATGTTTAAACAATAACAATCGCACATGAAACTCGGAGATCATGCAGATATGAATATCGCAAATCTCAAAACAAATATCATAAAAAGGGTACTTTTATCCTCAAAATTGGTCAAATATCGATCACTCGAAGTGTGATGTGAAGATCGTATCAAAGTAGAAAATTAAAGGATTTTGAAGCACCTGTAATATAATCACTCGAGGAATTACTGTAACATACGCCCGTATTGTTTAATCGAAGTTGGTAGATAGCAAAAACTAGCACATCGGGGTAGACCTACAGATGTCGTACAATTCATTGCAATACAATTGCTATTCGTCGCAGTTGACATTGAAGCGAAGCATAGCCCCTGACACTATATGGTGGCGTTTGAATCCTTTCCGCGTGCTTGGCAGTCTATGACCTATCGGGCGCAGACCTATTTTTTCAAAACTCGTCGTCAGGTTATGAAGCGGAAAGGTTTATTGTTTTTGATGCTCTGTTCTATAATAAAGAATACTGTGTAGTTACAAGCCACGTACTAAATTGAAGCAAGTTTTATCGCAATATTAAGTAGGCCTCTACTGGTACTGCATGTTTGATGAAAGTCTTCACGCAAAACTAGAAATTACGTTAAAATTATTGGATCGATGTTGGTGTCCGGTAATGCTAACAATTAGCATTATGTACGCATGCTGTAGTTTTCAAATTGCCAGTGCCGCTTACAGCTTTTGATAGAAGGGAATCATTAGACAAGTAAGATATTTTGAATTTGTTGTCATTACTCACCGTTCCGCACAGTCGTAGAAAACCGAATGCAATATATCTCAAATTGTAAAGCTTATATCTTTTCATCCTTCAAACAAGTTGCAAATATCATAAGGAGTCACATTTACAATCAATTTATGACATATTTTACTGATCAACAGCCATAATTAATATTTTTGAACAGTTTATACTTAATGGAAATCATTTCTGTACAATTGAGATCCAATGTTACCACCGACCTCCTGGGTAACTTGTGCCACGAAAATCGACTTATTTTACTAAAATTATTTTTTCAACTTCAAAAATAAGCCAATTTTTCTCATTCTTTTTCGTATCTCATGCCATTACATCATGCAACAAGATATCTGAGTGTTGACTAAGTTGAAATAGCGGATCGATGCTCACCATATGAAAGTTTTTTTCATTTTGAAAAAGTGCAAAAAAAGTGTCAAAAAATCTCAGACAATTTGAATTTTGTAGGAAGTCTCATGACCAATGTAACTTTTTGCTAAATTGAGTCAGCTTTACAGGAAAAATAATTACAGGACCGATGATATTATTAGGTCCAAAAACGACCGTGGCACAAGCTACCACAGTTGACGATAATCGACACGTAAAACCGACTGATTATTATTTCACTAATCAGACCATGCTTGAAATGCTTTTTATAAATGTGTGTGCAAACTTTATGAAATAATTCTTGATTGTGAGATGCCTATCCCTCCAACTACTTCTCAAGACGACCGTACATATTTCTATTTTTTCACTCGCATAGGCTAATCATTCTCACATGGCACTAGTATTGCTTTTCTGGCATGCTATTCTAATGCTCAACGTGAGATGCCATGATAACAAGACTTTTAAATTAAATCATTCAGTAAAAAGTAAAATAAAATAAATAAATTCTGGAAAGTTTCTGAGTGTCTTGAGTTGCATCAGTCTTCGGCTACTACTGATCTATAGTGCTCAAAATCCCACCTCTAAGACAAATTGTGTTCAATTACAGAAATCAAAACAACTTTTGGTTTCACAGCAAACGTGTATTTTGCTAATGATACGCGAAAACTGACGGTCACCAGACATTATTTACAAGAAATACAGGGAGTTATCTAGACTAATTACAATTCTAAATCAAAGAGATTGACTAGAGTGTACATGTGAGATTTCAAACGATACCGACTGAAAAAGAGCATTTGCTAGGAATGTTAAGACGGCAATTTTATGATTCTCAATTCAAAACAATTCATCTATGCTCAATGAATTAAGCTGATTACCATGATCGATCACAAGTAGCATGCTTTTACTTTGTTTTGTAAAATAGAAATAGATATATACATGTGTATATATATATTCACTTTGCTCTATCGTAATGCTCATCATTAATTTTGAAAGAATGCAACGAGAGACACCTTTATCGTCAGCTTCGAAGGCAAATTGCTGAGTGAATTGCTAATTTCTTCATTCTCTATTGTAAGCTACTAATTGTGATCAAGATAATCTTTCATAATAATTCATCATGACAAGTACATTACAGTGCATTATTAATGAAAGAAACATACATGGCATTGAATGTAAAAAGAGCTTTGGACAGGTTTTTCTGATAGGGAACCAATCTTATATAAATCAAAGTCATACGAGGTGCACTGATAAACTTCCATTTCTCAACTTGGCTCTGAGAAAAAGTGAACAATAGAGCTTCAAAATAAACTTTACACACCACCGCCATTGATCAAACATCACAGTCTCGAAATAGCATGGAAATGTTTTGGTCATGTGTCATAAATGCGCCGGTTACATTGCAATGAAGTCCCATCTACTGCAAATTAACAGCTTCTTGAGTCTTTCATTTCCCAGTATGCATGCTCAAATCTGAAATAAAAAAATAGAATACCTTTGATTCATAATAGAGCTTCAACGTGGCTAACCGGTTAAATAAAATCAGAAAATGCATGGAGTTAAATTTTAATGTAGAAACACGTGTAAATGCAGTGCATTTTTTAAAAAATGGATCACCCTCATTCTGTTTTAGCTTAATGAATTTTAAGTTAGATATTGTAGCACCAGTGAGAAGCCGCGTTTGAGCAGGTGATTGCTAATGTGCTTATGCAACTCAACACAATTAGATAGCTACATGTAACTCTAATGAAATACAATGATATTCATATAGAAAAAACAATGCTAGTTCAAATTGACTAATTTTCAGGACTTTTTGTTGTTGATGTCTTACACGGGAGGACATTCGTATATCGTATTCTTCCCCAAAAGATCTTCTCACTGCCAGGTTATATTTTTTGATGCAGGAAAATAGAAAAAAATGTATGTAAAAATAAAAAAATCAGCATATTTTTTTGTTAAACACAGTAACTTCATCATCACACTTTTTGTTTGATAGCCAATCAATTTTACCACATTTTCTGCGAAATGAGAGAGAATGATGCATTTCAGTCGGGACTTGTCCAATGAATTCGTTTTTTAAATGCCGAATTCATTGGTTTTTTTGTCTGTCGGATGGAAACAGGAAGCCTTGGTAAACTAAAACCTGCCTTAATTAAAGAGTGAAGAAATTTTGACATATACTCCAAAAAGTTGATTTACATGCAATATTCAATAAGTTTAAGCAATTTGAATTTCAGTTCATGTTTAAGGGTGATCCGTTTTTTTAAAAATCAATCTGAATTTACAAATGACGGCAATAAGAGATGCACTACAATAAAAACAGATTTTTTAAAAATTTGTTCATTAACTTTAGTGAGTAGTATCAGAATTGTGAATGCTAGTTCAAACCGTGTCGTCCTATCGTCCTTCTACGTGAAGCTTCTGATTGATGTCTAAAGGTCAATTCACGCCAGACGCGTCTAGAATTTTATAAACATACGGTCCCCCGAGTCTCTGTGTGAACAGTTCCATAGGTTCATTAAGGTTCTGAACGAAATTATGGACGCGTGGGACGCGCCGCGTCCGATGTGAATGTACCTTAAGATTGAATACATCAAACTACACGTATATTTATAATTTCTGCAATTTTTAATATTCTATCCATCTTATCAACTATCACGTACGTGTGTGACCAAATTCAAACCGTACCTGCTTTATTTGCAAAATCATTTTGACTGATAAATTGATGACAATAACGCTCCAACCATTTCGACGATCCTAGCATTCTCTAATATTCATGATCGTCAATGGGATGTCGATTTTCATAATTAGTAAAAGAAATTGCTAGAGTGAAGTCGCTCTGTATTTTATCATTCATTTCTCATATCCTGATGTATTTCATGCATGTGCTTGTTTTTTGGTTGTGAGGATATGAAGCTTTAACCTCACTATACTCCCCCTACTGCAGGCTTGGATGGTGCTGACTTTTATGGAGCGATGTGATGCTTTAGTCCAGAAATCCTTCTTGCCGACTTCCAATGACACTTTCGGGACTGGACCTCTAGACTAAATGATCACTAGGCCAAGACTTGACCACTGCACCACTTGTGTGGCTATGCTCGTCCAGTGTGGTAAGTGTGTGTGTAATCTACTTGAATATATTCTTCAGCATCAGTGAAAGATTGACAATGAGAAGCCATAATATGTGTACTATACAAAAATATTAAGGATATGGCATGTGGTGTTTTAGTTTTGGTTTCCAATACGCGATGTCGATTGTTGCAGCTGGACAGGAGAGGAAGATATTTTAGCTTTGAACAAGTATCTGGCTATTTAACATTTATCAAAATCTCATCAGATGCAACTACCCGAGACATGCTTCGGCGTGTTGGGCCTCATCAGTCCACCCTCCACGCGCCTGCGTTGAAGCAGTGCCTTCCTGGATAATTCGCGCTCTCAACAGATGGTCCTGTGGCCTTGTGACTAGAGGGCAAGCTTGCACATGTTCTAGCTCCAGCGTCGTTCATTCGGAACTGCCCACGACTGATTCGACCGAGCAGATCGACACATGTCTCATGGTGGTTGCATCTATTGAGATTTGATAAACATTCTAGTTTTTTGAAGATCTGTAATTTTTCCTCCAGACTTTTTCACATCAAGGACTATGTCCAATGTTCATGGTTTGAATAGGACCCTTCACCTCTTGATCGCTTGTTCACACCAGTAACCACTAAGCCACAGGGTTACTTATGCCAGCATATCAGCAACGCAAAACTTTGCATGACGCTTAATTAAATTCACTTGACTTTCAATTCTACATTTCCATGTCGGAGAAGCAGCCTAATTTCCTATCTTTACTCGACGATCACTTAGATGAGCACACAGTTGAAATTAATATTACAACAAGTGTTAGGCATGCGATGAAATAAAAGGACAACATTATTTCTTAGATATTCGTCCGACTGTAATATTCACCTTTTAGACCCTCCTCCATGACTTCCATAGTATTTCCGTTCATTTGAAACTCACCTTCTGGCTTTTCGTGGTGCTCATTATTATTAACAGTTTTGTCATGATGTTGCATCTGAGCCATGAGTTCCTCCAGTTTATTTCTCAGACGTTTTTCCTTTTTCCATTTCTTTTGAAATATGGCTGTAACAGAAAAAATGCTAGAATAGAAGCGATTCTTTTACATAAATAAATAACATTACTAACAAGTGGTCTAGCACTTTGATTACGATTGAAAATATTTCATGCATAAAATCACCAGGAAAATAAATAAAATATTTTCGCTTTTGCGGACATTTAACTGTCTCAATGCAATCAAACATGCTCCAACACTGCCTTTAGTCGTTTCCATGCTACAACTGGTGAGACCATGTCGTCAAAGCGAGTTCATCAAAGCCATCTGCCATCAAATTCCAACAGACAATCAAAAAATTGCGATTTAAAGAAAGGTAATTCAATTTTAAAGCTACTATTTTATTTTATTGTGAGGTAGGCGACATATCGCTATGTACTAGCTTATGTAATTTTTGCGCCGCAAAGTTTATCAATTTCATTCTGATTTTTTAACGCTGTTTTAATTTTTAATTGATTTATAAATTTTTATCTATTTAAAATTTTATTTCATTTTTAGATTCTAATCATTTTTAAATCGGCACATTTCTGATCTTTGACAGAAATTAAAAATAACAAATCGACACTTCGAAGTGGCCATCATTCAGATCGTGGAAACATTAATTTGGAATTTTGTGTTCAGTCCAAGATTTGCAATGGCAAAATGTCTGATCTTATCACAATTTTGTGATTCCTCACAACTCAAAACTATAAAATGACTTAGTCATCACACTGCTTCCTTTGATGGTACGTCGACATTAATATCCCTTATCTTTCTCGATATCTCTGCAATTCATAATATTATGCCATAACACAGATCGCGAGCATTAATTGAAATATACAACAAAAATTAAAAATGTGTTTTGGCGCTTGTGACCCTCTCAAAGTGATCTCAAATAAAATCATATTTGGTATTGTGTCTATTTGTTCATTTAACTATTTGCTGAAGTTAGGCGTAGATGACAATCAAAAATTGAGACAACATTTCTGACATTCGTCAACAATGTCTGTAGAATTTGTTTCTATTTGCCGTATTTTTGTTGGGATATTTAGCTCAACTTTTCCCTTGCTCTTCCGAAGAACGCGCTTTAGTTGCGCTACTGAACTAGAATTGTGAATGAGAAATATAATAGGCGCAGACAAGAATTTTCTCCTCTGTCTAATTGTTCTCATCTCCTATATCTCCAATTAGCAATTGCTCGATCTCTTTTCAATTGGATTATTTAATTGAGTGTTGCGACATTCCCTAAACGCATTTTCAGTGTTCCGAGATTTCTACAGATTTAATTTCTGTCTCTGTTGAAATCTGACGAAGCGTATCAGTGCAGTCTGGTGACTTTTGATGAGCAAATATGCAGAAAGGATTTCATCGGTTTATCGAGGAGTTAAAGTTTTAAAAATCTTACATATCCAGGCAGCTAGCAATCAACAACTGAAGAAGCATGCAGAGAGAACATTACCATAAATTAATTACACAAAACGATTTGATAATAAATGCGACAACCTGATCTTCAAATGAGGTTAAATAATGAATAGTTCAGATAAACTCATTATAAGAAATCATTCAAAAGTATTTAAGGAAGAAGTTGTAAAGTTGCTTATCAAGTCAACTAAGGTGATGGCCTTTCTATTTTTGATAATTTCCTCAACTATGTAATCTACAGATCATCCCCAAATTCTTATATGACAATTTTTAATACATGCAATCGATCGCATTCGCTAGACCAAGGAAATTAAATGAAGCCCGCGTTGAAAAATCGTGATGTTTCAGCTACTTGCAATTATAAAATGACAGTTAAAACATCGTGTCACTGCCTTTGCAATGCTACACTGCGCAGCTTGAATCCTTCCTTATCTATTCTCTCAATTTGTTTTAGTGTGCTTGATTATTTATCTTTCCTTGCTTGCGATGATTACTGTAAATTATCAATTAATCAACAGTTTACTTCTTGTTGCTAATTGCAGTGATTTATGTATTTATTTAACTGTAACCATGCCTGTTGACAATATGAATTTGCATTCATATTCGCAAGGTAATTAATAGCTTACCTCTGTACAACGTTTGGAGATTATATAGTGTTGGTGAAATTCAAACTGATGTCAGCTTTGTAATTGTACGAGAAAGTGCTATCATCAGGCGACAGGTAATAACGAGTCTTTCATAAATTTGCATTTTCTTCTTTTTGTCGGATTTTCATCTCTATTCATAGATGTAGATATTCATTGAAATATTTATATCAGATTTTCTTATGTTAAAAGAAAGCTGCTATAAATGAAGCATCGATCAGAATTATAAAAATCTATACACATCCAAGTTATTTGAGTTGATCCCTATCGAATGTTTAAATAATTAGAGTACATGAAGACTATTATGTTAACTGATTTCTTGAAAGCAAAGGAAATACAGAATAAGACTGATGACTGTGGTTGATGCAGTCAATATTCGCAAGGAATACAAAGATAGCACTGCAATTTCAATCAATACATGTAAAACCATGAATTACTAGTGTTGCGAATCAGAATTGTTAAATCTCAATGTAGCCATCACGAAATACGGCACAACATTTGCTATATTAGATTTGAATGAATGACGCTTGAGATAGCGATCATCCCACACACTAGAAGTTATTTGGTATGTATACACAAGTGAATTGGTGGATAGCATAGACCGAACATTATTTATCTAATCAACTATTTTGCCTGTATTTGGTTAAGAATTCTATAGTTGACTCTATAGTCACTGTCTACAGGTTCATCAATGAACCAAATATATAGGCAACAATGGTCTGTCGTGCAATATTGAATATCAAACGAGACAGCAGCTAAGTCAATATAGGACAGGTTTGTCGATGAAGTAAGCCACAATCCACGCGCATGGGCTAAATACATTTAGTTCGGGAGCTATTGACACTTTCTTACTAAATTCGCTCACAAATGGCTTGATAGCATGGATTTGTAGATCTTGAAACTCTGACTACAAAAATCAAATTCTTATGTGTCACAGCCAGTCACTTTCGGTTATATGTAAGGTTAAAGGATTCCCATAGGAATCCAATGGCAAAATTCAAGTAATATCTATGGATTGTGAAACTCTTGGCAATTTTCGCACATTTTCTTTTGCAGAAAAGAAACTATTTATCAGAATGCCATGAAATTTGAATCATGATTGAATTCAGAACATCAACTTCAATATAAAAGTTGAAGTGAGTCACATGATTCAGTATTTGATGTCTGAGAGCCTCTACAAAATGAGTAAATTTCATGTTTTGACTTAATTTTGGCGATTTACTCATTTTATAGAGGCTTTCAGACATCAAATACTGAATCATGTGACTCACTTCAACTTTTATATTGAAGTTGATGTTCTGAACTCAATCATGATTCAAATTTCATGGCATTCTGATAAATAGTTTCTTTTCTGCAAAAGAAAATGTGCGAAAATTGCCAAGAGTTTCACAATCCATAGATATTACTTGTATTTTGCCATTGGATTCCTATGGGAATCCTTTAACCTTACATATAACCGAAAGTGACTGGCTGTGACACATAAGAATTTGATTTTCGTATTCAGCGTTTCAAGATCTACAAATCCATGCTATCAAGCCATTTGTGCGCGAATTTATGAAGAAAGTATCATTAGCTCCCGTCCTAACTAGCACATAGGCTAACTTGCAGGATACAAAGTTTAACAATAACAACATTAATTAATTAATTAAATTTCTTATTAACTGCCTCATGAGATTGGTCATTCATTATATACAGACAAATTTATTTGATGCTTATATTACCTTTGAAAAAAGAAAAATGATGGTTTGAGATTTTAAAAGCTGTAATATACCAAATCATATGCCAAACGATCTCATAATTCGAATATCTTCCGAAGGCATGATGTTACATTTGGAGTAAATGGGTAATATTGCATGGAAAGATAATGCTAGCATAATAGATAGTTGACTATCATGAAAAAAATATTAAATTAAATCCATCAAATTATAACACTATATGCACCGTGTGTTCATTCCTTCCTTTTATCTTTATCCTGAAAATCGTTGTTTTGAATCTTCAAACAGCTCAAGACACTGGAAGACGCAAATTAATCATTTTCGACATTCTACCAAGTGATATGAAGATAACTAAGTGTTCAATTTCAAAACTCCATTTCTCTTTGATTTTACTATCACTTGAATCTTGCATTAAATCTATGGAGAACTATCACTGCCGACTGAATTGGCAGATATGAATTCTGATGTAGAAATTTCTCAGCAGATATTTTCAAAAAAATTATCTTTCCTTTCTGTAACTTACATCGTCTTTGTTTCTCCTCCATCAATTGGTCCTTCAAACTGTTGATCTTGTCTTGTTCTGATTTCGCATGGGCGACCATTTCGTCTGCAAAAAGAGGCGAATAAAATTCGAGAGTGATTATCACGTCTCCCAGAACGCATGTCAAAGCCGACGTGTGTATGATTACGTTTCATCTTTGCTAAGAATTAAAACAACATTTGAAAGAAGCCGCCGAGCGGTTGGAAAAGTACGGCCATTTGAATTCTTAACCACAATTTTCAGATGCCTATCTTAGCACTGATAATGTCATTCGACAAGATGGATGAAAATCGAACGAACGTTAAACAAAATTACATTCACATTTATTGCTAAACATCATCCGAATTGAGTTCAAGAATGAGCTTTGCTGAATTTTCGGTATCCGTTCAAAACCACTTGATGATACAGTCATCCACTGTCCTGGCTCAATTCCCAAATAGCTCAGATTCATGATCACCCTCTTCTGATCGCTATCTATGACAACAGGCGGCTGAGAAAGTCAAAAACACGTGGCACAGCTTAGTTAAAGTTGAACAGCGGCTTCATCTCTCCGGTGGCGTTAAATAGTCAGAAAAATGGAAAATCTGAAACCAGGTGTGCTCATCTTTGTACACGTGGGCGCCTGGTCGAGAAGACGATGTCGGAAGTTGAGGTTGAAAGGAAGATTGTGCGACCAACGTCTTAGAAAAGTGGGCGGGGATTCAACAAAAGCATTTGCTGAATGGATGCCTTTACTCTTTAGTTCGCCTGTTACAAAGAGAGTTTAATTGTTTCCTTGAGAGAATTATAATCGAATGGAATCTTAACTTGGAGAAAAATAACACCAACTTAATGTGAGCGTCAACTACTTTGTTGTTCATTCAAGCGATTACATTTTCAGCAGCAAGAGCAAGCCTCAAGGCGAGCGTGGGTGTTGTAAATCGCTTTGTATGTAAACGATATCATCTGAGATAAAATGACAAAAAGGAGAATATAAAATACAATGAAATTATTCCATGTTGGAGTTTTTGACAAGACAATTTCGTTAGATTGAGGGCATCTTTCGTTAGAAAAAATAATCACAAATCAATTCTTTCAGGAAGCTAATGGCACAATCTTATCATTATTGCAGCCGATCAGTACTATGTTTTCTAGACATTCATAATGTTTTCTTTCGTTTATTATTATATTTTATAACTGGTCTCCCTGGCACAGTGGTTAAGTGCTTGACCTAGCAATCTTCAGGTCTAGAGGTCGAGCCCTGAAAGTGTCATTCAAAATCGGCAGGAAGGGCTAAAAGTATCACAATACTCCAGAAAAGTCTGACCACGTCAGCACTGGCCAAGCCCCCACTATGGCTACCCTAATAGTGACGCGCCTTCATACCATTACTTTTATCAACATAATCTTGCACTCTCTCACTGAATTTACTTGTGTTGCAATGACGCAGAGATGATAGTCAAGAAATTGCAACTATGCAATGCTGATATAACGAAAGATCGAAAGATACATGGCCTACATTATAACTATGTACATTTGAATGGTTGACATGCATTTGAGGGATTTAATCATCATCATTTGAGACTTTTCATCGCTTTGGATGTTAGCACCCTACACTTCTGAAATTTGTTATTTACTGCTGTTATAGCCACTATCATTTTTATGGTCTGTTGATACATTTGACGAACTAATTCTTAAATAAATTGAAGATAGAAAAGTACACCACAAGCTCAATCAATGCTTCATATTCCTGTGAAATCAGTGGCAATTTTTTCAATTTTTAGCGAGCGATAGCTACTAATTGTATGATAATCCTTGAAGGAAGCTTTTTGCTTACAATCTCTTAGCAGGCATAATTAGGATCTGTTCATGATTTTCTCCAGTTGATTTGCTCATCAATTTTTGACTTCATAATATGATAAATGCTAATGAATCTTGCATGGCACGTTTTGAGAATGTATTGGGAAATTTATTTCGAAACTGTCCCGATCACTTAATGAAATTTGTTCCTGTTCAGATTATTATGGATGAAGTGTCTGTTTTGCTACAACGTTGAAAAATAACTCATTGAGATGTGATGACGTAGATCTCAGAACCTTCCTTGTGAGTGATCTGCCTTTGATACAACGTCGGAAAGAGAGACATGCGATGTGTATAGTAATAATCTTTAATGAGAATAGCATAATTTGATGCAGGTGAAATGTGAATGAGAGATACAGCTGTCAAATAACTAAATTGCCGCTAATCCTGACCAATGAATATCTATACGATACAAGTATGGCTACAAATAACTGTACAAATATGGATTTTTCCATAATCAATACAATAATATTAATAAAAATACAATATAAAAATATAATAATTGCATATACATAACATATATCAAGATGATAATAGTCATAGTAATGTCAATACATTGGATTAATAGCAAATGAAACAAAGGGAAATATGATATATTTGTTGTCAGAGGCACAACATTGTCAACATAGAAATATACGTATAATACAAAAATTGTTGGCAGAGCAAACATGAACATAAATTTTTCTCTGATTTTTTACATGCATCTACAAAATAACTGCATTCATGTGGCATCAATCGAGAGGAATGATTGACTTAATACCGAAAGAGATTTTCGCTACCTGTTACTCTCAATTAGAAATTTATAATGCGCTGTCCCTAAAATCTACGTTGCTGTCATAATCACTTCTAATTCCTGAGTTCGACAAGTGACCAAGTCAATCAGTACCTTTGAAGAGGGGCAAATTTCGCTCCATCTTTATTTCATCACAAAACTGATTGCTCTGGTGAATATAATTGATATTTTAGTGATTGAATTAATCACATTGATAAATGAACTTTTAGCTCAAGATAATGCGCCTCGTATTATATTGATGCAAAGCATCCTATCCGCTAGACGGAGCCGGGTAAACAAAGAACGACAACTTTTTGCTCCGCAATGAAACCGTGATTTGAAACTAACAATAATTCAAGTCATTTCAAAAATTAATATAAAATTGTTGTCAGTTTAAGAAAAATCATTGTTTTCCGCTCAAACCCCAAAATTCAAATTTTGTTTCATTTTCTACCAACAGAACTAGAAAAAGTTTTATTCTTTGTTGAAAGGCAAGCACGTCTTCATAGCTAATCGAATGTTCATCACTTCTGCCGTAAGGCAAGAGACATATTACTTTCCTCAACGAAAACCTTTTCAGGCGTGTAATCATCTTAGGCATCTCTACAGCGCTTTAGCTAATGATAAATTCGGTAATTCAATTCAGCAAAAACTCGTATTGTTCATTTCGCCATTGGTTATAAATCATATTTATTCCCTTTCCAGCACAAATGTGATTTTGTTTTTAACTCGCCAAATCAATGGTAAGATTTATCTCTAATGACAGTTTTCCCATTTCGAGGCTTATTGCATTAATGTTTTCTTATTCTTTTTCATCTCCGACAAGCGAGAATTTCAAGACTAGGAATGAAGAATAACTTTTGAAGTTGCTGACGATGTGCCTTGGAGCCATTTTCTTCACTCGACGTCTGTGCGACCAGTCGTGAGATTTTTCGCACGCGATTTTAGCAGCTATGAAAGTAGTGAATGATCCTTCCACCAAAGTTGAAACCAAGTAGTTGTCACAAATGAAATTTCGATGAAAAATATCGTGTATTGGGAGTTGACAAAGGCTCGTTAACACAATTTGTCAAATCGACGCCTTCTTCGAGAGGAATTCTAACGTTTTAAGATCTCTTTGACTTCTAATTTGATAACGAAATTGGCGATGACCACTGCGTAATTATAACTGAAGAATGAAGGAGTAAATGTCACAGTTAATGACTTTTAGACGAATCGTCAAAAAAGAGGAAATGAAAAACCTCGGTCGTCCTACCTTTAAAACTTTGTCTCATATATCTTAATCAGAAGTATGAAGATATTTTTAACCAACTTTGCGAGTCCAAGATATGCAGATTCAGAATGATTAGGTCTCGTATTTTCAAGGTTTGTCACTCGAAATTGCCTAAAATCACTTAACACATGATCTATTTGTAAACCAGTAACTGAAATAACAACCGTGAGTGATGAAAATTGGAAAATGTATTCGAGCTAAAGATTACATGTCAAACGTGCAGTCATCTAGTTTTACCAAGATCCCTTTATTTGCATTTCTAAAGAGACCGCCAACTATAAAGTCAGTCAATGAATGACACCATCACCGTTGATTGCCCGAACCTATTCGTGGTGGAGACGAGCTCGTGCCTTCTTCACTAGACCAGGCCGACGATGCAAATGGAATGCGAGTGAAGGCAAAATCAATCTCTAGTAATACCGACAACCTGTAGCCCTGTTGTGATTAACATTTGTCTGTGTACTGTAACAGACCTTTGTTGTCAATCTGTAATGTGTGACGTTGTCGAATGACATACTGATATGCTGTCTCGCTGCAAAATGAATGCTGGTATAATCAGACTCTCCAGGAGTCCTTCCTGTCGACTTCCAATGACACTTTCAGGGCTCGACCTCTGGACCAGAAGGTCGTTAGGCCAATCACTTAGCCATTGTGCCACGGACGGAGAATGCTGGTGGCATCCTGTCACTACTAATAATAATCGGAGAATAAGCTGTCGATATCACTTGGGGATGACTACTGCCTTCTCCCGCATTCATTTTGCACCGTCTACGTGGTCTAGGGAAGAAATTGTTAGCTTGTCTCCGCCGAAGACTTCAGATCGACTCCAGGGTCGGGCGAGTGTGGTTGGGAAATCAATGGTGTTGGTGGCTTTTATAGATTTAATAGTCGTCATTCTCTCAGGATATTCAGCACTTCTTTGTTGTCAATCCCTGTATTTGGCATCCAAAAATGGAAAAAAAATTATATAGTCTGCTCTATAATTGATGAAAATGGAAGCTTCCGCTTAAGTGGGTCTCCTTTCGCTAAATACTTTTACCTAAATCTGCACGATTTTGTGTATTCGACGACCCTACTTTTAAAATTAATCTTTCATTGCTAAGTCTTAATTTTTCTTCTGTCAATGGTAGTGTGAACAGCACTTCATGTTGTCACGCACATGTAGTTCCACGTGATGCACTCGAGCTCACGTTTACAAGATCACGAAGCCAATCCAAAGTCACTGTATAACGAATATGGTATTTTTTTCTTTCATTAGCTATTACATTGTCGATTTAGTGACAATTAAAAAGATGCTTTCAAGACAGAAAGTACTAAGATTCGAAGCCTTAACAAATTTGATGTCATTCACACAATATTTTAAACAACTTTAATTAAGTCAACTACCTTGCCAAATGGACTATAGAGCAAAATTTCAGAAAACTTTGAGATAGCCGTACTTCTTATGAGCATACCTCGAAGAGGTGGTCCGTAAAGGTCATCTCCATTAGTTAAGGGGTCTTTTCTATCGTAAATAAGTGGTGAAAATCTTCAAGAACTGCTGAAATATCCAAATATCAAATGGTATTGATGATAATATAATGAATCTTCGCCATAAAACGGTTAGTGCATCAAATTAATAGCAAGTTCTTGACAGAAATTCAATCAGTCAATCTAATGAATGAAATCTATAAGAATGTGCAAAAAATATGCTAGCTTCATGTTCGCTTAAATGCAAAGCAATCTTCTATTCTTACCTTTTTCGCTCAAATGCACTTGCATATAAAGGCGAAGATTGTGAAGAACGCCCTCTAGCATACCTTCCAAACCATTCAAAGAAGGAGTGATTCCTTCCACTCGAATAGAGGAGGGCTGGTCTAGAGTGGGGAGATGCGTAGAGTCGTCGAGAAAACTCCCTTCTGGAGTAGCCGAGTCGTGGGTAAGTCGCTCGTTGGGAGAGTCGGGCATCATGTCATAGTCGGTATCAACTGCTTTTGATTCCGGAGTTGAGGGAGATAATTCTGTGGAAAATTACGCCAGAAAATTCAAATTATGCCAGATATATGCAACGATAATGATTATCATAAAGCAAGGTCCATATTTTAAGTTTGCAACCGTCCAAAAATAGAGTTTGGAAACATATTAGCGTTTTAATGTTTTGTTTTTGAAATTGAGCGAAGATGGTCATCTATAATCATCTATTCCACGTTTTGAATTCCTCATGTAGCATTTTTGTCAAAATAATACATTCACAATTATAACTGGCAGGTTCTTCTGCTTCCATGAAACTTGGAAGTTCGATGATGGGCTATCTGATTTAGTAAGTTCCGGCGAATAACGACATGATTGTCTTTATTATCTCAATAAAAACGCCCACACCGTTTGATCAATTTTACCAGAGGTGTTGAGTTATATGTGCACTTAAGTTATTTCTCATTGTCAAATATGTTTCTATAAGCGGAGAGCAAGCGTTCACCACTACATAGTCTGGATCTAGCTGAAAATTTGAAAGTCTTGGACGCAGATGGAGTCTTGCCAATATTCATTAAATTTTTCATTCACAAAACACACAGAGGTAATAATTTCATTGATAGATATTACATATTAATTAATTGAATATTAGATATTTTAATTACATACCGTACTTACTGACGTAAGAAGAACTCCTATCACAAAAAGCAAGTATGAAAACATTCAAATGCAAAGTACTAAATTTATGTGAAATTATTTCATCAAAAGTATATAAGTAAAATTACTAAGCGGTTAGTATAAAGTAACTACGCCGATCTTTGCTGTAAATTGGATGATTAATGCCTAATTCATTCCGTTAAAACTGAAACTGCTAATATGCAAACAATTAACTTCTTCTCTTTCCCTCTTTCACATGGATTCGTCTCCATAGCGACCGTCAGTTGCCAATCTGCACGTCACATTACGATGGTTTCACACGGACCAACGTCGAAGAAAAAAGACAAAACAATGAAGTCATTACACTTCAATTTGCAATTCCCAACATTGTTCCCTCAATCTGCCTTTCAAAACCCTCAAGTCTATCGCTCACTTCATCTGTCTTAAACAAGTGTATAACTTGCTTTAACACGAGAACTCTTGCAACAATGATTGCAAGTCACAGCAATTTAGCTTCTAGAGCCAATAAAACTTCTCTTCCTTTGCCCCTCGACTTCCTTCGTTTCCTCTTGCACCTGTACTCCCCTTCGACGGTCAAAGCTACCTTGTCTCTTGTGAACGTCTTATCGGGTCATCAATGCCAGGAACAAAACTTCTTCGTTCACAAAAAGCTGTTTCATGCTGAGCAAATGGGCTTCTCCACTTCTTAATGCTATATCGCATCTTGAACACTTCCGAATAAAGGTTTCAAGATCCGTTCCGTGAGATGCCAATTATACGGACGCAGTCAGTCACTAGCAAGATAATTAATAAGTTAAATAAGAGAACAAGTCCATTAAAAGAATTTTGTGCCAGTTTTTCATCAAGAGGAATAAATTACCATTTTCTTTTGAATGGATGGATGGACTTCTTGACTGAGTCTGCCTATTCAACGCGCGTGTATCATGGACTTCCGATATTTTATTCACATTTTCTCCTTTGTTTTCTCCGGTTTCCGTATCCGATCCTGCCAAAGAACAAAATGCAATGATTTAATAAACTGGCATGTTCCCATTCATCTAACACATTCAAGCTTAAATATAAGAAAATTGTTGGCACAATTGAAGAAAACATCTTGAATGCTTCAAGAGCCCCGCTACAAAAAGGAATCGCGTGTTTGCGGCCACTTTTCGAACAATACCTGACTTCCGCCATACAAGACAGGCTTGTAAGACGGGAAGAGACGCAGAGGCTAAATGAAGTAGGATGTTCAAGAATTAAACTACGCATTCAATAGCATCAAATCGCGCACAAATATTCTAAGTTGTAAAACTTTGTTGAGAACAATAATAACGCGTAAAAGACAGGAATTGTGAGATTGCAAAGCGTAATTTATTGATATGATTAGCGGCTTCTACAAACGCCTTCACTTTGTATCCAACTGCACTTCAACAATGCATCGAATATGGGCATTCCAAAATCTTTCGTGTTCGATTTCCGCTCACAAGTTTTGAGACAACTTGTGCATTCGATTCTTTGAGACTGATGCTGAAAGTCGACAAAATTGTGAACAATGGGTTGCATTTAAAAGATAGAATGAAGATTTGAATCATTTCATCTCTCAAGTGTCGTGTTGTTTGAAAAGATACAAGTTGAGTTGGAAAAAATTTCGCTCCAAAAGTTAGACACATCGAAGGTGGTGTTTTCCCGAGCAGATTAATAAAACACGAATGCATCGCAAATTAAAGATGACATTGACAAAACTGATCATTGATTGTGGCAAAGAGAATCGACCTCTAAACGGAAGTTTCAAACAGTAAATAGAATAGGTATTGGAATAAAGCGTTTTCAAAAGGCTGATGTTTCTGTCTGGAAGTAGAAAGAGTTAATCATTTCATTTGCGGCCGCTGCTGATTCTCCTGGCTTCCACCACTTCTAAACGAATTGTTAGTTAGAAGAAACAGCTTCATGTACACTTTACTCCGCTTATAACAAAATTCTTGGAGCCATAAAATTTGATTTTTTATCAGCGAAATTGTTGTATCAGGAATTGACAAAATATTTTTGAAATTTATGAGCATTAATGTTCATTACGAATGCCTTCATGCCTTATACCAACGGATAAGAGACGCGATATATGTTGGATTCTGTTTTCTGTTGTGTCGTACTTCTTCCTCTGGTACTTTCTGTTTTGCAAGTATTGATCTGAAGAAAAGCAGCATCTTCATTGCCATGTTTTTTTCTTTCGTGATCTTTCTAGTATATTAATCTCGGTAAACATGTAGTGACGTTTTG
The DNA here is from genome assembly GCA_907163375.1 of Prostheceraeus crozeri. Lineage (NCBI taxonomy): Eukaryota > Metazoa > Platyhelminthes > Polycladida > Euryleptidae > Prostheceraeus > Prostheceraeus crozeri. The sequence continues at coordinate 140,042 of CAJQUW010004032.1, forward strand.
TGCATTGAACTTATAGCTACTGGATACATATGAATAAATGTCATTTGGTGAAGATTAATCGCAATAATTAAAGCCGATGTCTATAAAATATTAATTTGAAATCATATTGAATAAGCTTCTAGGCCTATCGAAAGGTGCAATTTTTTGGAAATAATTTCCAGGCGCTCTATCTAGTAGGTGAAATAATAACTATAAAAGTAGAATATCAACTGATACTGAAACAACTTTTTTCAACTTTCTTGACAGTTGAAAAATAGACTGACACATTTTAATACACCACCAACTATTATTGACAGCTAGCTAAGCAGAGAGGTTGAAAAGTAGATCGCCAATTTTGTCTATTAGAGGCTTTAAGATACATTAACTATGCCTACATAAAGTATCCTTGTGTATGATAACTTTGCGCAATTACTCTCAAAATTGATTCATCTATGTGATTTTATAATGATTCTTCAAACAAATAAATACAGTCGCAATAGATACAGAATGGATCACAAATGCGATAAAAAATCTATAAACTGCAAATGCTTTATTGGCTGTGTATCTAAAATAACCGGTATCGTTAAACGACATTTTAAAGACTGACAACCTTCAATTGTTTTCAAGAGTCGGACAATATGAAAGTTCAGCATCTGACCAGAATATATGTTTCAGATTATGGTGAAGTGGAGAGCAACAAAATCATTCACAACAAAAATTTGAAAATTATAGCAATGATTGTTACAAAATCAATGCGTAATCACTTGCAGTATCCTCATAAAAAATACACAGAGGTCTTGGAAGAATTTGCTCTATAGAAGTCGCTTATTATTGACAATTCTGAGCAATTATCAATTCGTAATTCATGACATTCGCTATATCTGGAATAAGACACAAAGTCTGCCTCATTCCTTAGCAGATCGATACATTTTTTCGCTAACCGAAATGAATCCTAAATGGCATGAATGAACGTATCACGATTCGTATTGATTCAAAAAGAAACGGAATGTTGAAAAATTATTAACCTTAAACTGCAGATCACGAAAGCTATAGGTGATTTTGACTATACGATTTCTGCTTATGTTGTTCTCGCTTTGCATTTCGCTTTCTCAGTCAAAATCATCTATTTTCGTGATCTACAGCTTGTAGGTAGTACTACACGAAATAATGGCAATGAACAGCAATAATCAATAACAATAATTAAAGCAAGGAAAATAAAAATAAACTCATAATATTTATTTTTTTGGGCGCTTTCGATGACTCTAATCATAGAATATCGTCATCATTTAGAGGATTCTAACAAATCTTACAATGAAGGTTATCGAAATCGAATTACATAGCTATGAAAAGCCATCATTGGATGCGCTTCAATACATTAAATATTATGAGTCTGCTACTATTTCCTTTAATTAACTTTAGTGGAAGAAATGGCTGTGACAAACATTCTTGAAACAAAAATGATATGATCAATTGATGCAGAACTTAACCAAAAGGTTTAATAATAGTAGAGCTGATTCTGTTTATCTAATTTTGAAATGTTTATAAATTTTTTACCCCAACGGCAGGTGCATTTTAATAGGTTATCATGATAATGCTATGATGTATGCTCAAGTACAGGGTCTCAACTTTCATTAGCAAGATGTAAGAAAAAGATGACTTTCAGAAAATGCTCGAATTGTTTTCAGAAAGTTGTGGGCTTATTTAGGCATAAATAGTTTTTAAATCATTTTGGGTACTTTTAGGTCACCACTTCATTTCAATATCTGTCTGATATGTAAAACTTGATCAATCAATAAACACCTTTGACTGAAATAATATAAAATAAAAGTGGAAAAAGTGTAAGTCGAGCACCTCAGTTTAATGAGACCACAGAAAAACCCAACGGGAGTTGCTGAATCTCCCCCGTATGGATAGGGCTAAACAAAAACACACCTTGCTTAAAAGAAAACAACTTTTGATGAATTACTGGTCAAAAACCCGTGCATCTATCTTTTCAAATAATGAAACTTGAGATTGTCCTTGTTCTAATACCATGCCACCTAGACAATAATGAGGAATGATGATTTGAGTTAAAGATGTAAATCAGCATGTCTTTAACAATGTCAAACTAAGACTTGAGACATTAATGTGAATTTTCTTGACAGAAAATCGTTAATTAGTTCGAGTAGACATGCAAAATTCGGAAACATTCATTCAATTCCGTCACATCTTTCGACTTTGAAATGGAAACCAGAATCGTTTTCGATGTTTTAACAGAAATTTCATATCATTTTACAGTCATTAGAATGTGTTGAATTTGTGAATTTATCTTCACTTTCCTCTTTAAGATTGGTAGTACAACAGGAAGCTGGCAACTCTACAATTACATTTTATAGCGGCTTGATGACAGTATGTGACCTAAGTTTTGGTCGACAATACAACTTCAAAGAGAGCTCGTGTCATTGCGAGACTTAACAACTGCCAACTTACACATAAAAGAAGGTGGAACAATGAACAGAAATATCTCGAAACGTGGAAGTTAAAAAGAGTAGAGATTAATTATCAGGAATTGCTAATTCATCTCGTGTGAAACATTATGGCACAAGATGTCATAAATATTCTTTGCAGTGTTACTCGTATTGTCAAGTCTGATGCAGTGAGGAATTAGAGTTGGAATTATCATCAGCATTTGATCATTCAAACAAATACCGAAGTTACGTGCCGACAAACAGATATTTCTTATTTTAGAAATAGAAACTCAATAAAAACTGTGTACACAAAACGCAGAAATATTTCGTTGATTTTATTCATTGAAGCAGCTAATAGAATCAAAATATGGATGAGTCAGGGTTGTTGACTGTTTGAAAAGTACGTGCATGCGATTCAATAATGGCAATTTAATGCAAGACAATTAATTGCTAATTAATTTGTAGAACTGTAATCAGATGCCGTGTTTCTTCGAAAAATAGTCACCCTATTCGAAGCTGCGGATATAGACTGCTGGATAATAGTGCAAGCACCAATGTAGAACCTATCGCTCCGGGTGTTGCAGTATATACGATTTCTGTATGATCTTCAAACCATGGAGTGAGCGAAGACCGCAAATTTTAATGAACATGGACGGAGTCATAAGACTGTGTAACTATTTAACATCACAAAATGTTGAACGGACAAGGATATTGATTAGAATTTGTACGGAAGTTGTTCGAGTAGATTATACATTTTGAGGGTTCTAAAAGAATATTTTGATGACGATTATTTATGGGAAGTCTTTCATATGACTATCGAGAGCGTTCTATTAAATTGTGCTCATTTGGTCCGTAAATTCAATGGCGAAACGAAAACCATTATTAGCTGTATAAAAAAGTACGTGCCAAATAAATCATGTGCTTTGAACAATGATATGTCACACATTTCATCGTAAGCAGTATAAGCGTTATTTTTAATCGTAATTACCAAAAAAGCATTTTCAGACTTGTCAGGTGTCTGATCATCCTCTGTTTCATTTGTTTCAACACGATAAGATGAGCAGCATAATTGCTCCTTGCTGTAAAACTTCTCGTCATCGATGCTGTTTTGTGATCTCATCAGCTATTGTTGAGTAGATACTAACATCATGTCTTAGCTCCTTGAGAATGACATTTTTGACTCTCATTTCGAAGTATACTTATCTTATCTTACATGGGCGTATTGAGCTACATTCCATGATAATCAATAAGTTCCTTCAATTAGGCCTACCTACAATGCATAATTGATGGATAAATCAGTATCAGAAGTACGGCGTGTTCCAACTGCATTACATGCCAAAATGGGCCTAAGTGGCCTAAAATGTTGAAGTAAAAGTGACATTTCCTGATATCGCTGAATTACATGTAAATGCAACCATACTTTTTGTTGAGTGGCAATATACTCGTATCAAGTAGATTTACATCTATATGATCAATCGACGTGCTGGCTCCGTCTCCGACGTTTTCTAGAATTATTGAATTTTCATGCATGTTTGTATTCTTAATTTTTCTTGAAATATTATATTTGAAACCAGTAACAATAGCAATTTAACAACGAATGGATTTTTAGAATTTCACAAAATTTAAAAAAAAATACATTGTCATTACGGACATAGTATATGGAGATGTCTTATGCCATGTGTGATATCAAAATAGCACTACATATTATAACAAAATAAAAATATCAATATCGCAGTATTGAAAGCGCAAAAGTTTTCAACAAAATTGCCATGTAACGGATGGGACCTTCAATAGCAGTTATCTTAAAAAAAGCCAAAGCCAATAAGTTTCTTCATTGTAACCGCGGCTAATTTCGGTATGGTATTAGTTTGCATACCGATGTATTGCTTAGTGTGCACGTTATGCCAGTTCTATGATATCTCATTAATAAAGGTGCAACCCAAAACTAAAAGTAACAAAATACGAAGCAAAATTATGTAGAATTAAATGTGACGATTTTACATTCAACTAATTAGTCATCAAATAACTAAGCAGCAGAAAGCTTGCGGAGCATCTATGTAGTTGATAGTTGGCAAACTTTAGAAGCGATGTAAGAATCTTGTCAATATTTATCGAAATTCACTAGTTACATAAATAATAATCACTAATCACATAAATATTACTGAGTGATTGATGATAAAAGTAACAGAGAGCACAAAAATATTGAACAGAAATACAATTCTAGATATTCTAATTCTTAACTTATTTAAGAACATATAACATCTTCGAAAATGTAGCATTTGCTTAAGAACTGCCTCGGCTTCAATAAATCAGTGTTTATAATGCAACAAAAGTTCTTATGTTTTTGTAGTTTTCTTTAAAATATTAGAAATATAATATAGGGTGACAAATCAAGCGCACTTCTACATTCATATTCGTCAAAATGTTTCATAATTGCCTTACCTGGATTGTCGGAGAAAAAACTGTTGTCCATGTGGTTTTTATCGAATTCTGGAGACCGACTGCTTAAATGATCAGACCTGAAAATAAATATTTGATATTGTAGATGCAAATTATTCGCTCATCATTGAAACATCTTCCTTTGCTTTTGCTTAGAGACAATAAATCAACCCTCTCATTTCAGCCTACGTATGCGCGCATCGAAATAGCAAAATAGAAATTTTATGTCACCGCAATGGAATTTTCTTTATCAAAAAAATGAGAAAACTTGTTTAATGCGCACCTTTATCAAATTCATTTATATGGAAATATGCGAAATTCTGATGATTGCACTGTTGTGGACTTTTAATAACGCACAACTTGCTAATCATCAATATACGTCACATTTAGTTATGAACTTCTCTGACAATTTCAAATTTGATCACTTAAGTCTTTGAACAGGTGTCGTGAAATCCTTACCTCGGTGATATTTTATCTTTCTCTATTCGTGGCGTTGCAAGGTTGTTGTTTTGAATAATACCGTCTTGATAATAGAAATTGGAAGGTGGGAATGGAGAACCAGATAATTGTTGCATTGGAGAATGACCCGGAGGAGAGAAAGGTAGAAAAGGAAGCATACTCAAATGAGGAGGATAATGAGGATAATATCCGTTGGAGAACGGTGGTGGGGCTGGTGGCGGCGGGAGCAATTTCTTCTCAGGAGGCACTGCAAGTCCACATAATGACGCATTGAGAAGAAGCGATGCTGCAGACACTGGACGAGAAAGGAGCATTATATTGTTATACGTCAGAGCACCTTCTCGTTCTGTAGTGTCAATACATAGGCCTATAAACATGAACATTTACACGACTTATGCATAAATTTACATTATTCATTCATAGCTGTGATGAAATTAATGATTCCTTGTGGTCGAACAGTCAGCATACCTGCGGTTGTAACTACGAGGCACAAGGTTCGATGCCAGGGTTAGAAGCGACATACACTGTAAGCTGTAGACCATTAAAAACAATTAAAGTGATCGTTAAACTCAACAGAAAGGTTTCACAGAAAATATTCGCAAAAGTATGTTAAAAATGATGACTGATGACGTATCAGTTAATATCCGTTGATATCAGTAAAAACAGCATCTGTTTTCACGAATATTTGCAGTTCAGATTGTAAAAGACCGTGAAACTAATTTTAGCTGATAATTTTAATGGATGTTTACGGTTTACAGTCTACAGTGTAGATTAGCCGGTTAATCGGAGATTGCTTCAGTCAGAGATGGAAACCGGCCGAGATTTTCGGGCCGCTTCAGCAACATCCAGGAGGCCGCCACAATCCCACATCAGGCCGGTTTCATATCAGCTGCAAGTTACAAAATTGCTGACGAGGCCTATATGTTACGCTTCAAAATTTATTAATCAAGTTTGGCCTACAAGACACAATCAACATTATCTAGGCCTAGCTAGCATAGGCCTACGGACAAATCTTCTGCGTGTTAGTGACGTTAAACCATCACATCATGGAATAATGTTTTCATTTATAGGCTCAACATCTCAAGCGCGTTGCTCAGATGAGAAGACAGTAATGATGTATATGAGAGAATCTTAATAGAATGCGTTTAATTGATAGGAATAGAGCACAAAACTGGGTCTGATATATCAGTTCTCCACAAACTAATATGATAAGCATACGGTACGGTTAGCTAAATTTAACACAACGCTAATTGCAAGGCAGTCTCGAATGTCCCATTATTGTAATTCTGCTGAAAACTTTTTTTATTAATCTCAGACAGGGATTATCTACGATAAATCAATGTCTTAGACAAAAAGAAAAGCAAGAGAATATTATTATGTATTTCTTCCAAACTTTGGTACTCATAATATGCTGTAGCATTTATCTTCGTTTAAATTGCTCATTGCTTAAAATAACAACAGCCGGCCTCGTGCCGCTGACCGGTTTACATCCCTGGTTTCTGTGACATTATTCAGCCTTTTCCGAATGAATGAGTGTGAAGCTCATTATGGTAAAAAAGTGATCTCTCGGTTTACATCACTCAAAATGCGTCTATCTAATTTTCTCCAAACACATCCTTAGTTCTACAAAGTTGATAAAATGTTTACAGATTTTGGAATTTACATGTATGTGTTCTAATGTATATTCCATAAGTGCTCTCATTAATAAGCAATCGACAAATAAAAAAATGCTTGATGACTAAGTCTGAAATATCGACCGGGATTGTGTGCTCGATGGTGTGATTTCGATTCATGAGTAGTCCGATAAAAGAAGCTCCGTTCTTTCGCCACATTCCCAAAGCGGGAATTCTGGCCGAAAACGCGCCACTGAATTCCACAATGACAAATGCAACACAAACTTTTGATGGCATTGATCAAAATCGTGCAAATCGTATTTCTTAATCCCTAGTCTTGCAAATAACACTTTTCCTTGGTTAAAATCATTTTGATAAATATAAGATGCTTTGCATCGCTGTAATCAAACAATGTACAAGAAAAATTGTAACTCTACTTTACACAAAATGAATTTAAAGTCAATATTCATTGGTAAGAAATTAATCGAACAGGTCAACACGAGAGGTAAATTAACTACCGCCTACGACACTCATCTTTCACTTTCTATTAAATTCTTTTTCAATGATTATGAATTATTCACCGAAATCATAATACCTCAAAGTTGATGTCTTCGTATTATTCGAGCACAAATCACTATCAAAAGTGTCACTCTCACAATGCCACTGCAAAGCAAATAGCCAAGACATGGAAAGTAACAAGTGAACTCGCCGAGCCAACTCTATCAGATTCTGACTTGGGATATAGTGGGAAAAATTCTGAACCAAGAAAAACGTCTCTTTTGTTGTTTCTGTAAATGAACGCGAAATTGAAAAGAAAGCAGTTAATTGTTTTACTCCAGGTGAATTTTCATCCATGAAAAGTTTACCATCACCGGGCGTATAAATGAAAGTGATCCATTCATTTTGCTTGTCGAACTGTTTTATTTCAGAAAATCAACAATCCTTAATATTGACTCAAGATACGTATTGATATTTCTTTCTTCCAGGTTTCAACACATGCTCATATTTCTTTCGATTCATCCATCATAAATGGCGGCATATTTACCAATTTCATATTCACAAAAGAATTGTTTTTTTGAAAAATTCATGGCTTTCATTCAATTACGAAGTTTGTTATTCTTAAATTTAATTTTCCCGAATAATACAGAAGAGATTTGAGCTGAGATCTAGACAATAGTCGGCAACATTTTGTCAGTCAGTTTCGTTGACTTGAGTATAACAAAAACAAGGTGGAAAAAGCACTAAATATAAGTTTAATGCAAAATTGGAAACAAATTGTGTACTTCCTATAGATGCGATTAACTAAGATCTTGCGGGAATTCATGTTTCACTTTCATGTGAATCAATACTCGATGTGTTTTAGCAAGGAAACGAGAAGTATTGTTAAACAATACACATTGTCGGTTGCTCTTATTCGAACCCCGTATTTGTTGATGCCTAATTAATGACAACAGATAAGGTGTTAAACTAATTTTTATTAAACTTATTAACAGAATTGGTGAAGGCTTGTGGAGTACTGCAAACAAAAATCTTTGCTAGGAATATGATATACCTGACGCTAATTAAACAAGTAAACACTACCAACTCTATATTTGTTTCCTTCAAGTTTTCATGAATACTTAAATTGTAAATCATAGAATCGACAAAAGGCGCAGTTTTGTGTTTGTCACCAGGGCATTGAGGGAAAAAATTAATGAAAATTGACTAAGTGCAGGTTCAATTTCATATATTTCTCTCAATTCATTCTGTAATATGAAGTTCGCATTTCACTACGAAACTTAAATTATTTACCTGGAAAATGTATTTCTCAAGTTACATGGTGACTTACGGAAGAAGAAGGAATTAAAGTTATTTACATACGAAAGTAGAGTCATTCCTGTTAAGGTACAAATTTTATGATTAAAAAGAGAAAGACTGATGTCTATCATTATGCGACAAGCGTCATGAAAATAATTAATACATCAATTATCGATGAGTTTGTCGTGAATACATACATTCAAACACAGCGGTTCTTGTATTGTCATCATGGATGCTATGATTAGTGTCATCACAGAAGCACGCAGTCAAGAAACATTTCCTATTATAAAAATCTGCAGGTAGAAAATATGTTACTTATATTTGTGAGCTCATAAGTAGCAGAATACTCTAGAAACAACTCTCCATGATCGCTGTTATTTTAGCGAACGACGATCCTTTCGATTTTATGCCTTCTTTTAAAAATATGCAGATCATCTAGCTTTGAACAGATATATTAAAACACAAGTTCACTCAAAATGTATTTCCTTCTTTACAGCTAACCACGATTGTTTATGCTTGTAGATGTCGTGAGATTTCACTCACCTTTCTATTATTAGTCAGATTATTGCTCAAATTTCCCAAATTTACACTTGTGAATTATAGAGCCAATACAAGGACTGTTGAAATTAATTCGCATCAAATTCTTCTTTATTAAATTATTATTTTGCTTATTGAATATTTTTGATGCAGTATGTGCAATTTTCAGGAAATTTATAATGCGCTGCAGCCAATAGTCTACCTAAGGACTATCTTGTAGATCATGCAGTCCTTTATATCTTTAGTCTTTATAAAATATTTCAATTCTATTATTATCGTGATTTCTTTGCAGTGTGCTCTTATCAAGCAAAATTTCTATTGAATAACGCTCTCTAAGCTGAAAGAAGAGATTACGTGTTTGATAATGAGGAAAACACACGAAAACGTAGTGATTGACTGATGGAAACAATAACCTACTATGCAGAGGCAAACAGAAGACAAAAGAAAATTATATTAAAACTGAAATGATGATAAAAATCAAATTTTGCAATCCTACCATTTATCAGACAATGGAAGGTCATCATGAACTTTCATAACTAACTTAGAAAGTTTGTGAAAATGAAGACTTTTAATGATTATCAATTACTAATTGAAGAGATAAAGGAGATGTCGGTTACATTCATGTATCTGTCTTCTGGACATTCATTTTGTATAAACACTGTCTATAAAGAAAAAATATGTAAAGATAAACCAATATTCAATGTATAAAACGTCTTATCAGTTATTTCGGCTATTCACATACACACCATTTCCGAAATTTTGAAAAATGAGTGCAAGATAAACAAAGTTCATGATATATATGAAAATTTGATTTTTTGTTTATTTCAAAGAATCATAATAATGTACGAGTACCGAGATTCTACCATAGATCTTTCCCTCTTGTCTTAGGATACATAACTGGATCTCCTTGTTTAGCTTTGACCATGGAATTTGGCATGGGAATGATATCTAATTAACCATAGAATGAAAAGATATCTTCCAACTTCTTATCCAGAGAGCTTAAACTCCCTCAACTTCTCACATTCCTTTCTTCACTATTTTCATACGTTTAAAAGTAAACAAATCATAAGCTTATTTTCACATGCTGAAATAAGCACAGTCAGGTCGCTATTTCGGCACAAATTTGGAAGAATGATAACTATTTCAGCAGTCTCGCTTACTTTTTCCAACTTAGTTATTCATCATCAAGTTGCAAAATGATTCAGTCATTGCCGATTATGTAAGAGAATTTCCATTATGCACGTTTTTCCTATGACTTAATATAGATGGCAAAAAGATAGCGCCATGTAACTAAACGGATGTGAAGTCTATACATGTAACTGTGTTATAGTACAATAACCAACATCATATTAAATATGCGAATGAAAACTTACATTGTGGATGATGGAATTTCAGAGGTAGCGGAGTAATGTCTGTCGGACGGTTGATGGGTTCAAACCGGTTTCTCTTGGACATATCTGACACAGGCGTTTCCGGAGATACAGTGACGGATCTCTTTGGAGGTCTACCAGGACGAGCACTGGAACGTAACATGCAAGTAGTTTCCACCGAAACAAAGTGTCAAATAGAAATGGCTAATTTACGCATTTCCACAGTATAATTGCAATGCTTTTAATGAATGACACTTAATCCTAATCTCAGAAATGTACTATCGGTCTTTCATATATCGTGACGTCCTGGCATTAGAAAAACTGAAGTTGCATGTCTCAGACAGATTTTCAAAAATTCAGAAAAAAATTGAAAAAGATGATCGCTGTTCGTAAAGTTTGGTTGCACTTTGGCAGACTGTCGTCTCTCGATCAATGACGTCATTACGTGTAGAACAATGAAGAAATCAACTAGTTGGTTTATGTCCTCATGATAATTATTGATAACTTATGTGGTATTGTGATATCTTAAATGTCGAAGAATGAATACTAAGCATATGCACACAAATCATTAAATAGTTTGTTTAAGAATCAGTTGCTAGCTATTGCGGCCATTACAAGTCCTACTGAACGAAAGATGAAGATGCGAATGAGAGTTAATTCGCAGTTTTTGGTCATTACTACGTTCGATAATCAACTGACAGATGACACATATTTTGCTAAACAGAAGCTGGTTCGTCGTCTTTTTCAGAACAACAGCGAGTGTCTCGACGTAACAAAAGTTCCATGTCTGAAATGGTTCAATTTTAGTGACAATTTACAGTTGATAAACTGATATCATTTCAAAGCGGCTTGAAAAAAAGAAATCTCATAATCCAAATTACACAGCCAGACTTGTATACGCATTCTAGCGTTTGACAGCTAAAAACAATCAATAGACAAAGTAGAGATTGAGGAAAGAAAGGCAAGAGACAATAAATCGCAAAAATTATCAGACGTAATTCTTCGAAGGGCAAAACCTCGATTCCAAGCTTTCCGATAGTGGATAAGTGTTGTGGGGAAATAATTTGTTTGTCTTACCATTTAATAAAAGAATCCAAATACTAATTCGTGACATGCATCTGCTTATTTCTCATCCTTGAAGTATTCAGGATTTTCAAAGCTAGAAAATATTTCGTCTATTGATGGATTTTTATCTGCAAAGGTGCTTCGTCGCCTTGTAGCGCAAATGGTTAAGTAAATTCTCAGACTCTAACTTTTCATCCATTCTACAAACTTAAAACTCGATTCCATTATTTCAATTTCCTTTAACCCGATTAATCCAACACCAATTATTCGTATTTTTAATTGAGTAACTTGAGACTTATCATGATTTACCAAAGTGTCTCGACATTTCATCTGAAAAAGCCATCCTTGCGAAGTGCGTTATGTTATTCAGGAACAAAACGATTCACAAGCTCGGTTATGATTTCAAATCAAAGCAAATAGAGTAATCGGATGACACGTGTTTTAAGAGAAACAGACTATGATGACTTTGACCGATTATCCAGACTTTTGTTTTAATTGTTGAGAGATGGATTTTAAATATCCTATATCTCATTCTCGTTGAATGTTCGAAATCGTCGGAAACGTGAGCATCAATATACATGTAGTATACACAAAGAACGCTGGCCTAAAAGAAGAATGAAGGTTTGTCAATATTTGATCGATTTCGTAGATCTCTTTATCAACTGACAAGAATACATGAAGTGCAAGTAGTCTGAGCTAGTAATAAGGGAAATTTAGTATTTCTTTGCAATTACATTGTTGAAAGATAAATCCCATTTGAATTCTAATTCTCCATTTGAGGGTCTGAATTTTACATCTATTACCTGCAATGCGGATTTATCACCTCCATAGGGTCTCAAAGTCAAAATTGAATAGTTTCCTCAATTAAAATATAAATGATCGCATTTTCATATCCTATGGGACAATATTTACACATTCTGTAACATAATAAGTTTCCTTAACCAATTTATCTCATTCATTTTCACTATCAAGCAGCAGAAGATCTTCAATCGAATGTGCTGAAGAAATTCAATTAAATGTGTCCTTATTATTGATGAGGAAGTTGTTGGGAGCCATCATTTGTGATAAATGTTAAAAAGATGATGACCGAAAGAACTTGGCAATTCATACTTTTGTTGTATATAGAATCAATATTTTCCTGATGAAATGAGAGCAATGCGACTGAATAGATCTTAGCCTGTATAATTGAAGTCCTGAATACCTTGCATGTTGACTTTCTCAAAAAACAAGTAAGTTACAGTTTATAGTGCTGCTTTACAATACTTATTTCTTTGAAGCTTCAGAATCAACAGAAATTATATACATTGAATTACTCAGCAAGCACCATCGTTCTCAGGAATTTAGTACGGGAAAATGCATTTCGTTAATCATAAATTGCCCTTTAAGTAGACCATTCATCTGTGAATCAACGCTTACATAGAAAAGTTATTGTAGATAAATATCAGACTGACATCAATTCAGGCCCATTATGCTAACGTGGTCATATCATGTGGGCAGTCAACGAGGGATTTGAATGTCAATGTTGGAAATCAAGAAGCAATTAATTTTATCTTACAAAAAAATGATTATCTAAAATACCTTTAATGTTTTTTTACTTTCTTGATCAAACCCACACCCTTTAAGCAAGTAAATAAGCCATAAGAATTTTTACTGAGATGAGCAATTTAATTGCAATTTAAAAAAACACTCAATAATTTGAAATTTCAGGATATCTGAATGAGCTAATAAATTTCACCAAAATGTCGCGCACTATTACATTTCATATGCAATAATGTCGCAAAACTGCACGATAAAAGTCAAATTATAGATTTGAGGCGAATTTCTCCATATTCTTATTTGATTAATAGCCTATGGACACGAATTTTCATTCATAGGATCTCAAATCGACAGTTGGTATTCAGTTTTGCAGATAATATGCCTCCGATACAATAGTCTTCAGGACCGTTTCTATTATTATAGTAACTTTGGGCTGATGAAGATAAAGGCAAGAAAAATCACAACAGAAAGTTGAAAGAGTCATTTTGACTTAAATAGTCTCAGCAACTGTCAGGAAATTATAATTTGGCTCATTTCCTTGATAAATATGAGATATTCGGATGGATGTTTCCATGCGTCAAAGAAGATGTGAAAAAGATTTTTCTTTGTCGTGAATAATAGGATTTGAATGATTATCAACAGCGCATATTGTTGTTGAGAATTATTTCTTTCCTCTTCAAATTACCACCTGCAAAATCAAACAATCGTGCGCACACTCTAAATAGGGAAATCAAACGAAAACTTCCAATTGAAAAGGTGCTGAAACGATCAGCTCAACAGCTTAGCAAAACATGCAAATAAAATAAATTTGCAGTGACAAAACTAATATCATTCCCCGTGGATGAGACAAAAATGTGAAGATAAAATGAATTTCCACCGGTATTCATTGAATGTGACAATACCGAACAGTCTAGTTTTTGCCGACACTTTAGATTCCTATTTTCAGCGGCACAAAATCTGTGCTATGTAAACATTAAAGCGGTAGCTGAAACTTCTCTGACAGATAATATTACCAACGAATTCGACCCTCTCTCAAAATATTATGAGGTGTATTCTTCTAAAACAGCCTGTATATAGAAGTAGTGAATACGTACTAATGACTCGAATGAATTCAGTTACAAATCCGCTATCAACAGAAATTGTTGTCCGCATCAAACTGGTGATATTAAACCACTATGCATTAACGAGAAAACAGTGGAGAGGAGACATCCAATTTGTGTAATTTACTTATGAAAGCTTTTCTTCTGTCAAGCTTCCCAAATATTTTTTGCTACATTTAACTCAACCACATGACACATACACGTATATACATGTACTACGTTGATAAGTCAAAGAAAATGATTCCCTCTCTTCAATTCAAAAGCAGTTGCGCATGTTGCTGTGGTGAATTACAACTAAAATGCAAAAGTTGTCCGCGCAAATCTCATTGCCAATACCGCCTTATTGCCCAGTAAAAAGAGTAAAGATTAAATGCTATTACAAACCTATCATGAAAGAAGAAATCACGGGAAAATCATGTGTTGTCGAAAAATCTCATCAAAGAAAGTTTGTGCTCAAAAAAGACAATCTTCCATTTTACTATGAGTTAAAGCAGAAGAAGTATTGACTATGAGTGATTTGAACAGGAAATATCAATTTACAAGACGAATTAATAATTTCCAAGAAATGTAATTTAATATAGTTCTAAAATTCAACAAGTCTATAAACTGATCAAATGTTCTCACTTTTTCCTAAAGCATGATATATAAAGAATAGAATTTAAATAATGAAAATCAAGTAACCACTTACGTTAAAGCTAAGAAAAACGGCATGCGAAGTGTAAAAATATTTAACAGCGAAACGATTATTCGATTGTGCTTGTCCGCGTAGGAATGACTAAAATTTTGCAAAATGATTATAATATTCGACGATGTTTCATTTGGATTGACGATTTCATTGAAATAATCCAAAAATGCTCATAGTTTTAGGAATTGATGGACACTGAATACTTTTCAACATGATAAATCTCGTCCGTTGAAGAAAGGAATTCACTTTTAACAAATTCTGATATAAGAACTACCTATACAAACACGACAATACAAATACTGTTTGTGAATTAATCGATTTACCTGGATTTGGTACAATGTACAATGGAAAACAAATTTGTTGGAAAAATAAAGATACTTTGAAAAGATTCATTCCGTATTTTTCATCGAATATTATCACTATCTTTCGAAGCAAAGTGTGTTATTTCCAATGTCTCGGCATCAATTCTTTGTAATGTCACTGATAATAGCACCCTTTCGCTTTGAAGATCATTCAACTTTGAGTTCCATAAAATTTTTCCGTAGAAATGGCGGCATGTGTAAAACATAGTTGGGTATTGAACCGTCAAAGAATTTGTTAGCAGCAATGATTTTTCAAAATGCATAAATGACAGAAGTCCTTAAGTACATTGACAACCCATATTTACAGAATTAGCTGTTGAATTGGTTGGAAAATAAACCAATTAAGTACCGGAAATGAGATGTTAAAAGTAAATTTAAGTTTGACTAAATATCTGAAATCAGGTTACAATACATGAACGACAAAACGGCTCTCAGCTAACATTCTTAATATTGTGATTATGACGGTAAATTATAAAGCATTTCATGTCGCCTACAATGTCTTGACATTTTAAGAGATCGACTAAACACCTTACAGCAAAATCACCGCATAATAGAAATGTAGTCTATATGTAATAAGATCGTTTGTAAAGTTATCCCTTATTTGCACTGCAGTCAATCATGTTTGTATTGAAAAGCAGAGAGGTAACATGAAATCTTAAGTAATAGGGCTCACAATATTTAAAAATAATTAAGCCGCGACAGCGATTTATTTGTAGTAAATATCATGACTTGGTCAATATTTAAAAGTAGTTCTGAAGTGATTTACCGCCTCTTGATCTGTTGGACCAAAACCAACTTTATCTATTGAAATTATAAAGAGTTTATTTTAGTTTTTACAAGAATCAAACTCGAACAAAGT
Organism: Prostheceraeus crozeri; assembly: GCA_907163375.1. NCBI lineage: Eukaryota > Metazoa > Platyhelminthes > Polycladida > Euryleptidae > Prostheceraeus > Prostheceraeus crozeri. Next base: position 156,290 of record CAJQUW010004032.1, read on the forward strand.
GACAGAGTACCCAGAGTGACACGGCGGAACCACCAGTCGGCCTAAACATTAGCAAACACTTGTCATGAGTGGCGTCGGTTTCGCTTGACAACCAGTCAATCTTCAAGTAAAGATTTGTAGGAATTTGCTTCGTCAAACCGAGATTGAATTTATCTAGAGCAAATACAAGGGCAGATGTTAAGGTGCACATCGTGAAGAAGAGGATGAACATTTATGATATATTAGAATAATTGACCGGTAAAGTAAACACGATTATCATTGCCGTGAATCACATAATTAAAGACAGCGAAAACAACAATACAAAATACCAGGAGACCATCTTAAGTTATTTTCAGCAGCTATCTGCTGCTCTTATGTAATCAATCATTAATTACTAGATGGCAGATAATGACTTTTGCCAACTGAATTATTTCATAACAGGACATCGGTTCCATAATTTAAATGAGGCCCACACGATGAGTTTTAGTGATGCCTCTTCGCAATGGAACGTTTTGGATAAAATCTTTATTCTGGATTTAATGGATGAAGAATATAGGATACAATATGTCTGTAGCGAAGGTAAAAATTAACGCGATAGAATAAAACATAAAAACTAATTCTAATTTCTTCGAACTTTGTTGGGCTTTTGAGCGTTATCAACTTTCGGACGAATCCATACTGCTTGCTGAAGTCCAAAGGGAACGGAGCTGAGTCTGAGTTTCTTATTCTTGAGAAAAAAATGCTGAAGCTCATAATACATTAAGTACCGGTAAAACTTTGGAACACCAAGTGAACCTATCTATGTATAGCTAAATGATATTTTATTTCAGCGTGCTAATTCACGTTCACTTGGCATAAACTTCTGCATTTTCTGTTTTACTTGATCATACTATAACAAGAAGACTTGTATGACAGAAAATATTTCTTGATCCTGTCCTATTTATCTTTGCCTACTCTGATTTGATATTTGGGGATCCGGCCACGGAATCTGTTGCATTTTGTTTGCCATTAAGTTCGGCTGTCAATCCCAACTATTATAAGAGAGGCCAGCACCATTTGCAAGCAGAGTTAATTGATAAAATTTATTGAAGCATTGTTTGTAAAATTAATGGAAACCAATTTAATGCGGATATTCTGACTAGAAATCACAAGAAATCGAAATGAAGCTTTGAAGATACCTCATAAATTGCATCAAGATAAGGACATCAGCATATGCAAGTATTCAAACACAATTGCCGTCAAGCGCTGAGATCAGTATTGATATAAATATCTTATCGCGTGTGTTTTCTGAGTATCAACTTAAGAAGAACTGTAAATAAAAAGGACGTATAGAATTGTAGGGAATGCGACACACTAGGAGCAAGTTACAGGTAGTCTTTTGTATATTTCTGGATAAATTTTCCGTAAATAAGAAAATACAGCAGACAGAATTTATACTTTTATGGTCTTCTTTCTTGCACTGCTAACTGAATAATCATTTGATACATATATTAGATGACTTTGTCCAGCACAGCATTATCAGATTCAGTTTACCTACCTATCTTCGCAGCCCTGCAATAATGAGTACATTACGAGCTATGATCTGCCTTATTCGCCATATAATTGTTTACAAGTGTGATCTGGTACACTTGCATTTAAAAACAAACAACAAAATGGATTGAATTTGACTGGATTTCCAAATATTATTCAGTTTGAATGACAGTGACTAGTCTAATTCTGAATATTTTCAATGCCTTTACATTTATTACAGCTTGCTGTAAATGTGTCAGAACTACAAAAACATATATTAGTCAATGCATTTTCTCTAAATTATACACTGTAGTTGAATGGTCACCAAAAATGCCCCAGCCTAGACACTAAAATTAAAATTAGGGCGTTATTAGTGCCGAGACATAAAATTAGTGACTGCCACCATTAAAAGGCACTAAGCCGTAATTTTTATAATAATGATATAATGATATCGGGCACTTAGATATCCATATTTTAGTGCATTTTTAATGTTCTCAGTTAATGTTTCATATTAGTGTTTAGGTTACGGCATGTTTAGTGCCTAACCAATTACAAAGTAGAAGAAATGTCAACTAATGGAGTCATCATCAGAGCAAAGACGGCAACTGCTTGATGTTTCCACTGGTATTTACTTGGTTTATCATCAAGCTGCAAGTAAGCTGCTAACATATTTCAGCTTCATTATTTTCTAACACCTTATCAGTTTATTATCATTTTCATCTATTTTAAATTTCTGTGCTTCATCAAATATCTTAAGTTCCTAAGTACAGGATGCATTTTTAAGCTTGAATTTATAATTATATATTGCATAAAATAAGAAACACATGGCAAGTTAACAATCATAAAGCAATTTGTGATCATAATTGTCCCGTCTGTGTAGGCAGAAGATTCTAATGCGGCGAATTGATTAATCTTCAAACAAAGCACGCTTGCAGCATGATCTATTGAATAATAAATTTCAAAAATAACTTGAAAACTTTATGACACAAATAACATAAAGAAAATGTTGATCCAAATGCTTGCTTATATTAAAATGATGAAAACATCTTGACATATTAAATATACCTCATTGGTGCATTTACGACCCTCTACATTCTCGATGCTCAAACCATGTTCAGCAATAGTCAGAAAAATTATTGAAAAAATTTTCATCCTCAATTAAGTGGTGATTAAATGTGTACAAATGCATCTTGGAATATCTACAAGTGATTATTGCTAAAAAAACGTCAATTGGCACGAAAAGAAGCAGAAATTGTGTTAATGAATGATAAAGTGGATGTCTTTAAAAAATTTTGAAAAAATGATGAGAATTTAACTTTAATTGCAAGGATGTCATGAAAATGTACTTAAATAATATTAGTCCTGAGTATCATAAATGGTTGTTATTTGAGTAGACACAGATCATATGAAATCGCATTAACGATTTGGTATTCCGTTACATACCTTGAATTTGTACAATCTTCGTAAAGGATATCGAATTCTTTCGGAGCAATCAATTTGCACCTATTAACACCAGGCTGAATAGCACCAAGACCTCGCAGAATTCGAACCTGCTCCACGTTGCAGACCACAGGAGTGACTTCAAGGCGTTTCAACTTGGTGTATACTGTATGAAGTCCACCAACCAAATGTTTCAGAAAAAGCTCAAACGCTTGAGGCAGACATATAAGTTCACGACCTTCTACAGTAAATGCGGCAATCTTTGCGCCTCTATACTCGAGTAGCTTCACCTGATTGTTTTCAGGAATATTCGGCACTGGGTTGGGTGTGCAGTAAGTCGGGCGGGTTGGCGGTAGCATTGAGGAATTGGCTGTACTCGACAGTGGTGAGTCCATGACGATCATGAGTGATAAGATGCTTACTCTCTCTCTATTCTGCAGATTGTCTCAGAGCCCCACTTAAAAATTTCTCGCTTAATTTTTTCTTTGACTTATGAGTGCGAGGTGGTTATCGCTTTGCCTATTGGCTGCCACTATTAGAGAATTAATTCTTGCATTGAAGGATTCCTTAAGCGGCCAATTTGTAATCGTAATTGTCTCCGTCTTTGTACACACAAGAATCTCATTCGGCAACTTGATTGTTCGATTGAGCAGCGCCAACCATGTAACAAGATTGTGGGACTATTGAGAAAAGTTGATGCCTCTTTGGTAGAAGACTTGAAATAGAGATCTAAACAGATGTAATGCTACATTACGGCATTAAATGACAGTTAGAAACGACAAACATTGAAAGTCATGAAATTTGAGATTGTTGAAATTCATATGATGCGCGCTACTCTGTGCGTTCTGGAGAGTTGTTTGTAAATTGAGACGGCTTACTGTACACAAAAATATCTCGAACAATAAGGAGAAATCACTACTTCAGTTCAGTGTATATCAAGTTGATATACATCAATCTTATGTGTAACTTATCCTTGGATTTCTGTCAAATCACACGACTGAAGAATTGGCTCAACTAAAGATTGAATTGGACTGAGTCTCAATCGGGTATGAAGGATAAATCTTGCTAAAATCTATAATTTTCTACATCAACATTTGTGTTCGAAATAAATGAATAATATATTGCTAGCTTTTGGAGGCGTTTGATGCATCACGAATTAGAATCATTTAATTGCTACCGTATCAATAAATTAACTACAATGGATTATTTTGAGCAATTAACTAATTGATAATTCATCTTCAATGTATGCTCTAGCCGCTTCAACTACGAAGTTGGTCCAAACTTCTACTTTCCGTTCCATACAAGAATTGATCATGACAGTTGATTAGATAATTAATGGCACATTGCATCTACAAAGCATACGTGTATTATATGTATTACAAGTATTTATATACATGTACATCTAAGTTACTGATCAATTACAAACATGTGCATTGTCTCTTAAATAGGAGTAATTAGAAGTCTTATCATCATCTTGTAACATAGAAAGCGAGGAAAGCAAGTAAAACCATACATAATCAAATGTGTTCAATAAACTGATTATCTACAAAATTTATCAAATAAACATATTCCAAAACATATAAGGAATACATTTTCACTCTTAAATGACGAATGAATTACATTTTTTATCACTTGAAACATTAGCATCCCTTTAATTGACTCGATTAGGTAACATAATTGGTTTGACAACAATGATACACATTTGATTTTACATTTAAAACTACCACTCGTATATCTCAGCACATCAGCTTTTTCAAGTCCTAATGTTTCGTTGTTCAAATATAAAACATCAATTATATAAGCTCATAGGAGAGATTTTACTAATATAAGTAAGTAAATGCGGCAATTGGAAAGAAAATCCATGCTCCTATCAGATCTAAGACTATTATGTAATATTGGAAAATTCGCCTATTTGTAATCTTAAATCTGATTCACATCTATTCAAATACCAAGTTTGCAAGTGGAAAATAATAATAATGAGCGTTTTATTACCATAAATTGAAAATCGTGATTGTACATAGGTAAGTAAGATGAAAAAGTCTTCGAAATAAGTCATCTTCATGAAAGTATGTATGGATCATAGACTTGATGTGAATGATGTTAAATTAAAAAAAATCACTCAGGAACGTCTGGTGTAACCATCATTATCCCATTTTGCGGTTTTGATGAAGAACGAGTTCTGTCGTCGTGAAGTTCGCACCATCGGTAAAAGAATCCTTCCAGAAACTGGGTCAGCAGGCAATTGAGGATTCAAGATATGAGAAGGAGACTTGGCTTGCGAACATAGCTTTAAAGCGGCACACTTTCTTCTGCTTGCAATATTCGAATCCATGTCTTACACACTTCATAATTACCTCCGCATAAGATGCGATGAAACCGGTTTTGAATTTTTCCAACTTTGAAGAATCTTCTTAGGACAGTCCAACCAACAAGGGAGAACAGTACTCCAAAACCGAGCGTACAGTTGCATTATAGGCTGTTGTTAATGATAATTCTGTGACGTTGCACTGTCTCAAAACACGAATTATAAATAATCTTCTTGCTGCAGTTCTGACAATAGAGTTGACCTGAGTATTCCAATTATTGCTTAAATCAAAAACGACACCAAGAATTTTCAATTCCTCAACTACTGGAATATTCGGAAGATGGATAGGAATGAAATTTGGAGACCGTCTAATTAGCAACATTTTGCATATTCATGTTGAGAGTCAAGCCGAAGATAGTCCATGACTTCCACAGATTTCTTTACTTTTCATCAATGTTTTGGGAAGGTGATCACGATACCATTATGAATGGTACAGAATTACAATCAGTAGAAATGAATTGCCATTTCTGTTATACAGCTGATAGTCTATTCCACTATAGAAACTTTGATATTCTGCCAAAAAACTACACTTGTGCAAGCAATCACTCTATGAAATTATTGCGCAATGACATGCATAAATATGGGAACTACTATACACGGACTACGATGTTGTTAAACATACTGAAGTCAACAAAAATTTCATTTTGAGGTAGGGAATGAACTTGCGGAAGTAACGGCATGATTTAAGTAAAATCATGTGTGGAGGAACTCTGGAATTACAGTGCTGCCATGAAGGTGCTAAAAATCACCGTTTTTCTATTAACTATTATGTACTTTCTTTGATTGCCTCAAAGCTAACGTTGACGGTTATCAACCGGCTAACCATCTGCGCAAGACGATAGCCGATTTCATATTTGTTGGAAAATCAATTCTGTTCAAATTACCAGCTGATTAACATAATTGATTATTGATCGGCCCAGACACGAAATTGCTAGCTGAGATGTGAGAACCTACTGTCTTCATTTGAAGGCTGGTCTAATCCTTGTGTATGCATACTCTACAGCTTATCACTCCTGACTGTCTTCCTCATCGAGTCATGCGACCAGTCGAGCTCTGAATAGTTTGATAATACAGAAAATTGCTACAATGAATTGTTTAATTGTTTTTTCTACAAGTTTTTGCAGTACAAAAAAGATTTGTAGTTCAAGGCACACTAGTAAATACAAAGTATTCAAGGATTCAGAATGAAGAACATTGGTGTCGCTGTGATGGTTTTCGTTTAAGTCATCTTACAAGAAATCTAACGTAAGGAAAATCTAGCGAGTAACTGAAAACATTTAAATTGACAGCGACCTTCTGGATACCAGCTAATCGGAATCTTACCTACCACAGATTGTCACAAGATAAATAATGTACCGGTATATAGTGTGCTTCATGCTCTTTGCTTGATTTTTCACGATCAAGAAATTAACCAATAAACCATGGATCATGCTATAAACCACGAATATCTCGTACTTCTTGCTTCATATACAAGAGGAATGAGCAACGTGTTATATGTAAATTCTGTTTTGTGTTTAGTCCACTTTCTTCTTTTCTCTGCTGTATTGTGCATATCTGACGATATGCAATATTCTCACACTGATAAATGGTAGTCCTGACGGTTAACCGCAGAATTCAGAAACCTAGACAGCTTCGACTTTTTACATTTTCAGCAATTGTGTTCAATTTTCCAGCACACTTATATGATATCATAAATAGCCTATTCTTTGGTATTGGATTCATGCTTGCCTACCCTTATGAATATCCCTAAACTTAGGTTTCAAGTGAATAAAGCTTAGTTCACCTAGTCTTATCGGATATTATGTACTTTAACAAGGCTTTCAGGTAACATTTCCTTTCCTCGTCCCTTTCCTTTTTCCCGAAATAGTCGTCAATAGAATTCACGTATTATAATGTGTAAAGAAACATAAAAATTAAATGAGATAAACAATGATAGGCTTAATGAGATAATGAGATACAGATAATGGCAATGATAGTTAAGATAATGATGACAAGATGAAGCTTAATGCATAAAATATTGTGTTATACGAAATACACAAAGGTGAAAGAAATCCCTTATATCATGAAAAAATATATATATCATAAAATATCATAAAGTCTTATAAAATATTTTGCACTGTGTTACTTGTACATCTACTGAACAGATATATTGCTTAAGGTTTCGTCCGGGTGCATAAGAAACGTACACCATAATGTGCTGACCGCCGAGTAACTATTGAGTTTTACAGCCAGGCCTACACTGAGGTTTAGCGCACCATGTGCTAGTAGAATAAAGAAAGAACAATAAAAATGTACATTATGTAAGTTTATATGCATGTACACTTCCACGGACTAAAAATATGGAGACACATGTGAATGATACTGATTTTTTGTCATTCTGTCAAAATCGGCCTTTACGTCAGGATGCGTTTTATTACCAGATTCAAATAAGTATCTTACATATAAAATTCAGAGCAAACAGTCAGATTGCAAAAAAGTCATTAAGCCCAATTTCTATTGGGTCGTATTAAAAGACCGAAACCGAATCGAAGCAGACTGAGCTCAAAATTTTGAAATCCACCAGGCAAAACTATAATGATCTACTTCGTGACCTATTAGTCTACCATATCAATGACGCTTTGCACCATTATTTGCAGTTGCCGGTTAAAAATTAATATCAACTGATAAAGATTAATCATAGTTATTAAAAGTTGACATTTACAAAATATCTGTTGAGCATCAATAACAAATAATTACAATAATAAATAAATTTTATATATACAGAATATCCAATATAAAAATAAACCGGACAATTTCATTTTGTTACCAATCTTTTCAGCTTGAATAGATATCGTGCTAATACGGCTTTTTAGATACTTTGGAATGTGCGCTTCTGCTTCCAAGTAAAGAATTTCTTAATGTAATAATCATTTGTTTCAAGCAATCATGTTTTAAACAATGAAGTCAAATGAACTGGTGTTCAAAAATTCTTAACTAAAAGGTCAACTTTGATCCATTGTCCACTTTTACTATTACTTATTACTAGATCGATGACAAGTCGACATTGGCTGTTTTCAAAGTGGGGAGAAAATCGTCTTGAATAATGCTCCGCTAGAAAACGTGATCGATGATTTGTATGCAGTAGAAAAGTCCAATAAGTCGTCTCTCTGAAACAGGCACCCATACTGTCAGCCGTTCTGAATGTAGCGATTTGGGCACCGATTCATAAAGATTTTCTGTGCCCCAAATGCGATAGTTTTAGCTTTGAACGTATCCGTTCAGTCAGAAATGTGCTTCGTCATTAAAAAACACTTTTGAGAAATTTTTAAAAGATTTTTACAGATAAATTTTAGGATAAAGTTTCAGATAGACTACTAATTGAACTTTTCTACCACACACAAATCATCGATCAAGTTTTCTATCGGAGCATTATTCGATAAGACGATTTTCTCCCCACTTTGAAAGCAGCCAATGTCGACTTGTCATCGGTTTAGTAATAAATAATATAAAAATTGACAATTTTAACTAAATAAGAATAAAAGTAATTACATGGATGGTTGACCTTTTAGCAAAGAAATTTTTGAATATAAGTTCATTTGACTTCATTGTTTAAATTATGATTTTTTGAAACAAATGATTATTCAATTAAGAAATTCTTTATTTGAAAACAGAATCACACATTCCAAAGTATCTAAAAAGTCGTATTAGCACGATATCTACTCAAACTGAAAAGATTGAGGACATAATGAAATCGTCCGGTATCTTTATAGACACACTGTATATATGCTAGAAGTTGCGTAAATTATCATTTTCACCGTCGATATACGAGGGGCGTTCCAAAAGTATCCGGACTGAGTCCATAACTTTGAGAATAATGATCTGATTCCTCTGAAGTTTAGGTATGTTGAACCCATTATCATCATTAATAAGCACAAAAAATTTCATCCCAATATCTTAATTGGTTACAAAGCAGCAAATATTTTAGTAATGTCACTACTTGAAATTTAGTGACGTCCAAATTGATTATTAAGAATCGTAAGATCATATCATTTATTGTTTCTTTTCTTTCTTATGAATTCTTCTCACGACTTTGATGTCTTCTATTGCTTTAGAATGTTGACTGATTTAATCAGATGCAAAGTTTGTTATTGAATTGCACTCGTCTCATGGATTTCACTGAGCTGCGTTCGATGTTCATGATTCACGAATTGTCACATTAAAGTTAATGACTTAATGATTTTTCAATCAATCGTCGATACAGTCACGCGATGGAAGATACGAGTATTCAGAAACCGGAGAGCCAGCGCGCAATCATCGCCTTTTTGACATTCGAGGGGTCTACACCAACAGAAATTCATTCGAGGCTAGTCAATCAACTTGGCTCATCTGCTTTGTCACGAACTCAGGTTTTTGCATGGGCAAAACAATTTCGTGAAGGTCACCTGAACATCAGCGATGAAAGTCACTAGCCACTAGCCAACATGCAATCGCGAATGTCGAGAAAGTGATAATGGAAAACCGACGGTCTACAGTTTCTCAAATCATCATCAAGCTCGGCTTATCTCGTGGAACTGTACACCGCATCTTGAAAGACCATCTTCAATTGAGTAAACTGTGTGCTCGTTGGGTGCCAAAACTGCTGAATTCAGACCAAAGAACTCGAAGGGTGGAATGCTCAAAAGAAAATGTGCTGGCGCTTCAGACCGAGGGAGCTGATGGATACTGGGCACGCTTCATGACAACTGATGAAACTTGGCTGCCATACTTCTCTCCCGAAACTAAAGAAGCATCGAAGCAGTGGTTGACGAAGGGTTCCACGCCCCCCGTGAAAGCAAAGTCTTCTCCAATGGCAAAGAAGATCATGTTGACTGCTTTCTGGGATGAACAAGGCATCATTCACTTGGATTTTCTTCCCGACTCCACTACAATCAATGCGGATTACTACTGTGGAGTATTGCGAGAAGTCCATCACCATCTTCGACATCGCCGTCCAGGGAAGAAATCGAAAGTGATCCTGCTCCATCAAGACAACGCCAGACCCCACACCGCTCGGAAAACGATGGAGAGGATAGATGATCTGTGTTGGGACATCGCACCGCATCCGCCATACAGCCCAGACCTGGCACCATCGGATTGTGCCTTATTTCCTCACATGCATGAAAAGCATTCTTCGTGGAATGCATTTCGACACAAGGGAGGAGCTGGAACAGAAGACGAGATAAGTGTTGGCGTCCATCTCACCTGAATAGTTCAAGTCTGCCATTCGCAAACTTGAAGATCGTTGGAAGAAGTGCATCATGTTGCAAGGTGACTACATTGAGAAGGTTGCTCTGCCACAAGAAGAGTGTTAGTTTGTAACGTGTATCCCTTTTTCTTTTTTGATAAAAAGTGTTTAAATATCCATTTTTCTTTTTTGACAAAATATTGTTTTTGGTCGTCACTAAATTTTAAGTAGTGACATTACTAAAATATTTGCCGCTTTATAACTAATAAAGATATCGGGATGAAATTTTTTGTGCTTATTAATGATGATAATGGGTTGAACATATCAAAACTTCAGAGGGATCAGATTATTACTCTCAAAGTTATGGGCTCAATCCGGATACTTTTGGAACGCCCCTCGTATATAAAAGGTGGCCGAGATATGGCTTACTAGTTTTAAAAGCGTGTAGCTTCAAGTAGAAAAAACATATTCTAATGCAACATGTGTCATTTTAAAGGTGAGGTCACCACATTTGTTATCCAAAAATACATTTTGACTTATCGTAAATTCTTTTTTCTATGTATGCTCTAAAATATTTTGCCTTTTTCTATAAGAGTCAATTTTTTTACACCAGACCTGTTTGAAAGAACGAGAGAAGTAACAATGATCCACTCAATTATGTATTATATTGTCCATTAACTGCACAATCAACTCACATTCAAATTTCAATGAATAATCGATCAAAAAACTCATTGCAAGATTGAAGCGCGAGTCAGGGACATTTCTGTTCAATGATGAGTAAAAGATTTACACCACAAGAACGTTTTCTAATCGCAGACTGGCATGGGGTGTAAAGTTCCCCAATATTCGTAGAAAGACACTTCCGATAAATGTTTGACCGCAGTTCAAGTGCTACGATTAAGTCCATTCATCAGAGGGTCTCCAAACATGGAGCGCTTCAAGATCTACCGAACTCAAGGCAGCAGGTATCGAAACCAGAAAAGGTAGAGTTGGCAAAGGAGAACTTTGCTAGCCACCCCAAAACAAGAAGAGCATCTCGTGAGTTCGGTCTTTCAGGGTCAACTGCGCAAAGGATCGTCAATCAAAACAACCAGTCCACTTATAAAATCAAACAACTGCATGACCTGACGTCGGAGCATCATCAAGAGAGCAAGCAATTTGCGGAAGACTTTGGCCAGGCTTGTGATAGTGCTTCTATACGTTATGTTATTAGGCTAAATTTACCCAATTCAAGCATTCTTTGGTACCTGAAGATGCCGCAGATAGAAAAATGAACTTCTATTGAGCCCTTTAGCCAGAACACGAGATCGTCCGAAAATGTTTCTTCTGACTCTGCATTCACAAATTAGATCGAAACGTTGAGGTGAACAGAAGAAGCATAACACACTAAAGGTAATGCAACAAACGATTAAAATTGCAGCAGGAAGCACTTAATTAATTGTAATTATGTGGTGAAATCAAATAATTGCAATTATTTACCATCACCACTTGGACGTGGTCTCCGTGGCATAGTGGTAAAGTGCTTGGCCTAGCGATCTTTCGTTCCAGAGGTCGAGCCCCGAAGTGTCATTGTAAGTCGCAAGGAAGGTCATTCGGACTGAAAGATCACAACGTTCCAGTCAAACGTCTCATTAAGTCAGCACCGTCCAAGCACCCAGTAATGGGTAGTAGTGACGCTGAGCCATCAATTTTTTTACTTAAACAGATTAAATTTTTATCTTGGAATTTTTAATTTGATCTGCTACATACATACTTTACATGGCACATGGAACCTTTTAATAATTTCGTCAGTGATTTGAGCAGGTCTATTACATGAAATATATATTCCTAATTGGATGCGAATATTGACAAATTTTATTACACTAAGTTCATGACTTAGTTATGACTAAGTTCATGACTTGTTAAACAGACTTAAGTTCATGTATCATAATTGTAGTGACAATCAAATTTTGAAGCAGGTGAAGGAAAATCTAACGTGCATCGACAACAAAACCTGAAGTTGAGCTTCAAAGGTTATAGTCCGGGAGCTACTGACACTTTCTTCCTAAATTCGTGCACAAAGAGCTTAATAGCATGGATTTGTAGATCTTGAAACGCTGAATACAAAAGTGGGTAAATTTCATGTTTTGATTTAATTTTGGCGATTTTACTCATCTTGTAGAGGCTCTCAAACATCAAATACTGAATCCATAGAGTAGGGATATATAGGTAGTGTCGACTCAAAAAAGTATCTGCATAGTGAAAATTTTTATATGAAAAGATTCAGTTTTTTGCGGAGATTACGTTCCCGTGGTCCAAAAAATTATTTGAGGAATTTTGAAAAAAGCTTTGCCAATTTATATGCTACCGAGATGACTCTCCTTTATAAGTAGCATGAAGCAAGTTAGATATCAAAAGGAATTACTTTTTGCTAATAAGCATCCTGACTAACCGGAAATCAAGCTGATTATCAAGGGAATTTCATGAATTGTATTATAATGGAAGTCTTCATGAAAAAGTCGCGGTATTATTCGTGCTTTCTTGGCTGAAATTTCAACTTTTTAATTCAATTTTCACCGGCATGCTTTTATGATTCAATAAATTCATGTTTCATTTCTAAAATCTGAATAGTGATGTGGACCCATTTACATACTTCAAAGTTAAATGAGATCATTGGCTTTGATTGCGTGATTTTGCTCTGCCAGTGGCAGCTTGCTTGTGATATGATCACGCTTAAGAAAATACTCTTGAGGTTGAGCATGAAAGTAATAGGAACCCATCGAATTGCTAATTTAACAAACATTGAATCTCCAAGGCTGTCAGAAGAATCTGTGAAATACCATCATTCCTTTTACATTACAATCGTGATCATTCAATTCCGTTGTAATTTCTGCAAAACTGCAAAGATTTGCATGTCTCACATTTGGTGACAATACCACCTGTATCTCCCTTGAGTTCATTTAATAAAATCGAAAGTGTATACACATTGGGGATTTAATAAATGCGGAGTTATCACTCTATGACTGAATCATGTGACTCACTTCAACTTTTATATCGAAGTTGATGCTCTGAACTCAGTCATGTTTCAAATTTCATGGCATTCTGATAAATAGTTTCTTTTCTGCAAAAGAAAATGTACGAAAATTGCGAACTGTTTCACAATCCATATATATTTCTTAAATTTTATCACTGCATTCCAATGGGAGTCCTCTAACCCTACATATAACCGAAAGCGGCTGGCTGTGACTCTTAAGAATTTGATTTTTGTATTCAGCGTTTCAAGATCTACAAATCCATGCTATTAAGCCATTTGTGCGCGAATTTAGAAAGAAAGTGTCAGTAGCTCCCGGATTTTATGTTTAGTAAGCTTAGTATCTAAAATAGTAACTGAAGACGCGATGCTTTTCCAACGGTGGTGAATGTTGACTACATGCCAAGAAAAGTAGTGAATTGAACACCTTACATCATAACGAATGAATCCATTAATTAATTGCAATCATTGACTCAGCAATCAGTAAACTGCAATTATTCTATCACAGCAATAAAATAATTGCAACTTTTTAAAAGCAGCAATCAATTCATTACGGCCATTTAATTGTAATGCAATTAATTTTTGAGAACTCCTGGTTGAATACATTTCTTCCCGTGAAGCCCAAGATAAACTGCTTAAATCATTTTATTCAAATATTAAAGGCTAATTAATTATCAAGGATGCATGATAATGAATTTGACTAGAATTGTATGTCTCCAAGAAACATAATAAAAATATAGAATTGCAATTTGTATATCAAGTAGCATTCAGTTTCTCATTCTCGCCAATATCATTACAAACGAAGAGAGAGTTATAATCGCATTCCTTGAGCTATTAATAACAAACAGTTGAAGATCAAACTAAGAAAATGATGTACAATCCTGACTTCAAGCGAGATGTAAGTTAGATGACAAATTCGACTCATTTCACACCACTCAATGCCAATAAAACGACATATAATTGTATTGCCAAGATGTAATTACCTCGGTTAGTATATCAGTGAGTTGACGGTTGTCACTTTCATCTTTCTTGTTTGAATGTTTGCGAGATAATATAACACAATTCTCATATCTCATGAGCCGGCTATCACTCCATAACAATCATTTGGAGCAATGAAATTCTAGAATTACATTTTATGATTGAACGTGTGACTTCTCAGTGGGTAGTTAGATGTAATAGTAGACCTAGATTATTGTCGATTTCCATGACTTCCTCGTTAGGTTTATTCGACTCATTTGTCAAATTGGGTGCAGTAATAGCAACTGTGACCCGCCTCTTCATTCAGACTGGAGACGAATATGTGACGGATCAATTTTCAAGTGTCTCCTGGCTTGACAACAAAGCAGAAAATAAATTGTTTGGTCAGGTATAAGAATGAAAATTATAGTCTTTTATCGGGATTACACGTGGGGGTTGAGGTAGTGATGGATGAGGAAAGAAAAGAAAAGAAAACTGAAGATATTTATTACAATCTACCTGCCTGATCAAGTGACTTCCTTTAAGTGTATCAATACGACGTTGGGAAATACAATAATGAATCTACTTTACTTCCGATGAGGTGCTACTGATGTCAAGGGTATATAACAGAAGTGTACGCTCGTTAAATAATTGACTTAATCCGAAACGAAAAAATCCAAGAGGAACCCGAACCCTACCGACACAGACGCAGTTTTCAAACCCAACTCAAACCAGAAATTGTTCGAAAATAGCCAATCCCGACATAAATCCGAATTCAGGTAATGTAAAATTATACAAGATGAAATCATTATGTAAGATTTTTGAATTTTGATCAATTATTTACATTTATTTAAGCTGATGTGATAATATTCGATAAACTTCGAATCTCTAAGGAATTTAAGGAGAAATGGTCCTCATAAGTGCTTTATCACTAAATGTGCTTATTTTGGATACGAGATCGTGTTTAATTCTTGAGTATCAGATTGGCTCTTTATTATCTAAGTATTGTCAACTCAATGGAAAGTAATCGGAGTTTCCATTGACTGAAAACTTTTCCGTATTTGAAATAGGAATATGAATTACTTATATTTACTTTATTAAATTATTGAGTACTTCATTGTAGCCAATATGGGGGAGTGAGTGAGAAGTCACTGTCAATTAACTCCCACTGATGATAGAAAAAACTTTGTATATAGCAACGCGTAAACAGCTGCAACCTTGTTAACCTTCAGATTTAATTTCATTTTGAAGACAAGATTAGATTTTAATCTAACTTATTTTATATGTACGGTTTTGATTGTTTTTTGTAAACAGGTCGAATTTAATTTGAAACTTTGCAAAATATGGAATTTCTTTAATTTAGTGCCATGAATTAATCCAAAAAAAATGTTTTTATTGTAAACTCTATATATCACTTACAGACAGAAAATGCTCTTCTTCAAAATCATTGCAAAAGAAATGTCCATGAAAACAATATCATTATGAAGAAGACCTGGGCCACACAATGATGTGGTGCAACCAACAATGACCATTTGAGTCCTACTATCTACGATAGTACAATTTATTTAGTAATTTCCATGGACTCTATAGTCAACTTCTATATAGTTTCTGTATGAGTTTTGATAGATATCATAATTACCTTCAATCTTCATCAAGTTCAATGGCTACTGATTCATATCGTAATTCATGGCAACATTCCAACAATTGATGACATTGAAAAAGGCTTGAATTTTTCAGAATGTCTTTAAATTTCCAGTAATTTCAATTATTTTTGACAGTGAGGTAATAATGTCAACAATAAAAATTAGTTTTGCTTTGAGAAACTTACTGAAAACCCTGACAGCATCGGATATTGACTGGCGTTGACATTAATTTCATATTTTTTAAGTTTTCATTTGTTTATAAGACAACTATCATTTGTGAAAATATTGATTATGACTGGCGAGTGCTATATCTCTGATAGGCATAACTTTCATTAGAGCACAAATGTACATACTTTTTCAAATTCATGAGGCGAGAAATTGGTGTGACTTTAAATACTACTACCGATTTACTTCCATGAAATTGATTTCTGCTTCTACTAACACTTATTTAATGAATGGGAAAATACGAAAAAGATAGTACATATAGAAAGCAAGGGAGTGTTCTTCAGGAAATATAAATATATAATTTCTCCATCCATTAAAGGACAGCTCGAAGATTTTTTTCTACACAGTCTAAGCAAACGATGATATATTTCCCATGTATACTGTCCTAATATTGGCATAAAATAATATTCCCTATTTACTAAAATAATTTGTCACATTTTGCATCGCTGAAGATATTTTGTCACACGTAGAAAAATAATGCTGTTTGGACTATGTAAGCTAAAATGACTTCTTTGACTTTCTTGAACTAATATTGTGATTTTCAATCTTCTACTAGTCTTCTGTACAGCACACGAAAACGCGTGTAATGCATTGAATATTTTATTCAAAATACATTGCAGTTGATGAGTACGGATTTAGTCACAAACACAACAACGCAATTTATCTATTTGCTGCTCAAACAATGAAACAGCAGAATCAGAACATTTCTAGAGAAAAGCTCATACAAAGTTTTGATAAGAAAATAAATATCAATTATTAGCTGGCTCAACAAAACAAAGTATTGACACAAAGCGCAGAATCATTGTCACCTACTATCTCACACGAAAACTTAAAAATAACTAATGAATCTGTGGTTGAGCATGTAAAAGAAAGTTAGGAATTGTCATTGATATTTGTGAAGTGTATCAATAATGCAAGCGTCCGAACCGATGATTCCGAGATGATTTATACATTATACACGCATAAGTGCACCACAAAGTTCAACTTCGAAAAATGTAAACTGGAATGATAATTTGTGGCTAAACATTGCCGTCTATCTCAAATCTAAATGTAAGTTTTGATAAAGTATCGGACAGAAAGTCTAGTGGCAATAAACTAGTTTGCTTTGATGAAGTACGGCATGTAACCTTAAACTGCCCACGGTTTAAAATAATGAACAAACTGCTTCGTCCTTCATGCAAATATTGCGATGGAGGCTTCAGCCGATCTATAGCACAGACTAAGAAGACTAGTCACTGCTCATCACTAGCCTGATATCACCTTATCACTATTATTCATGCAGTTGGTCCCTCATGACCAAATATATTCGAAGCTTGAATTTTAGCAGCTGCCATCGTCTACACATCTGTTCGGCATGAGTGAACCAGGCGACCAGGTAAATATTTAAAGTTGAAAAAATTGATGACTGTAGAAAAAGATGGGATTGAGATCATTTGAGTCTTGTCTAAGTTAAATGCAGAAATACAAATTATTTTCATCGACGATTACGTTTGCCTATTCCAATGCACAATTCTGAGTCTTGACAAAGCTAAAAGCAAAAATAAAAATTATTTTTGATCGACGAACAAGTATATTTATTTTAATGAACATTTTGTCTACGAATTTAATAGTCAATGATAAATTGACTTTTACTGCAGTATTTAGAGATAATAATCGATAATTGATCGTTTATTTTGCAGAATATTGAGTAGGCCTAGATTTCTAGATATCATTGTTTTCTATTTCAATTTTACAACCATAGATGCAACCGTAATTTGCTAAGATGGTAGTACCATCCCTAATCCATTACCTACATGAGAATTACAATCTTATGTCCGCCACCAATATTATGAGAGAACGATAAAATTAGTGTATAAAGCTCAAGAAAGTAGACCTACTAGGAAAATTATTAAGTGGGGGTGTTGGTTGGAATTCAATAGGAAGATGGTTTCATTGATACAAGCAGATATATAATAGAAGGATTTATATGTTATGGTATAATACACCTTAATTATACCAAAAATTAAGCCTGTCATACTAAAAATGTGATAATCATCTTGCATTACCAAAACACAAATCAGCATCTTGAACTTTGCACTGTGTAATGCCTGGTGCATTTTTTAACGTGTCACAACAAAATTTTGTCAAAGTCAGGTTGGTTTTGCATCACTTACAAAACCGTGAAGAGCTGAAAAATCAGGTTGTATATTAAGAGGGCTAGTCAATAAGTCTTGCACATTTGAAATTTAAGGCAAAGCAATGATTTTTTTATTCAAAGAAAAACAATGACAAGTGAACGTCTACAAGCCCTCTATGTAATCGCCTTTACTGCGGATCACACTTCCCACCTTTGAGGCAGTTTTTCTATGCCGTCCAACCCGTCGATGTTCAAAGACCGAATCTGGGCCCTCACTGCCACCGACAAGTCTTCCAACGTCGCGTATCGTTTACCTCTCATGGGTTCCTTCAGTTTAGGAAACAGGTTGAAGTCTGGCGGACTTAGATCCGGACTGTAAGCGGGATGCGACAAAACTTCCCAACCCATCGAGTCCAGGATTTCAGTCCATGCTGTGCTGTATGGCATCGGTCATTGTCGTGGAGAATGAGAGGCTGCAAAGAAGGTGTTTTCCTCCTTAGGGCATTCTTCAGTTTTTTGGAGATGAAATCGGCGTAGTATTCCTTGTTGACGGTCTGTCCCGTGGGGACGGCATCGGCAAGAATGATTCCGATGTGGTCATAAGCAAAGATCATCATTTGCTTCACCTTGCTCTGCTCAGGTCGAAACTTTTGAGGCGTGGGGAATCCGGACTTCGCCATTCACTCGACTGTCGTTTCAATTCTGGTTCGTACGATCGAATCCATTTCATCAATCGCAACAATCCTTTCCAGGAAATCTTCGCCTTCTCTCCGATGTCTTTGACGCAAATGCATAGCGATTCTGTAGCGGGAAAGCTTTTCTTCGTCCTTTAGGCGGTGTGGTACTCATCGAGCGGTAACTTTACGCTTACCAAGATTGAGGGTGAGAATCTTGTAAGCAGACCCGTGACTTATCCCAAGTTCTGTGGCTACTTCATCGCAAGTTATCCGTCTGTCTTCGTCCAACAACTTTTGAACGCACTCGTGCGCCTCATCAGTTGCGGATAATGGGCGGCCGCTGCGGTCTTTGTCTTCGATCGACAGATCACCGTCTCTCAGCCTCTGCATCCATCGAGTGACAGTCGAGCGGTCAACAGCCTCTTCCTTGCATGCTTCTTCCAATGCTGCATGGATTTCACACATTTCTTGCGAACTCGATCTTCACGTAAGCGTGCTGCTCTTGACGCGGAAACATTTTTCGTGTGACCACTTGCAGACAGACTTTGATTGTTCGTGAGTAAGATTCATGACAGCTGCAGTCGAGACTGATAGAGAGCTAAATGAAATTTCTCTTGTGCTTTATGAAGCAGATGTTAGCTTGTTCAAAATTTGGTATTGTGATCGCTGAAAGTGCTTTTAAACGAATTTTGCAAACAAATGTGCAAGACTTATTGACTAGCCCTCGTATGATACACATTTATCCAAACTGCACATCGTTCATTACAAATCCACAAACTAATTTTCAGGGTTCTGCAATATTAATCTATCTTTTAATGTTTGATGTTTTGACACTGAATAACAATTTTCCTCTGAAGGAGAAATTTTTCTAATGAAGGGAAGGTGGTTTAGTCAGTTTAAGGTTAGCATAAAAATTCACAAAACGTTGACTGTCATTACATGAACTAATTCGGTTCCATAATTTTCCAAAAGAAGAGGACTCGACGACGTATTTTCCATGTGTATGATGTAAGATCAAGCAAGCATAATCTATCACACACTGAAATGCTAGAAATAAACTTGCAGATCCCTACACATTGTTTTTTGTTTGTGCTAGAGGAGTGCAAATCCGAACCGATCAAAATTCGATTGTGGGATAGGATTCGTTCGCTTCATCAATTCGGATTTAGACTGGACATGAATTTAATTTTAAGCATGGGATAATATCATATTGGATTATCTTTTTTAAGATCCGAGTCCGATATCATTATATTTCTGAACTCGCCATTAAAGAAATTCGACACTATAATCATGGGCCATCCACACATTGCGCACTAAATAATAGAAGACAACATCCACTGAATCACTGGTTATTGAAATCTGCTAGGTATTTGTGTAAATGAATATTCTTGAATAATAAACTTACCACAATTCTTTTCGCGAATGCTTGTACGAGTACGGCGTGTATAGCAGGCGGTCAGAATTTGCTGAAAAAGAAGACTTCGACTTTTGATGCACATGTACATGTATATTGTATACTGAGTATTATCCGCATGGAGTGATGAGGGGATACAATTATTTTCTATAACACAACATGTAAGTTCCATTATAATGAAGGCCTAATCCAAGCCAAACGTTCTGAGAGATCGACAACATCCATTCACACATGTATTACCTACAGGGTGGCACAAAAGTCGTGCAACATAGAGAAATTGGGCGTTTTGATGCATATCGCTTTTTAGTAGCAACGTTTTTGTTTCCGTGCAATATTATTGTCCGGCAGCCAGAACGAGTTTCTGCAGGGAACGGGCCGAAAATGAGACTTTCACAGAATGATCCTCACACTATGCCTACACGAATCTGCACGTCTGCGTGTTCTATTCCATTCCAGGTCATTTCCTGTCATGTGTATGTGATATTATCATGCTCCCAGATCGGCGATGTATGCGAAAATGTGGTTCAATGTGAAATGAAGTGGTCCAACATGTTGGTGTTTGTCGACAGTGGGAGGCTTGCCAAATCTAAATATGTGCAACTTCATAGATAAAGGTTTATGAACATGGTAAGAAATGACCTGAAGACATACAATTCTAAAAATTATGGCTTTAGACTTGGTACTTTTCAGATAATTGTTTTTTATCGCTTTTCTTGTGTTTGGTTTTTGATAAGAGAAAACATTCAAAAATTCATTTTTGCCAAAAACTGCAATCTGCGTCCTAATGGATTAACATGTGTCTTTCATTGATCGTGTCTGACAAGAAGAGGAACGAACTAGAACTCGGCAGATACGCGGATTCGTAGCAGGAATAAAGTGTACATCATTCCGTGAAAGTCTCATTTTCGGCCTCGCTCCCTACAGAAACTCGTTCTGGCTGCCGGACTTTTATGGCTGACTTCGTCAAAGAAAGTAAAGGCTAGTTCTTCGATCAAGCAATTTCGCAGTGAAGCCGACACGATTTCCAATGTTGTAGCCCGTCATTCTTTCACAATGCGCTAGCGTGGATGGTTTTTATCCCTGATTCGTTCCGGATATTGATTTCAAGAGGCTCCAAATAGCTAAGTCCAGAGGGTTCAACTCGGGAGAGCGTGAGGCCCATTCGACTCGATAGACCAGTGCTGCAAATTCTGTCGATTTACTATGCCACTCGCTCTGAAAATCGCTTTATCGAAGAGCATCAACGTTGAGCGGAAATCAGGGATCATCCTCAGGCATGTGGTGCAACACTTGTAATATGTAGGGATGGAACTTATGCCTCTTCGGTACGCGCTGAATGGTCGTTCTTGAGACCTGATTCTAGGCTTGTTCGTCGAGTCGTGTGATGTGGGCTTGGGTCTAAAGATGACTTTTCTCAATCCTGATGGTTACGGCCAGAACTATAGTATCGAGGGGAAAAAGAGCAATATTACAGTACATTGAGAGTGATGCTCAAGCCTGAATTCTGACGAACTAGAAAATTGACACCAGATTAAACGCACAAAGTCAGCATATTTAGATCGCGAAGAGTCGAGGGGTGTGAACAATATTTCCATTTGACGAATTTACCACGGAGGAAAATTGAGTTAAGATATGTACTTTCACTTGACAGGCCCGCCTGCAATCTGACCGTTGAAGTGTGTATTGATGAGTAGCACTCAACAAGGTTATATATTTTCAAGCAGGAAAAGTTTTTTATTTAGTTGATAAAATTCAAAAAATAGTTTTTTTCGTAAAATGTTTTTTTCTTTCTGATGTTGTAAAACTACTTCGAGCAAAAAACAATTTCAATTAACGACAAAAGGGCATCGACAAGGTGACAGTCAACAATTATTCTAATAGCAGTTTGCTATCGTAATGCGGTGAATGTTCTCCTCTTTGAGACTTTTGTCTCCGGTCAGATAGCATCATTTTGCAGTTGCTGAAGGACCTCTCTATATCCACTGACACAACCGGACAGAAGCGCAAAATTGAAATGTCATTGGGGTCATACAGTCAGCAACGTCAGTAAAGCCTCCACGTAGAATGTTTGCCACATCAGATATAATTTTGAAGGCTAAATTTTTTTCTCAACATGGCGTCCAACTTCGTCTGCAGCTTCTCTCCAGTGGCTCCCGAAATATTGTTCAGTCGTTTAATCGCATCTACCATTATTTGGCATGCATCAACCAAAACCAAGCCTTGAGTCCTCGCTTGGTTGATGGAAGCAGGTAGAAAAGAGAGATTACCGTGGATGTCTGCTAGGTTCCGTTTACTGTAGTTTGAGCTCGTGAGACAGATACAGCTTCGGATGAATCCAATTTCTCAATAACTTGTTTTATTTCTTCAGTGAATAGCATGAAAGGAAACTGTCTCCAACTAAATACCCCATCGATTAACAACGGGATTCGGGGGGAGGCGGCAAGTCAGGAAAAACTTCGCGATAGATTATGGAATTCTAATTGGCTGAAAACTGGTTAATAGAAATCCCTTTAACTTCCAGTTCGAATATCGCCTATATAGTTACATATGAAAGCCTCAAATCATCTGCTATTTGACTGAATTTGATTAAAGTCATGAGCAGAAATTGATGTTTGGTTCTTATTCCGAAAAATAGTTGCTTTACATCTAAAGTAGTCAAAATAGTTGAAAACCCAATTTTTATTTGAAAAACTATCATGTCGAGCTTTATTGATGAAAGATACTTCTGCCATGCGTACGCTTGGCCAATCACGCAAGCCAAAAGAGAGACGAATATCTATGTCAATCTCTATCACTTGCTGCCATTGCATGCAACGGCTGCGATAGAACGATGTCCGATCTAGACTAAGCCAACACGCAAATAAATCTATCTCTGTTGCTGTGGGCAGAAGAAACCTTAGCCAAAACTACATCCATAATCGTGGTCTTCCAGGGCGAGGAGCATCTGCGAGACATTACCTAGCCTTGAACTTGATCAAGAGTCCGCCAACTGAGCAATGTGAAATTGGTTCATGTTCGAGATGTCTCTAGTCCGGGAGCCAGCGTGAAGTTGTGCAGGGAACGAGGTAGTACGCAAAACTTTCACATAGCATAGTACACCTCTAACCTACTGCAAAACTTCGCGTCTGCCGGATCAGATCATTTGCTTTTAAGAAATAGAGAGGATAACAGAATCCTATGTATTTCCAATGGTAAAATTGTGACATTTAAGGTGTTGACTCCATTTTTTCGAATTTTTGCTCATAAAGGTTACACAAATTGGTATTTTGTTGAACTGGTTATTGTAGAAATCATCTACAGATCATGATCTTTCAAATGAGTTATCATTCATTGACAGAGGATGAAGTAAAGTGTACAAACAGACACTTTTCGTTGGTGTAACTGCAAATTTTAACATCGAAATTTCAGGAAAATTGTTGATATACTTTAACGAAAAGTGTCTGTTTGTACACTTTACTTCATCCTCTGTCAATGAATGATAACTCATTTGAAAGATCATGATCTGTAGATGATTTCTATAATAACCAGTTCAACAAAATACCAATTTGTGTAACTTTTATGAGCAAAAATTCGAAAAAATGGAGTCAACACCTTAAATGTCACAATTTTACCATTGGAAATACATAGGGTTCTGTTATCCTCTCTATTTCTTAAAAGCAAATGATCTGATCCGGCAGACGCGAAGTTTTGCAGTAGGTTAGAGGTGTACTATGCTATGTGAAAGTTTTGCGTACTACCTCGTTCCCTGCACAACTTCACGCTGGCTCCCGGACTACTCCTGTTGAACTCCGATGCAACATTTCGAATGCAATATTTCAGTAGAATTATCCTTCTCGACCACATGGTATAAATTCGATGCGTTCTTCTACTGCTAGCATATAGAACCGCTAGAAGTTGCTGACTTTGCGTGCGTGAGTTCTAACACAGAATAAGACACTCAGCTTGTCCTGCACTCGGTTACCTGGAAAAGCTTCGTATCTTGTAATGCTAATCAAATGGTATCCTCCTACTGACAAAATACCATAGCTATCGAACAATAGCACAGACTACAAATAAGTTACCTTCCTGGTATGCGTGGTTGGGTCTACAGATGACTCTCCTCAATACTGATGGTCACGGCCAGAACTTGTCTCGAGGGTAAGAAGATCAATTTTCCATTGAACGTAATACAAATTCAAGCCTGAATTCTGACGAAGTAAAACACGCACACAGTCAGTAAATTTAGAACGTGAGGTTTCGAATGGTGTGAATAACATTTCCACTTGACGAATTTTTCACTAGGATGTACTTTTCACTTAACAGCTATGCCTGCAATCCGACAGTTGAAGTTCGTGGGTTCTCTCTTGTGAGCCACCTCTGGAATGCGCGCGCTTGGCCAATCACACAAGTCAAGTAGGGGCGAATATCTGTGTTAATTTCTATCACTTGCTGCCATTGCATGCAACTGCTGGGATCATAGAAATAAACTGTTTATCTGAAGTTTGCTAGAATGGAAATTGACTCAAGGTCGCGGCACATCCGAGGGAACTAAGTTGGGGCATGAAGAACCAATTAAAAGCTTCGATTTACTCATGTGACTGATTCTAACACAATGATACAGACGTTGGCAGGTGCATCTAAGTGAAAATGCGTGCGATTTATGTGCCGTTATTGTGCATTGCATGAAGCTTAATTTCCATTCTAGAGGTTTTATCGTTGTCAATTTCTATGGCTGGGATTATGTCCGCTCTAGAATAATCCACACGCAAAGGAATCTATCTCTGTGTAGCACAGTCACTTCAACAATACACAACGCAAATTCGTTGAACACACAGTCGACATCAATTTTACCGCGAAGTTGCCATTTTTTGTCAGTAAGACTACCTGCATGAATTGATTTCAGTACTACTAAAGGAATTTCTAGCAATCATTGCTAATCACACCACTAAGAAACAATGAAAACGAAGTCTACGTGAATTAAGACCGAAAACAGAAATTGTTCCTATGTTGCGCAACTTCTGGGCCACCCTGCTATGTTTGTAGAAAGTAGAAATGAAAAGACATTATAAACATGCTGACTGAAATATTGCGAAGACCAAAGCAAACAACAAAATCACGATGTGTTGTATTTCTGTAGTAGAGTGAGCACAGTGCACTCTAGTTATACATAACTTCACTTAAGTAATTGATATCGGGTCCAATTCTTCAACCAGACACGATTTGTCCTACACATTTCTCGAGACGACCATACCAGACTCGACCACATTTATTTTGGATAATAAAAGCTTATCCATTTTATCATATTTTTCATATATCACATTGAATTTTAAATAAAGGTATTATTTTATTATTATCGTATCTAATTTAATGGAAATCTATACAATATATTACAATTTATGGCAATAATGCAATATACTATTTTTTTTATTGAGTAACCCATAGCTTCGTTTATGGCCTTCAGCTGTGCTAGCGGTAAAAATTCTGTAAAAAATGTGGAGCAACGCATGTATCAGTGTCGGATGATGTGGCAAGAATTCTTATTTATTTTTTGGTTATATTTTTATTTTTTAACCCATTAACGACCAACTACGTAAAATGATCTCAAACCTGCTTGCATTACATTGCCTTGATCCAAAAGCAAACGGAATGACATTGAAAAAGATATCACATCACTGCAGAAAAATATATTGATTTTTTTGTAAATGTTCCCGTGGCGGGAACATGGGCGGCAGAGAGTCTGTCTATGAAAATTGCGATATTTTTTCATAACATGCAACTATGAAATATCTGCTCATGATATGATGACATGTTTGATTGACTATACTTCAACTATGATAAAAAGTGTCAAATCCATGAGATCTGCTAGAATGAAAACTCAGAATCAATCATAGAAACCTGTATTATCAGTTTGAAATTCAAATGTTATACCAAGTCTGTAAACTGCTTTATGCGTTTAGGAGATCTCAAGTGCGCCCACTAGTGAAATACAAGACGACATAGCATACATAACTTAAGTCAGTATCGATGGAACACTTCAAAACACTCATCATGCAAATTTACTCGGCACTTTGCACAACATCTTCTAGAGTTCGTTTTGCAGACTTTGCATCTACCCTGCTTTTGTGCGGGAGTTTGATAATGCTTCACATCATCAAATCGAACCTCTGAATGAACATTGCAAATTGCAGCAGAGGAATATGATCGCTTTCGACTGTTTTTACATTTCAGAAGGATGGAGCTCACGACTTCACGTCGGAAGTCCAGCAAACTTAGTTGAGCACTGTCACATGACTTATTGATGCGATAAAGAATCCAAGAGTTTTGCAAGGCCACATCCAGCATCCATGCGAATGGAGCCCACCACCATTTCTTCATGCGAATTCCGATTCTATACTTTGCAACATTTTGGTCCATTCTGTCGACGTGTCCCATGCACTGGTTGCAGCAATGGAATTGGTTTGGCTGCGACACTTGAATATACTTTCGCTCAATCTTGCTCCATCTTTGTACATTTCTTGTTGGTTTGGATTAAAGACAGTTGGAGGCAATGTAGACAGCTCGGTTGTCATTCCAACCTACAACTTTTATAGTTGTCGAATCCTGTTCTGCAGTCACCTGTTCCACATGACCTCGTTCTTTTTTCTCAAGATCTTTGTTACCCATGATATCACACTTGCTCAATTTTTTCTTATTGATTACACCAGTTGCACTAATGCCCCTTGTTCCGAGATAGGAAAGCAACCGGAATGAAGGTTTGTGATGAGAGGACGCAGCTTTGAAAATTTGTCACTTTTGTCTAAATTCGAGTTATCACATAAATTCAAATTTCGTAGAATTCCTTCGAACTCATTACGTGGCATAGTGTCCGACATGGCAGCAACAAAGAGATCCGGAGACAGACTCCAATACAATCGACGATCTGGTAATCTGTGGTATCCACTCATCAAAAGCATTGCCAAAACTAAGCGAAATTTTTCCTTTGTGATGCCAAACTCTGTGTCACTTTTCTCTCTTCGTGCGTACAACGTTGTAAAGTCAACAATGTCTGAGATCAACATATCATCAAAGAACAATTCGAGCAGAGAGAGAGAGAGAGAGAGGTGTCCCAATTTCCTCTAAGTGGTTCACTTCAGGTGTGCTCTGTGAATTCCTTGATTTGATGTCACGATTAGTCCATCTCAAATCAGTCAGTAGTGGAGGCTTTTCACCACTCAAACGTCCTCTATGAATGCTGTCGTCTTGGATGGAGTTAGTCTGCAAGGCATCGCCCAAGGACTCACTTTGTGAATCATCATCCATGGTATCAGATATTCGATCACCGTAATTTATTCGAACGTCAGCCTCGGCCAATAGATGATTGCCGCTCAATCGATTGATGTCAAAATCGTCCTCATCTGCACTGTCTTCCTCTGAGCAATCTCCATCTCTAGGTGGCTGCATTGCAATGTCTGCACTCACAAACGACTCGTCATCTTCTAGCATTGCAACAACTTCATCCAACCTCAATTTCTTCATCATAATGAGATTCGCTGAACTATTCTCAAGCAGACGAGAAAATGACTTTGTAGAGCAAACTGATTCAAAATAGCAACTGTCACCGCACACTATGGTAGAGAAAGACTGTGAACTCGTGAGAAGACTGGAATACAGAAAATATCTATGTTCAGCAGCTTGACTATGCTGTGGAAACTCCTATCTCTCAATGTATCAAAATTGTCCGATATCCTCAGTACAATGAGGTTGTTAACAATGTCATAGTCTGCCTGAGAATTTGGGGATTGCCCTACGACCCAATTATTGATGCAAGCTCAAGGCACAGTCAAGGGTCAGAGAGATTTGTGTGTTTGATTTACACTGTTTCGCCGTTTCTTCGGCGGAAATAGCTTTGATTTATCACACTCAAAATAAACATACATACACGTGTACACTTACAACCACTTTCTGCAGCATGTAACTCACAGAAACATCAAATTTACAGTCAATCTTCGCAGAAATTTCACTCAAGTAGCTGCACGTGTAAGATAAAATTACTTGCAGAGCATCAATCAAAAGAGCCGACCAACTCTAGTGCACAAGCCCCCTGACGACCATGTTCCCGTTGTGGGAACATTTTTCAAACAACTGGGAATCGAAGCAGATAATCAATTTTTCAAAAGATATGTCACCAATGGGGGAGGGCATGTCAGGAGCTCACGACTCATCGGTCTAATGTGATTTGTTGGTCCAAATTTCAATTATGAAGGCATTTGATCAGCACCATTGATAATTTTGAAATGATTTTCCAAAAAAATGGATTTCTCCTTCTCCATGACGCAACTTGTTAACTATATCACCATGAAACTGTCAGACATATGTTTTTTGGATCATTGTTGTATATTTTTAGTGCCAACTCCTTCCTATTGTGTTCTTTAATGCTCATAATCATGTCTTAAAAGAATGTTCCCGCAGCGGGAACATGGTCGTTAATGGGTTAAGGTGCAGGGAAGAAGCCTCTAATTGATAAGATTTTGCACCTGGTTAGTAACTTTGCTTATGCTGCCTATGGTGCTATATGGATCTGCAATAAGGCTATCTTATTGATATCATTGCTGAAAACAATGATAGCAACAAGGTGAGCAATGATATATTAGCAAAAACTAAACCTAGGTTTACAATAGAGAACAAGCTCGCATCCTCACATCGCATAAAAACAATAAGCAATAGGATCAGTCGGATTAGTCGGGTTATCCGAGCATAGGACAATTCAGATTTTTGTTTTCAAATGGGCGGATCGAATTTGGCAATTCAATCCGATGCGATGCCTTCCTCAAATTTTTTTATCGGTACATTGACATTAAACCAAAATCTATGCAATGAAAAAGCGATGAAATGGAATTTGTTTTATTTTTCAGAGATTCATCGAACTTGTTTTTTAGTCATGATTGTTAAATGGAGAAGATACTCGCGCAACTGAGTCATCAACCGGCAAAATTATGGACAATGAGTAGTTTGAGCGAATTCTGATATAAAATATAATTGACTAAAGATGACTCATTTCAAGATAATTTCAAGACATTTGTGTGACCGCAGATTATTTCAAGTGCAAATAAATGAGAATCAAAATGATTTTACAGACAATAAATTTTCTTGAATCAAGTGCTGGCTCGAGATAGGAATCGGCTTTGAGAACGTGTGAGACAGATAGACATAAATTACCGATGATTGAAAAACCATTTCACCAATAAATCTAATCGCGTATCATTTGTAAGATCTGATGCTGTCAGATCATTTACATTCCTTAATTCATCAGGAAATGTGATTTATTTAGAACGCAAGAAATTTTCTTTAAATCAGAAATACAAAGAACGATTATCTACAGCTATGAGCTGAGGATCCTCCAATCGACCCGACTTCCCAACATGAAAACTTCACTTGGGTTTACGATTAAACTGTTTCAAATCTCAGCTCTGGGACATCTCACAAAAGAAAAATTAACACACTTAACTTTGATAGCTCTTCTTCTGATCGTTGGATCAGAACTGGAAACCGGCATGGTTTTCAGGCCGATCCGGGCCTACTTTAGCCGGATTCCAGGCCGCTTTAGAACGGGTTCTTAACTGAAAATGTTTAGTGCATTATTAGCTACCGTGAAAATTTGACTGACCGTGGTTGCGCTTCCATGCTGAGCGATAACACGAGCAAAGAATCGTAGCAAAGATGATGTTCACAACTTCACACTCGCAGTAGTAGTGACATTGTTTACAACAACAAATAAGTCAGGACGGCTATTACCGTCTTTTATCGATCCCCATTTCTTTCACGTGCGATTAATTGTTTATGTTCATCAGCTGTGTGCTTATCAGTTCAAAATGAGTTGTCTTCAGGTACTGGCCTGGGCAAATAGCGCAATTTTTGGCACTTTCATCAGCGTGACCGCTCACCTCTGCTTTTATGTTGCAAAAATTGCGGCGAGTCATTATTTCCCCTTGTCTTTGATAAAATTACTTTTTCATAATTGTTTCCATAGGCGTCGATCCCAGGGGGCCAGGAGGGGGGCTCCCCCCTGAAAAAATTGTCCGGGGCAAGATTATGTTTTCGCCCCCCCCCCCTGGATTTTTTGTTTTGCAGTCTCCACTTGCAGATCAACAATTTATCATATGAAATACCGTCTGCGTTAATTGATCATTTGCATTTTGGCGAATTTATCCATCATATATTGTATTAATGTATACCGCACGCCCCGAATTTCTCTTCCGATCGCGCATTGTAAAATGTAAGCATTTATTAATAGATGGCAAATTTCATAAGGCGATTATTACCTGAAGATAATCGCTTGAAATATGATGAACACTTGTCGAGTGACGTCCACATCTGTGCACCCAGCGGGATTTTGACCAAGAACTGCATAATGGAACAATGACTGAAACCCGAAATCCATTTGGTCATACTGCATGTTGAGATGATTAGCTTATATTTGATGAATCTGGCAGGTCTGCAAGGTTTCGAGGAAATAATCCGTTATGTGACCATGAGTTTCGCTGCTCTCTTTCAAGACGATCACTTGAGAAACGAAATGTAGAAAGTTTAGCTAATTTCTTTGGCTTTTGACTAAAAAGAGGATGATAGTCATCACGTTACCTGCAGGTGCCTTAGTCATCGCTTGATTTATAGCTTAACTATCGAATCAGCTCATTCACTTCCGCGGCTTCGATTCCGTACCTTCGACCCTCTCATGTGAGTGCTTTCATGCTATTTCGTCAAATCGATCAATTTAGAATTGGCAGGGGAAATAGGTAGGCATTGTTGTACTAATAAAGTAGACAATAATCTCGGATGC
The DNA here is from genome assembly GCA_907163375.1 of Prostheceraeus crozeri. Lineage (NCBI taxonomy): Eukaryota > Metazoa > Platyhelminthes > Polycladida > Euryleptidae > Prostheceraeus > Prostheceraeus crozeri. The sequence goes on from CAJQUW010004032.1 coordinate 187,623, forward strand.
CTACGTACTATGATAAAATGCACAAGCGGACAAATTTCATATTTAATCTTATTCTGAAGGTAGCAATTTCTGCATGTGAGAGCATTTTTCTCTCCCCTTATATGATCAATGATATTTAGGTTTATGGCCTCGTATTTCAATTTGCACGTCATTCATGCGTGTAATTGTGTAACCTTTGTAACACGGCTTGTCAATGAGATATTTTATATCTTATTTCTAATTCATTGAGTTACTTAAATATGCAGGGGTTAAGAAAACCATGTAAAACAGTCCATAGCATTAGCAATGATTCGCAGGGAGTGCATGTAACTTGGCATTAAATACTCCACAATAATAATGCAAGAATCATATAGTGCCAGCATAGAAAGATGTCCTTAGATATGAGTCATTTAAGCACAAAAATCCTCTTTATCATCCGACGATGCTGCGTTTCGCACAACGAAGGTTCAACTTGTTCAACTTTTCAAAACAACTTGTTAATAGTTGCATTCTAAGTTGAAAAATGGGGCCAGACGTGAATGGCCTGTATTTCATTCAATATCAGGAATCATCAGCAGGCCTCGTTCATATCCATCAACATCATCACTCGGTCAACAAGCAGTAATAGAGTAAATCGGAGATGCATGTACACAACACAATTTTGATCATTACTCTATAATTGAATATGTATTCCTGTCTGGTTACACTAAGGAGACAGCTCAATATCTAAATACTCTATTTACATTCTAAGCATCATTTACTGATTATTGCTGATAAATTAACGTAGACAAAACGTCAGTACATGCTTATAAGTATCATTTAATTAATATCCGAGGAGCTTAATCAAATCAGCTCAATTAGTTGAATCCATTATCTATATCGTCCATGGGCTAACTCTCGCATTGTCGCTATCCTTTCAATTGACTATACAAGTTTGTAAAGCAATGATCCGTCATTTGCGGCATCATAGGGCCTAATAGACAATCTAAAGCGTTAAATTGTCAGACATTTGTATTTTAGATGAAAAATATCAATCTAGTCGATCTTTTTTCTTGCTGAAAATGATCATTTGCATGGCAATAATAAAATTTTGCTTAACTTTCGAATAATCTGCTCTAACCGAAAATCAATGAGCCAATTTTGCTGATGATCTCATAACCTACTTGAAAATGTGATTATAAATGAAGAGATCGAGAAAAATCTATAACCTTTGCATTCATGCATTAGGGCATAAAATTTAGATTTTGAATGCTTTACTACAAAATACGAGGAATTATAGACTTAGGAAAAAGCAATCCATGTCAAAATATCGATAGGAATTGAGAGAATTGGGAAAGCATCAGTTCACTTCATTCTTCAATTCATGAACAGTAAATTCCTGGTTCTCACTTCAGTTATAGAAGCCGGGATATCCCGTTCGCTCAGTTCAGGGCTCATGCAATATCTGATAAAGCATTGTTGATATGATTCTGGCGGACAAGGTTTTACAAATGTGCGAGCATGAGTAATGCGCCCATATGAGGAAGTAAGCTACACTGTAAACTGCACGTAGAGCACTAACTTAAGCACGAAGCCGAAATTTCGCGCCAGTTAGCGCCTAGTTAGTGCCTTCCTAGTCCCTCGAGGCACCAATAGACGCCACTAGGCACTGATAGGCACCAAACCAAATACTTGTTTATCCAATGAAATCGAAGGAAAAATCAATGGGCACGACCTCGGCACTATGAACTTCGTGCCTTGTGTTGGTTAGAATTTATGTCTAGATTTCGTGCCTAATTCAAGCGAAATTTCGTGCCCTAGAGTTTCCAGTGCAGATTTAATCAAGAAATTTTGCCCCCCCCTGAGTTCAGAGTAAATCGACGTCTATGATTGCTTGCGTAGTTTAAGGTAACCGACATATCACCAAAAGAATACACAAATGGCAGCAAATAGACAATAATTTCAAAACATCATCATGGCATGAATCTTTTTATACCGCGGTCAGGGTGACCGGAATTTTTTTTCAGTCAAAACCGAGACACTTCACAAAGAGGAGAAAAGCCTTTGGATGCTCAGCCAACAACGTCAAACTTGCGTAAATTGGGGCGATCATGGAATCCTAGTTTTAATATCCATGTGATTTATTGCTAACTGACATTTTCAGTATCTTTTAGTGTCTTTTTTTCAATCTGTCTTCTTTTATTGATAGCTTGCTTCTTCGTTACTTCCACGTATATGCAATAACGGACTCTTATGTATTTTGCTCAATATATTCTTATTGCATTTATGTATTCACTATATATGCATGCATATGTGTATCAGGAGCAGCAGCAATTTTTCCTGTTACTTGTCGTCTAAACGTCAATTCTACAAATATATTTTTATTGTATTGTTGCTTCCCTAGCTATATAGCGATTGACTTTTTGACACTATGCACTTCATGTTTCTATTCTCTGTTGTTTACTTTCCTCGACTTACAGAGGAGGATTATACTTCATCGTTATCCAGAAGTAAAATTCCGTGTTCATGAACCCTAAACACGTTAAATCGCTATTCCGACTGCAACATTGTCGCTACAGGCAATAACACCCAGTCTTCAACTAAATAAAATTAAAAATGAACTCTAACTAACTTCTAGCACAGAAGTACTGCAAAACCGACAGTTTTGAACTGCCATGACAAAATGTGGACAAATCGAGATGTCTGGTCATATGCATGTACGGTATCATAACAGCAATCCTGCCGTTATGTTCTATCTTCTTCATAATGCCTGCTATTCACAAAAAGAGGAAACAATCTTGCGATGTCTAAATGTAATTGAAAAGTATTTTCTTCCCCCCAAGGAAGAATTGAATTAATTAAACTTAAGTAATGCCTCAAGTCCGGTTCAAAATTAACACGTTTTCGCTTCAAAGATTTGATCTAGAAAAACATAAAACTCTATTACAAAGTAAGTTAATGACAACAGCAGTTCCAAGGCCTGAGACAAATCCATCACGCACTACAAGTGGGTACAATAATGCAATAAATGAATGAATGCAATTATAATAAATGAATGACGTATTGTATAGATATAGGGTGCATTATGTGAATTAACTCCTAAATAAGGAATACTTGGTCACATAAGAGAAAGGGTTTTGTGTCATCGCGCCCTCATGTTTGGAATTACTTGGCTAGATTAATGCACTTATCACCACCAAAGTAACTTTTATCACTTTCAGTGTTACGATGAAAATGATGCTTGTATGTAACAATGATGGTAAAAATAGTCGATATCATCGATTTGGAATTTGAGAAGTAGTAACTAGTAAGCAATTGAGTCATTAGCTATGTTGCCACCGCTATGTTCTACGACTTTTGAAATGTCTAAACGACAAATATTAGAAGTTCATCATTACAACTACTGTAAGATGAATTGAATCGCGCTTCAATCCAAAGAAAATCTGATTAAATCTTATCCCAGATTCTGACATTAACTGAATGATGTCAAACAGTCAACGCGTTGCTACAAAGAGAGCTAAAATTGAAATTCCTTGTAGTTGTCAAAATATTGAATCTTCAAAAGTAGACTAGATATAAATATCAATCCATATATAATTTGTATGTAGGATGATATTCATCACTGTGGGAAAAACTGATTTACGACATATATTTTCATTTACAAAAAAACACTCAAAATAGAGCCCTGGGCAAATACAGTTAATTAGTTTTTGATTCTTAACGAACAAGAAGTAATTACTATCATTCCAGTAAAAATGATCTTAAGTTGCAGGATTCCAAATTAAAGTATTCACTGAATACTTGGTAGTTTGGTGGAATTCGAATTTTAGCTGGAATACACAATTTGTCGATGGTGAAACACGTTGCTCTTATACATGCTGAGAGTTTTGAGAACTATTTTGAACCATGACGAGCTATGGGTTGCATTCATGTAAAATATACAAAGTCTGCTGCAGTATGTTACTCAACTTTTTGGAGAACTGCCTTATTTTTGTAAGCGCATCATCCGCAAGATTTTTAGGCTTGCAAAGAAGATTATCTGTCCTAACATTTGTAAGTGTGCCAGCACTTTCGCGAACTTTTTGAGAAGACGATTGAAATACTTCGAAGATTTTTACGCTAAAAGTCACGAATCTGATCATCCTCTACACGATGTAATGTCACATTTAAGAAACTGTCGCATTCTTGTTGAGTTAAGTTGCACAAAACGCCGGCAGAACTCTTTTGTTGTGCTGTCAACATTGATTGCTAATAATTTATGTGATTTGATGTAACTTCTATTACTTTGTGATTTTGAATTTCATTTTGAAATAAATTAATCTCTCTCTCTCTCTCAAATTCTGTTTTAAGCATCGAACATAGGATATCTAATCCATACCATTATAATGCATGCATAGTAATGGATAATCTAAATAGTAGTGCTTATCTAATGAAAACTAAAATATAAATATATAATAAAAACATATAAAAAATATATGAAGCCAATCTTCCATTCTAGAGGCAGTCTTGTTCTCAAAATCTATGAGGTCTTCAAAAACCTTCTACAAAACCAGTTTGAAAAAAGTATTTCCACATTGAGATTGACATTTCGTTATTTATTCAAAATATGTACGAGTTTTTCTGTAAATTCAATCGAGAAGAAATGTTGAAAATTTGAGCACCATACAAATCAAGCTTCTACAGTATTGGTGGATATAGTCTTTATGAATGTCAAACATAGAAACAGGCATATTGAAAATTTAATTATTTAAGACATTTATATATAAATAGAGTCACTGAATTTATTTTAAGAAAATCAGAACTAACACTTTGCACAATGAATTTCGTCCACTCTTATTCAAGTGCAAACATTGGACTGAATAACAACTTTAAAATCATATACTTATATAGTAATTATTCTAAATCTATGAACAAAAATATAGGAGCATGTAAACCTATCAGACTTAGAGATATGAAATATGACAATTGAGTAATTAACCTAGATATTAAAAGAAGCAAAATGGAAGTCTTGAAAGCTACCAAGGTAAATAAAGGGTAGACACAAAATCTTTTTGAGAACAAAGGTCGGGATTTTCACGTAGGACAACGAGAGAATCGTGGATTCCTGATATCCGCTTGTTGCTAATGTGGTACTTAATGTTAAAATTATTGACTGCTGATTTTCAATTTTGATTATTTTAATGAGTAGTATTGATTAGCAATCAATCGTCAGTCGGACAATTTGGCACATTATAGGCTGTCCCTGATGTGCGCTCTACTGTATCAAAGAAATCGCAGGTGACACAAGACAATCATTTAACTATCCATTTCGAAAATAATTCATTCCTTGCTTTGAAGCATCACATCTACATTTACGCGCCTTAGTCGACTGTGCGCAAAATGACAAGTAAAAGACCATAAGTAGAACTCCGTGAAGCATCACAGAAAGCGCTCATGTGTTAACATTTCTTGTGAGTTGAAGTTCTTCCTGTCGAGTCTTTTCAGTAAATTAACTAAATGAGAACACGAGAAGGATCACCGGAAGGTCGGATCTTTATGGATAACTGAAAAGACAATGCAAGTAAAGAAATTAGAAATTCTTCAACAGAAATTAAAAATCAAACAAGAGTCTTTGCAAATAAAGGAGGTTAAATAGACAAAACATAAATCATCTATTGAACAATTTCAGATTGCGTGTAGGTCGTCATTATAAGTTAATCCACTTCTTCATCAATAAACAATCCTTAGTTCCAAATTAACAACTTAAAGACTATAGATCTGAATAAATAAAGTCTTGTGAGAAACACTCGTTGTGGTTGTAACCACATGAAAAGTTTAATTTGCAGATGGCGTGTCGACATGCATTTCTTCAGTGAAGATAATGAGTCGTAGAGATAAAAGATCCGATGAGCATAAAGGTGTCTCAGCTACTAACTTTGAACAACGTCCACAGATTTGTATTAGATGCGTGACTGCGCCAAAACAATACAATATAAGATTTCAAACAAACGACTAACAGGAACTAAGAGCTTTCCTGGACTATCAGTTTTTCGTGCCAGCTAAATCAATGTCATTTCTTAATTTGAGTAGTTGTTAGAGAAGTATCGTGAACATAACTTTTCAATTTGAAACAAGTATCAAGCGTAAACGATATTTTATCATCAGTGTTGAGACGGTTTTTGTTTGATGTCCGTTACATTTAAACTTTAAAATCTATGGTGAGTGTGAATTGATCAGAGATAGCAACTTGGCAGGTGATAATTGGTTAAGCTGCGACTTTTACGCAAAGATTCTAATTCTTTAACTATGTGATTAACGATCGATGGCACTCCTAAGAATTGACTGACTATGGACATCGAATATGAGTGAAGCTCCTGCTCTCTGAAAAGCCTGCGGCTTAATTTATGATATGAAGATGAGTAATTACATTGTCAAACGTTGTAGGAGCAATTGCATATTTTCCATGAACAGCAAATATATCGCCGGTACAAAAATTTCGCAAAAATTCTAAACGACAAACCCAACGAGGGATTACCCCGAATTACTTTAAGTAGACAAGTAACTTATTAAGCAGACCCTTTTAACGACAAAATACCGCAACATGAAATAACAAAATACAATAACATGTTCAACAGCAAAATATCTTTACTTTCAATGAACATCGCAGATGATAGCTGCTCGAAATCGAAAAATATAATCAATAATGTGCACGCAAATGTACATATGCATTATACAACTGCAATGCATGCACAAGCATATACAAAGACATCAGTAACAGAATTCAGTTCAGTCAATTACATTTTTTATAGCTTTTATCAGCTGTACGCTATAACAGTCTGCTATATGGACATTACAAATATACATACGTGTATTTCGCTTTAAATCTATTTGAGCGATTGTTGAGATGATTTTCGGAAACCCAACGGTTCGAAAGAAGATCAGAACGATCCGGAATCAGAATCTGTGCTTACAGTAGAAACAACAGGTAGCAGCAAAATCAATCGTTATCTGCATGAAATGCTCCCATATATTGTCGCAAGTCACTTTGAAGATTTACAGTTACAGACAGCAGTCATTAATATGCTAGGCATCCTTTATTCTTTTCACAGCCCTTTACATGACGTCATGGTCTGAACCGACTAGGCTTTTGGCGACCGCCCGGGACCTTGCCGGGCCGGCATCTTCCTTAAACAACCGGGCCTTGCTGGCTTGCTGTCCGAGTCGTAAATGACCATCCGGGATTGGATGTGCGGCTGGTGCTTAGTTTCAATTGGTCGGCATCGGTAGTGTCCTTTTAATAGCTGACTTAAATACTCGTACAATCTGAATTGCAACTAGTGCACATAAATGACAGTGTACCGGTATCATGGATAAGCAAGACAGCAACATCAGATTTACAATTGATTTCGAATTTCAACTTCAATTAAATAATCACACAACAAATTGAAATAAGAAGCTCTAATATGTGCAGATAGACTGAGTATGTTACATTTGATCAATCAAATGCATTAAAATTTACAGAACTTCATCAGATAGGTTGACGATTTTACAGCTTGACACTACAGCTATTACAAAACAATGCGGTTTAAAAATCACCATGAAACCTGTCGGATATCACTGTCTTCAGTATTCCCACTCACACTAGACCTAACTTTTCGGTCCAAGCGTTCAAATTAGGATCGAATTAACAGTAGCAAGAAAAGGGGTCATTTTCATGAGCTGCAAAATGCAAATGGCGATTCTTGAGAATTTTTTACAGTAGTCATCTATTATCTAGAAACATTGAGATGTGCTGCGTACTTGTAGGAATGGGAGTCTGCAGCCATTGCATGTCTATTCACTTTCTGTAGCAGATCTGCAACCTGAAAGGCATGAGATTGTGCACTGACAAACCGCAGATATTTACTGAGCTTAATTGCTGCTCCTTTGAGCAGGCCTGCGCAAATGCGAAAATGTTTGAAATGATTGTAATGAGGTGGTAGGATATCTCAGCCGATTAAAGCCGCAGCACCTCTGTATACGAAGGAGTTGAAGGCTCTCATCCTTAGAAAAGTGCCCGCCGCTAGCGAAGATGCCAACGCTTTCACAGAGGTCACTAATCACAACATGTTGAAAGTTGTAGTGTATAAAGACCGTCCCATCCCGAGCTTGGCGGGATGGCTTCATATCTCGAGTATTGTAGAGAAGGTGGAAACAGCGATGTGTCTGTAGTAGTAGGTAGTGATGACCACAGTTCAGTATTTACTGAAAGTTGTACATTTTATCACCACTGAAATTGAAAGAAAACATATTATTACCGATTTGACTTTCTCGGTTTTTTCGAAGTGCTTACTTTTGGCTAAACTTAAGAAATTTAAGAACTGACTACAAAAACCGGCCTGCTTATGAAGGCACCGGCCGATAAAACTGAGATCTAGCGCTATTACTCGAAGCCAATTAACGAAGGGGCCCACGTGCGGTGTGCCCTGAGCCGCTTCACATGCATGTGTCTCTCTACATAAGAACATCCATATTCGGCTTCAAGAGCACAATTATATTTGGTTTTACGGCCAAAACTTGATAAACTTGAATTCGGATCCACCGAATTATATCAGTGGGAGCCCTGCCTGCCTTGCCCTTTGATACCGAGTTCTTCTCTATGTGTTGGGAAAATCATCAGTCTACTTTCATGAAATTCATTCAAGCAACGTTGGTCGTTTGTCGGAGATATTGAACCTTGCTTGATTCTGTCAGGAGTGGCACAAGTCGTATTCTCACATAATCTTGCCATTTTTTCAGTTATTCAAATATAAGTTTTCAATGCAGTTATCACTCTGGTTTGATAAATATAATATAATAAATGAAACTAAAATAAAATGAATAAAATAAATGAATCAGAAACATGACAAATCCTGCCAATTTCACAAAATCTCATCTAATCATACTTTTACTTTTATTCTTACTATTTTAATGAAATAGATAATGAAGCACAACATAAAAAGAATTTTCCCTCCCTCTCTCTCCTAGTTAGGTCCACGTGTCCAATACATTTTCATTTTACATGTTTGGGTAGTTCCAACACATCTTTCACACATATCCATCTCCGAAATAAGCGATTTAGTACCTGCGAATAATTCTTAGCTATCATATTTCTTTCCCTCTTTGAGCAACTTGAAGTCTGCATGCAACCTCGTTTGTCAGTGACCACAATTGACATCCGGATATCAAAACAGGTAAACAATTTACTTGAGCATTGTTCACTAAAAGTACTTAATTGTACTTAAAAAGCACACGTGTCACGCAGTCTTCTTGCACTGAGTTGAATTTGAATATCTTTGTTGACTATGGTATCCAGATTTCCATAATTTCCAAAAAGCTCTCCAAGCGTTAAATCGCAACTGAAATTTCGTCGTAAAAAAGGTCTTAATCAATTGCTACAGTCACATTAAATGAAGAGACGACAACAGATACAACACACACCTGACCGATTAGATTCAGCGAAACGAAAGAAAAGATGAAGGGTAGAATTTTTGGCGAAAAGGGCCTAAATAAGACACAAATGAGTAGGTCCTACCAGTGAACTGGATGACATCGACTATTGTAAAACAGCAAGACCAAAGGAAATTTTTCTAATGTATCCATTTATATGAATAATATATACGCCAATTCTCTATATAGACAAAAATACAATTTTCAGTTAATCTATACGGCTGTCTGCATGTCGTGGTTCTCAAAACTAACAACTTCATTTCCAATTATTTCAAGACAATGTGAACAATGTGTAAACTTGCATGAAAACGCAAGAACCAGGAGATGACACCAGTCCAATATCACTGATCATATCATGCTCAGCTTTGAAACTCAAGCTCGCATTATTCAGCAGCAAATTAGACGACGTTTGTTTTATTGATTAAAAGATCGAAAATTTGATCATTGGTCTATACGAAAAATGCCACATTTCCTGTTAGGTTACTGTACAAAGACAAGAAGCCTTTTTTCTGTCTACAAGTCGCACAATAATTATTCGTAGAAATTGATAGTGACTTCTTGAACTGTAATCCATGCTGCTCTGCTCGGACTTCATGTCGTGTAATTTCTCATGAAGAAGGCGAGCTGAAAGTCACTGAAATCTCTAGTAATAAGCACCATACCATCTTACAGACAAGAGTTATCCGGAAAGAAATATTGCAAAGACAGGGAGCGCAATATTTTAAAAAATATTGATAATATTCCCATTAAATTTCAGGTTAAATCAATAAATTCAAATCTGATTTTATTAAATAAAATTCAGCCTCCTTTCATATTTTCAAGTATTTACAGGTGTGATAAAGAGAATGGTCACCATGTGACAGGTTATAATCTTAAAGCATCCACAGTACTCAATCAAAGTTATCCTCAACGATTTTGCTTTTTGACGGTTGCCAACTTTTTATAAAGTTTTGAAAATAATTCATCACTCGTTTCAAGTTATAAGCTTAGATGGTTAAGTTACAGTCGAGAAGTTTAATAATCGCCACTTTCTGTCATGGCTGTCCGACATAGCCGTGTAGACTGCAAATAATATCATTCAGTTTCTTCATTGCCGATCAAGTGCATTCGATACGTCAATATTTCCATTATATTCGGTGTCATTCTTTTAGTGCATTTCATTTCAAATGGTCTCGTCTAGCGACGCTGTCAAATACTGTGATGTATGAAGAAACAGCTGTCATTGTTAGTCAGCATGATCACTTCAATGATTGATCATTCTGTAGAGCTTTTCGAATAGAGTTGCAGTTGTACATACCCCAGAACACGAAATAAAATGAACAAATTTGTTGGCAGAAATCAAACATCTCATTCTCGAAAGGCACTCTACTTATGAGAAAGTGTCGTCGTACTGTCGTCCTGATCACAATTTCGATGAACCGCTCATCAATCGTTAGTCTCACAGTTTGATCATTCATCTGATGTTTTTTTTTATTTTTCAACAGTTTATAAATATCAGAAATGTCGTTAGAGATGAAGAACTTAATGTCACGACCTACAAACAAGACAATCAACTCATTGATTCAAGGACAATGTTGTTGGGGAACAGCCAAAGTTGGAGCAGAGTCGGACTTTTAGGCTAGACGAACCCGACAGGTGTTACTATCTAGACACGAGTGTAGAAATTTATGGTTTTATACGCTTGATCATCCATCCTGAAGGGAAATGGTGATTAGTTGGTTGCAATCGTAAGCAAGCAAGATAACATAATGAATGGAATTGTTAGTGAACATTTCAATTTAGTTGACTTGTATTGAAAAGTTAGGTTCATGAGAGGCGGTCTCCGTGGCACAGTGGCTAAGTACATGGTCTAGCGGTCTTTTGGTCTAGAAGTCGGTACTTAAAAAGGGTTATCTCCCCCACTGTTTTGTCCAAAATCTTTCAAAAACAAATCAATCGTCACCAAACTTTAGGTAGACGTACTTTAGCAAACACATACAAAAATTTATGCCGATCGGATAAGTACTTCATGTATTAGAGGCGATGACGTGAAGTGCAGCAATATCAACAGCTTGATCTGACTTCGTCTGTTTGACGCATTATTGTTACTAGGGTTTACAATCCCAGGATCTCGACCCTATTTCCGAGATTAAAAATCCCGGGATTACGTCTTCGAGATCTCGAGGTATTTCGAGATATTTGAAAGATTGGCCCTGAGTTCCTTCTAAGTGACATAGTCAAGAGAGTCAATGGCTTTTTTGAAAATGCATCTAAATTTTTTATGTTCCAAGTTTGATAAATTGCCAATGTGCTGTATTTGCCGAGCCAGCTGGTTAAGCCTCGTTCACACGATGACACTAGTGCCGAGGAGCAGCGCGAAATCTGGGCTAAATCAATGCCGTGACACAAACCGTTCAGACGCTTAATAAACAGTGTTGTGACACTGCTACTAGTATTGCTTCTATAAACTGAAAATACTTCGTAAATTGATAGCTGAAAGACAAATCACAACGATTATAAATAACGACTAAAAGGCCCGTTCAAGGCTCGTTCAGACAGAGCTAGGTTGTGGTTTGCGGTCTTTGAGGGAAAAACCGTCATTCAACCCAGTGAGTCTCCCGAATTCGCTCTATTGACAGGTCACCGGACTGCTATTGCAGCTGCGCTGTGTTGGTTTTCACACATCGACAACGAATTGTGTCTCGGTGATTAATTGACGGTGAAAGATAATTTGAAAAAAATCATCAGTTATCGACAAAATGACATTGCAGTTGTATTCATCTTGTTGTTGTGATGAAGACAACGTTTCGTTCATCAAAATCGACCCAGTGGTTCAGAAGTTATGTCAAAAAATGCATTTGTTCTCTAAGTGAATGTATGCTCAACTGACAAGTGAATACCGTTGACAGAAAGTCTTCGAAACACAAAATTGGCGATAGCTCAGCTAATATTACATCAAATTTAACAAAATAGACTTCATTTTACTTGTCATTTCATGATTGTGAAGAAAATGTACAGACAGTTGCTTACACAGATATAGAAAATCTTTTGCCAATACTCATTATCACATCAGTTGATATTGCACTGATAGATTTTTCTCCAACATTCGGTAGAATCGGAAAGGGCATTCTCGGCGGCCGGGTTGTTCTTAACGAAATTACGGTCGAGAATGAGTGATAACACAATTCAGTGTCTTACCTTACTTCGCCAATATTTTTTACGAGTTGACTAGTTTTACCTACTGTAGATGTTTGTTTAGCTCACGTTGAAAGATATACATTTTACAAGCACGTATCGTCTTTTGAAATATTTCTTGAAACTTAATGAATAAAAACATATACAGTATATATAAATCTCGATCGAGATCCCGGGATTGCGATTAGCCTGTCTCGAAAATCCCGGGATTGAGAAAACGGCTCGAGATTGTAAACCCTAATTGTTACTCGTGTGTGCATTGTTCTCTCTCCCTCTTCGTCTCATCCGCTGCCATTTGAAACTTTCCCACGACCACTAAATTGACACGCCTCTCCTATGTTAAAATGTTACTGTAAGGACTGTGGCCTTGTCATCATCACTTCACGAGTTGTCGGGAGATTACTTTGTTGACCTACTGATATCTGTTGAGACGATGAGGTCAGGCGAAGTCAGATAAAGCTGCTGACATCGCTACACGTCACGTTGTTGTTTCTAAATAAAAAAAACTTAGGGGGAGATAACCCATAAGTCTAGCCCCAAAGCGTCATTGGAGGACGGAAGTCGACAAGAAACGTCATCAAAACCAAAAGTAAAACGCCTCAGAAAAGTCTGACTAAGTCAACAACGTCCGAGCCCCAGTAGTGCATTAAAACTGGATCTTGAAAACTGATGTCAGGCCACAGCCCAGACAAGGATATCTTGAAAGCGCTGTCATTGGAAACCCAGGTTTACGGGCAGTGACTGATAATTTTCTTAATTGTTTCCTTATATGATGAGAACGGGAAGACAAAATCAGTGGACTTAACGCGCTGAGACAGTTAATCAATTGTCGTGTCTGCATTCCTTGACTTTAGTGACTGACAGAGGCTCTTAAATTACTATGTCAATTTCTATACTATAAATTATAATTGCTCTACACTGCTAACAAGCCATCAACAGCATTTGCACACAGAACTCAACTGGTCGTCTGCTTCAATCGATGAAAGACATTTAGACAGGCATATCTCTCGGCATGCAAGATAAATAATTGAGGCATTGACCCGCCCGAGTGTCTGTCAAAAATGCTAGGACCGCCCCGTGGGTAGGCCTGCGATATCCGAGGATAAATTGGACTGCAGGAACTTTTTCCCTACATAACCTACATTAATTCTGAACAGGGCTACGGTTAACTTGCTAATCACCATTACTTGTCGATTTGTATACATGGCATTTCAACAGATTCCAAAAAGTGCTATCTGTAAAAATTCGCTTTTGACTATATCTCGCTTGCAGAATTTTTTGTAATTGCTTGGCAATTTATAAGCCCAATAAGCTGCTGCATAATCCTTTACTTAGTACAATACGTAAATTGTCAGCATCCATCCAATAAACAAATAAGGCAAGAGATAACAAATGCTCTTCACAAGATGATATGCAGGAAAATTTTGAATTATAACCTACATATGTGATGGCATGAAACGCAGACAGACAAATTATCACATTTCATGGTTAAAAAGAAAGCGGCATTGCTGTGCATGGGACAAGTTTTTTTTATTCCCTTGTCCATCTCACCTCGCGGGATTAATCAAATATCGACCCATATATATCTCTAGGACTCAATTTTTTCAGAAGCTTCGTGCATTAATCAGCATATAACTGATTGCATATTCACATCTTAAGTCAAAAATGAAGCTTTCATCAAGCAATTAATCCGTACAGTTATTGGAATTAAGCTGCAAAAAACGCATACTGATATAAAGGTAATCCTATACATGTTGTGGAACACTACGACCCAATCCTGTTTCACCATACTTGAAGCAAATTTAGGATCTTATTATGGTAGTCATCCTAAATGTCAAAGGATCATTCAACTTAACGATCGTACGTGTAGCAAGGCTTGAGATTTGAATAAATGAGGATATTATCTGCATATGTAAATGCTCGTTCACACGGTCTTTCCATGCATGTCATCAAGTCACGTGAAATGCAGCATGACACCGCAATTTCCCCGACAAAATACACGGTAAAATTTGTACCATCGCCTCTAATGCAATAAAACACACAAGTGCATTTACTTATGTTTTAAACGAGTAACTCCAGTATAGTTTTGAGGGTCGTTGCCATGCACTTATGACATTATACACTCGATTATACACTTATGACATTATGACATGCACTCGACGTGTCAGCGGCATTCGATTCAGTGAATTATGATATACTTATGGAACGACTTTTAACGACGTATGGTTTGACAGGTTTCGTGTTGGAATGGTTTCGGTCCTTTCTTACAAGGCGCTCACAGTACTTTCGGTATGGAAGATCCCATTCTAGTGCTGTGCCAGTGGTCAATGGTGTTCCACAAGGAACTGTCCTCGGGCCGATTCTGTATGCCCTCTACACTGCCGAGATTTCCCAAGTTTCACAAAATTTTGGCTTGAAAGTCCACATCTTCGCCGACGACATTCTGCTGTATGGGTCTTGTCCACATGGTAAAGAACCTTCATTGACTTCAAAAATCTCACATGGTATGCATTTTATTCAAAGTTGGCTGAACTCCAACAAGTTGGTGATGAACACGGAGAAGACAAATATTATGTGGTGTTCGGCTTCATAATTGACAACACATTGTCCCCGATCAATTACTCTTTCTCCGATACTGCCTATCTGTTTAGCTCATTGGTGTTTTGATCTTCGTGCCCAACCTTGGGCCACCGCTATAAGTGTATTCATTGATCGGTCTTTTATTTTGTGAGCTTTCTTATGCTTTTAAATTTTGTGAACTGACCCTGAAGCTTTTTAGCTAGTTGTCATTTTAATAAAAATCGTCCTCATCATCATCATCATTATATTCATCATTTCGAAAAAATCGTTTTATGATGCTTTTTTTGTAAAACAACTGTCGGCACTAACGGTTGTGACCAGGAAAATGTCAGTGGAGTAGCAGACCCAAATTGTTCTTCGCAAAAGATTTCCCGCTCTATACTTGATAAAATTAATTTCAGCTATTTTTTTACTAATGATGATTCACTAGGTGACATGCCACGCGTGATTCACGCGTAATTACGGAACACCCCAAACATCCGTGGTTAAAGACATTCTATTCTTCTACCCGCGTACATACGCGCTACACCAAGAGTCAGAAATCAGTTGATCTGATGCTGTTAAAACATGGGAAATGTTTATGAATACGCGCGGGCGAGCGCTTTTAGTTTGCACGTCGTCTACGGTTGTCTGCGCTGCCGCTTGAACCACGGTTCTGCCTTCCCTGAGCATAAAATTGAGTTCCTATCACATTGTTTAGCCTCTGACACATGAGACGCAAAGTCTATATAACATGACTGCCAACTATACTAGCTTATATAAGAGATACTGCAGCAATATCCCGCATAGCCACGTATGTTTGGGGTCATGTGTAATTAGCCTACGCGTGGTTCACGCGTGAATTACACGTGATTGAGCGTGGCATGTCACCTAGTGCTTAGACAATGATTTGAATTTGCTTTTAATAAATAGAAATCGTTCCCCTGTCATATTTTTCCTTTTCTTGCAAATAGCCTTCATTGCTCATATTCGGAACCGGTAATAAACGGCTGTCGAAATTGAATAGATC
>CAJQUW010004033.1:0-34945 GCA_907163375.1 Prostheceraeus crozeri
GTGATGTCAAAATATACGAAAAACATACTTTCTTCAAGTTTAACTTTTCCGAATTAGCTCCAAACAATTCCTGCCCGATCGCACTTGACCTCATAGCTCCGTCATGAAAACTTTCCTTCACTTTTCAGCGGGTATTTGTCGAGACTGCGAATTAAACAAAATCAATCAGAGGCCCTGCTTTATGCAACATGTCGTTGCATGGAAAATCGTTGAAATGAAAATCAGTTTTTATGTCTCGAAAGTTCATGTCGAGAAAATTGATTCTCTTACTTCGTCAACTCCGGACCAAAGTAAGTAACTCCTCGGTAATTCGTAATATACACTCAAAATTAAAGGAACACCAAGAAATGAACGTATTTGAGATTGTTCAGCAACTTCTTTTTCATGGGTTAGTCATTGGTTTCTGCTACTAAGAGATCGATAAGACCATAAGCATGGCATCAAGTATCTCATAAGGATTCTTGCCTTCAAATGCATCCGCAAGATGTTCGTCCCATTATCGAGGACGAGAATCGCCGACATTAGCGTTATCCGATATTTGCCACTTTATTGACTACTTCTTCAGTTCACTGAATGATTATTCAAGTCATATTTTGTTGCAATCTCGCACTGCCTGCGACATCACCAACCTCTAAGATTCGTTTATATACACATCATCAACTCGTCCTCGCCTCATGCGTCTGATAAAACATTTGATTTATTATTGCATTTTGATTACATTATT
Source organism: Prostheceraeus crozeri (assembly GCA_907163375.1). Taxonomy (NCBI): domain Eukaryota; kingdom Metazoa; phylum Platyhelminthes; order Polycladida; family Euryleptidae; genus Prostheceraeus; species Prostheceraeus crozeri. Next base: position 725 of record CAJQUW010004033.1, read on the forward strand.
GTTATATTTTATATTATGGTATTGTGGCAACAGTCATATACAGTCACTATTGGAATTAATGCATATTTCAGTAAATGCTTGATCCAACTACGTTATAAGTCAACTACATAAAGTTAACAACTGCTATCGAGCTGATCACAAAAAATGAACCACCTAAATTTCGCTGAAATTCAACCGATTCTATGCCTTCTAATCGCGTCGCACAACGTGAAGTAATTCATTCGAGAGCTTGCATTCTCAGCTTTAAAATGAGCCATGAGAGACTTGTATTCATCATTGTATTTGCTGAGCAGTTCTGAAAACATTAAAATCGCTCAATTTGCAAATCGCATTTTTTCTATAAGAAAACATGTGAGGCTGATAATTAGTCAGGCTCGAGACAACGAGCATTTATTGGGCTCCATTTTGATGCATTGGTCATCAAAACTCGGTGAACTAGGAAAAAATTTATGATATGGTGATCACAAACTCATGACTCTTTGAATGACTAGATTCTCACTTTTTTATCAAAAATGTTTATCTTTGGTATCGTCAGAATCCTTGCGACGCAAGGAGTGCAAATATAGAAGTTTTATTCAAATAAGCTCAATATTTCTTTTTTTAAACTTCTTCAGCATTATTTGTCATTACGGCAAAAGTGCACAAACATACAAGGTAAACAATCTGCAGTCACTGTGAGTAAACAAAGACATGCGAGGGCTAATGGCTTTGTTTGAACCTTCGTTCGCAAAGCGATTAGAGGGCATGAGAATCGGTTGAATTTCAACGAAATCTAGGTGGTCCGTTGTTTTGTGATCAGCTCTACAGGCATTGTCTTCAGAAAGTTAAGAACAATGTATATCGACGAGGGTAGATGTGCAACCAAGTTGAGCCTGTCTAGATATTTCAAACTAGTTTGGGTCATTTCGAGCCGTTGACGACCCTTTGTGGGGAGAGAAGCCAAGGAAGCTTTGTGCTGAAATTGTTCTGACGACAATTTTGTATTCTATGCGCAGGCGAACTGGCACTCTGCAGCCTTTATGAGTACAAGTGGAGATGTTTGAGATTTGTTGTTTCTCTTTTGACATGCCTTCGTACATGCGCTAGTAAGTCTTATGTTGAGATAAATTCTATGTCAACGGACTTCGTTGAGTTTTGTGACGTGAGGGCCATAGGCTAAAAGCAGCAACAAGCATTACACACACTTAGAATACACTTATACAACATTACAATGAAATTGTTCATTTTCAGTATTTAACGAGCAATAGTTTTGAAGCAAAGTGACAGTACTCACCACAATTTGCTTCATTCACATTGTTGTTACGGTTTAATAATGATGATACGCCATGTCATGAATGAATATCAGAGGAAGTATTGATTGATATTCGGTATTTTATGAATAATGAGATTGCGCATATCATAAGGTAAATTATTATATGGTATATATATAGTAAATTGCATGTTGAATTCATACGTTGTGTCTTCCAGTATATAAACAGATTTTATTCTCAGTTTTGTCTAATTTCGTGATAGAATATCAGCACCATTACGTGCTAGTTTTTGAATTGGCGATCGAATTGGCGTTTAAACGTTCATCCAAACATATATGATAAATCATGGATGGAAATCAAAATATTGTGTCATATGTCGCAAACTGGAGCAGATTCCGTTACGCTGGTGTCAAATGGGTAAGGCCCGGACACTTCAAGTAGGAGTAGCTATGTCCCTTGTCGACTTAATGGAATGTTTCGGAATGCCTGTATCCACTGCAAAATATCATCCTCCATGGGTGATGCAGGGATGCTGTTGGTTTTGTACTTGGTGGACTGTGCTAGATTGTACTTGATGGACTCTGGGTCCCACTTCACTACGTCGAGTACTTCCTGTATTATTTAGACTTGATTATCGCAGCTAGCAATAAAGAAAAACAACTTTTCATTTGGTAATTTGTAAGGGTTTGATGGAGCAATTAGTTTTGCAATTAGTTTAATGGTAGCTAACCGGGGTGTCCTCTTTAAGCGGACAGCACTGTTTCATGACAATGGACAGAGCAGTCAGAATCTCCGTCTTTCTGTGTGACATTGTCGAAATACTGTTGGTGGTGGGTGTTATCTAAATATCTATGCGTATTATGTCTGTCATTATTTAAGAAAATGTTCTTTAATTTTTATAACAAACGCTGAATTGAGATAATGTCTGAAGGTATCAAGAAATAGTTTACAATGGGATAGAGAGGAATTTCTAATCCTTCATTTTTTAAAGGAAACATCTTCACAGCATTTTCTCCGTTTCTTCTCAATACGATAGTGCTGAGAGATTCTTTGTCTCCTTTAATTAGAAATACAAGCTTGTAATCTGTGATTGTGCTAGCTCTTAGAATTGAGCGTAAATGACTCTGATTTAACAGATCTCAATTTAGAATATTGAAATGCTTTGTAGACATATTTCTGCCTCCAGCAAAGAACTATTTTCCTCGATTTCCTCAAAATGTCTCATATCTCACTCTCTCACTGCGATGTCATGACTTGAAATAATGAATTTGAAATCGAAGACAGCTTCCTAATTAACAAAAATAATATATTGCAATTATTAACAAATGATTGCATATTTCATCGACATAAATATAAATTATTTGAGTTCACTTGCAAATTGAAATATGTTGCACAAGCACGCAAATGAAACAGAATACGATATTGAAGAAACCTGATCACGAAACAGGCAAGCGTCATTTAGGCTATAGCAAATCATTTACTCATACTTAGACATGCGCTTGGAAAAAATAGTCAATATAATTATTTTGACAAAATTATTAGTGAGGCATATAGATTTTAATAACCAATGATCACAGAAAGTGAAAATATTAAAATCACAGAGTTTATTCTCTTCTTTGATTAAAGCTTTTGGTGCATTTCAATTCAATAAAATTCATGTCAAATTTGATTTGCTTCATTCTTTTGGATCTTACATAGGATGGAACAGTTGTGATCTCAGCACTTGGTGTGATATTCATCGAGAGCATCAAAGTTAAGGTGTAAGTGGTAATGTTGAAAGTTGCACTTGATTCTGTGGCATATCCTTCTGACTAATTTTCGAATTTATTTCAGCAAAATTTATTTTTGAGCAATTTTGAAATGTCAACTGTGGCAGTTAGCTCAAAGAGCCCTCGAAGATATATTCAAAAGGCACGTCTTCAGAAACGGAGTGGAGCGGAGTTTACGAGAATGATCGAGAGGAAGTGTGCACGGGGTGACAGCGGCTGACGTTCCTGAAGGCAATAAAATACACTGAGAAAAGAACAAAAGAAATGCTACATTATTGCAGCGATCGATTCAGTTGCAAAGAAATGACAGCATCAACGATCGCCAACGGACAGTCATGGTTGGGGCATGTGTGTGTGTGTGTGTGAGAGAGAGAGACTGGTCTTCAGATATTTGCTGAATACTTTTGTGACACCGTCCTCTCGGAGAAGCGTTGAGGGTACCCATGAGAAAGAAGCTGCTAAGTATGAGGAGCTTGCCGAAAGAATAGAGAAAATGTGAGCTCATGCTCTTTGAAGTGGGATGCGGCAGTTTCGCTGCTCCATCTGTGAGAAATTTCTTATAAAAGCCGGGGTGAAATGCTTGAAAATCACCAACAGGAAGTTAAGCGCAAGTATGGAACAAAGTAGAAGCATGGATTTCTACATAGTATTATTTATTGGAATGAGACACCATCCATGTCTTCATACTCTAGAGGTCCAATTAATTGTTATCTGAAGTTCATCAATAAAATTGCTGAAATTGTTATCAATATTTTACTTGCGTCAAATGATTCCAAGAAATTTATTAAAGTGCAGATACGATGCACAAAAAACACAACAATAGCAAGAATAGCAAAGAGTGTGAAAGTGCTTTAACAGTTCCTAAAGGATGCAAAATAGATGCAACATCTCACTCGTCTATGACGCTTCCTGGAGCATGTATTAGATACTACATAATCACAGCTTCTGCAGATGCAAGTTGTCAGCACAGAAAAAGGCACGCCCACGACATTTTCACCGAATAAATATTATTATCCAACTTGCTGACTTCGGTTAAGCGGTCTACGAATCGCTGGAGAATCACTAGTGTAAGAGTAAATTGAAAGGATATGCTCAGTTCTTCAACCGCAAGGCAATTTATTTCTTGTTGGAAGACGTTAACTATTAGCACGATCATTCTGTGATTAGTTGTCGGCAATGACGTTGACCGTCATTAGCTGGGTTTAACGGCATTACTGCATTTTATTAAAGTGGCAGAGAATAAGAAAAAAATGAAGGTGAAGGAAGAAATGAATATCTCCATGTTGTGTGCTCTTTAACATCTGTACCATTGATAACAATCGTGTATAGAATATCTAGTTATTTTAGTTCCGAAATGTAGTTTTTCATGCTTTTTGTTGGAAGCAGTTGTGGCGGATGAGCATCAAGAAAACCCATCGACCATGTTCACTGCTCATATATCACGAAGGCATTTTTCGAATTAAAGAAATTTCTAACATCAATCTAGTGATGAAGGAGTTGTTGCGTAGTTTTTCCGGGTTTCTACCAATCTACTTGCCTCAAGAGATAATCTGTCTCCTGCATGTCCATAATATTGACATATTTGTGCCTTCTGACATATTAGTGCTTTTTCTCGTATAGAATGAAGAACCGTCCGTTCATTTTAATCAATGGCTTTTCTAGCATTTAAATTGGAGATGTTTTGCATGAATTTTCAGTCAGTGATTGGTTCTTTCAGGGATGCATTGGGAAACTCTAATTTAATTTTCTCAAGCCGAACGGATATAAATGGGTTTGGAAATTTATCCAGACCTTTTCGGTCATAGTTTAGAATGATTGAGAATTGAAAACGTCGTGAATGAATCTTTCTGCTAGGATTAGGCTTATATATTTTGCTGATATCAATGAGCATAATTATTGCTATACATATGAATTGCTGATGAGTTTAAGGAGCCCTTTCAAATGCTTCCTATCCATGCTGATGTTTTCCACCAATATCGGGCAAATGCCAAATAGTAAGCACATACAACATCGATATAAGCTTGCGTCTGGATGTATTCCAAGTTAATTTATTGCGTCGATAGTGCAGTTTTTGCCTATATTCTTTACATGTGTCATTGATTTCTTAACGAGAAAATATAGCTCAATATTTCTACATTTGAAGCAATCATCATGGTTTTGTCCTCTTGCAGTGATGTTTGCAAATGTAACTCAACTAGCTCTCCATCAGATCTGGATGCTTTGAGAAATTTTTTGTTTCTTAGGATCGTTTAGTTCTTTTCTTGATAATAAGATCTAAAATTACTTTGATAAGAATTCCGCAAGGTAGTTTTAAATCTCTTCCCTTTCCTTTTAGAATGTTGATTATTTTGAAATCATCTTTTGACAAAGCATTTCGTAATCATGACTGCAAATATATCTGGAACTTGCAGCTTGCGTAAATTTCATCAACCACATGCGTGAAAAGAATGCTGAGATCTAGTCGTGATAGTCAATTACGTTTGTATGATTTATGCAAAATGCAAGATGATTTAAGGTGGATTTCAAATCAAACGGAGCTCTAAGGCCGCAGGTACCATGATAACCATAAGCCGTAAACCATAAGCCACACGTCATAAGCCATAAGTCATAAGCAGTAAGCCGTCATCCGGTTGAGAATCATTGGGCGATCTCTTCAATGGAACGGAAGTTGTGACATTAAAGCGTCATTCTTTATGTTTAATTAAGCTTGACTATACTTTATGCTCTTGCAAAAATTAGAAAAACTTCATATATTTTCTTCTGCCTGCTTGTATAACCTGCCAAATTGTTGTGCAAAAAGGTTCGCTTTAAAAGAAATATTTGAGAATGAATGTCTGTGACGTAGCGATTAAAGGCAAATGTCACTCAACACGCAATTCCAACTTCCCAGCTTTATCGAAGGAGTGAGTAGTTGCGGTTTGGGCGCGAAAGTGTCTTCCGGATAGACATGGTTTTGTGTCAAAATTCAATATTTGTTTTTCAGTTAAAATTTAGTTCACAAAAGCATTACATATCCCTTCGCAAGGATAATGTTATAATCGAAAAAAGCAATTTTACTTTGTAAGTATTCATGAATTCGGAAACATACCATTATCAGTTTCTCTCTGTCGGAGGAAAATAAACAATGCAGAATAGAAGATATATTGTATAGTATCAAAGAACCTATTAGCACACAGCGCAGGAAGTGAAAGCAGTATAGAATTAAAAAGCAGTATAGAATTGAAGAGCGTAAGCAATTAGAAAAGAAACAGACACATGCACACTGCAAGGTGCCGCTTGCAGTCTCTAGTAAATGGTCACATTGTGATCGGATTATCAGCCGACTGTTACCTCCTCGTGGTCTCCCCCGGGTAACTCTAACAACAACGGCTCACTAGCGAGTGAAAGGCGCCAGTCTAAAATATCCCTTGCCAGGGCAGATGGGGCATGTGAACCACGTAGGTAGCCATTTAGGAGAAGGAAAACTCCGAATGAAAAACCGGGTAGACGGAACCCGCTAGCTTGGAACAGCAAACTGTCTAAGGGAAGGTGACCCTAACAGAAACCCCCTCGCCAACCCGCAGTGCCAAGTGTGGCGAGTAAGGCACTTCCTTGAACGCATGCAAGTCACTATTAATCTATGACCCTCAGTTCCCAGCAGCTCTAGACCCCTTGAGCAAGGCAGCAGTCATAACGGGGAAGGAGCAGAGGGTACTAAGAATTACGAAAACGCTGCCTCAAGCATCTACATCTGAATATTGGAATGTACAATGCACACTCACTCATCACAGATGACCGCGTCGCAGAATCGGAAGAAGAAGTAAGCAAAATAAATTTCGATATTATTGGTATCCGTGAAACCCACATGAAAGGAGACGGTTGTCAAAAACTCAGAAGAAGCGGTCACATGTTATACCACAAAGGCGGGAAGTTGCATCGAAACGGAGTAGGTTTCATAGTACCTAAAAAGATTGTGGACAAAGTAACTAGCTTCAATGGAGTAAGTGAAAGAGTAGCCCAACTTACGATAAGGATCAATAAGAATTATCACTTGAATTGCATAAGAGTATGTATTATCTACCGACAGGCAGCCACCCGGTCAAGAAGTTATACAATGAAGTGGACAATCTTATCACTAGCAGCAGATCCTTACTGTAACCTGATATTGGGTTATTTCAACGCTAAAATAGGGAGACATGAACCAAGTGAATCTTGTACCGGACCATGCGGCACGGGAACTAGAGATGAGAGAGAGGACACCGGATGGTTCAATTGCCGAACGACATGGACTTAAGATAATTAGACAGCTATTTCAAGAAGTCTTCGAGGAAATGGACATGGATCTCTCCAAACGGAACCACGAAGGATGAGATCGACTACATCCTGTCAAGCAGACCTCATAATCATTCAAGATGTCAACGTCTTGAATCGCTTCAACAGTGGTAGCGAGCATCGGCTGGTGCGGGCAAAGCTAGTAAGGAAACCTCAAAAGGCAGATGCCGCTAAACTATCAACCCACATGGAAGAATACCAACACCATGGAACTAGATAACGAAATTGATATTAATGATTTTTGCGAAAAAGTCACAGCGACCATACGAGAATCGGCAGTCAGCATTTCGGGAAGACACAAGAACGAAAAACCGAATAAACTGTCAGGGGAAACGAAATCTCCTCCAGAAAAACGCCAAAAACTGAAGAGAACCAATCTACATCCTCAACACATTGAATACGTCGAAATGCGTAAGACCATAAGACGCAAAATGGCGGAAGACATCAAGAAGTTTGATGAAGATCAATAAATCAAGGCACTCGAGAACAGCAAGAGTTCAAAACTAGTAAAACGGAATCAACCTCTCGGACGAAGCCAAATTACACCAATAAAGGAACATGACGGCAAAGTCATAAAGGACAAGGCTAGAATGTTGAAGCGGGTGGAAAAGTATTACCGGAGATCTCTACAGCTCAAGACAACAAGTATCACAAGTGACAAATGTTCCAAATAACACCGTCGACGACCCTCCTGCTCGATCCTTCTGTCAGAGATACGGGACGCCATCAAGAAAATGAAACCAGATAAAGCGCCAGGCGAAGTTATCACAACTGCAGACATACTCAAGGATGGAGGGGAGCCAATTGTACGCATGATCACGAGATTATTCAACGAATGTTTGAACCAAAAGAAAATACCTCAGGCATGGAAGAACGCCATCATGTTCATCCTTCATAAGAAGGAAGACAAGAGAGATCTAAAAAATTACGGACCAGTCAGTCTAATTTCTGTCATTTATAAAGTCTTCTCACATGTTTACCTCAAACGCATGTCGTACACACTGAATCAGCAACAATCAAAGGAGCAAGCAGGATTCAGATCCAGTTTCTCTACAGTCGATCACCGACAAACCATCACGCAACTACAAGAGAAAGCCAGAGAATATAAAATACCAGTCTGTTTGGTCTTCGTTGATTACGAAAAAACTTTTAAATCCATTGAACATGAAGCTCTCTTCTCCGCACTTACGAGCAACGGCATCCATCCAGATTATATACAGCTTCTACGTGAACTCTTACGCAAATAGCGGAAAGATTGAAAGTAAAACGAGGAGAGTAGTAAGAAAACGGCGAACACTCGACCGGCGCCCCCCCCCCTCTGGAACGGCAGAGTGTCGTGGTCGGCCGCCGTGGTGCTTCGGGTCTGAGTCCCCCCCCCTCTGGAACGACAGAGGTTGTAGTCTGTCGTGGTGTGCCGGCCAGGTTGGTTCACAAAATGTTCGCTGACTCCCCCCCCTCTGGAACGATAGAGTGTCGTGGTGGACTTGGGCGACCGCCAGGATTAGTCTTGAGGCTATAGTGTGTGATGTTTTTCGTGCAATCTGCTGAATGTTGGGTTGTAAAATGGGTTGTTTCGAGTGGAAGGAGTGGTCGGATGAGAAAACGGAGGTCGGATTCGTATTCAGCGTGAAATTCTGCATCGGTATGGTGAGTTTCAAGGCAATCGGTGAGAAAAAATTTTCAACATTTTTCGAAAAACGACAGAGTTAGAATTTGGGACGTTTTGGTGTGTAGCGTCAAAACGAAGCATCGGATGAGAAAACGGAGGTCAGATTCGGATTCAGCGTGAAATTCTGCATCGCTATGGTGAGTTTCAAGTCAATCGGAGAGAAAAAATTTTCGTTGACGTCCCCCCCCTCTGGACAGCTTGCTTCGATTTTGGCTTCCAGTGGACGGATTTTGTCGTGCCATAGCTCGTTTGAAAGCTAAGAGTGAGACAAATTCAGTGAAAGAATCGGCTTGTTCCTATCTGTCTTCGTTTAGATGTGAGACGCCATTTAAGATTTTGGGACATTGGCGAAAAACGACAGAGTTAGAATTTGGGACATTTTGGGCTCTAGCTTCAAAACGAAGCATCGGATTGGAAAACGGATTTCAGATTTGGAATCAGCGTGAAATTCTCTATCTGTATGGTGAGTTTCAAGGCAATCGGCGAGAAAAAATTTTCAACATTTTTCGAAAAAATGACAGAGTTAGAATTTTTGCGATGGCTGCCTACTGTAGAGCCAAAACGAAGCATCGGATGGGAAAACGGAGGCCAGATTCGGATTCAGCGTCAAATTCTACATGGAAATGGTGTATTTCCAGCTCAATCGGAGAGAAAAAATTTTCGCTGACGTCCCCCCCCCTCTGGACAGCTTGCTTCGATTTTGGCTTCCAGTGGACGGATTTTGTCGTGCGATAGCTCGTTTGAAAGCTAAGAGTGAGACAAATTCAGTGAAAGAATCGGCTTGTTCATATCTGTCTTCGTTTAGATGTGAGACGCCATTTAAGATTTTGGGACATTGGCGAAAAACGACAGAGTTAGAATTTGGGACGTTTTGGGCTGTAGCACCAAAACGAAGGCTCGGATGGGTAAACGGAGGCCAGATTTGGAATCAGCTTGATGTTATTGTCCAATGAGGATCATCATCCAATGAGAATCAAGCATTTCTTTATAAATAGCGAGCCTTCCACAGTGAGAATCATTCCATCGTTGAATCACACGAGTGACGGACGCACATTTTCTCTCTCTCTCTAGTTCCCTGTTCTATTATCCAACTAAAATGGTAAGTCGCTACTTCCCTCCCTCTCCTCCCTTGAACGTAAACTTAATACAATCTTTTTTCATTTTCAGGCATCTACTCCATCTGCTGCACTAGTAGGACAAAATGGCGGTCAAACGTTACAAGGTTCGCTACGGTCAGATCATCTACAACTGAGGCCAGTGGAAGAAACATCCAAGGTACATAATCCTACACCGCTACAGCGTAAATTTAAACAAGCCTTGCGTTATGATGATCATAGCGTAGTACTCCAAACGGGAATGCTCCCTTCCACGGATGTCAAGATAATGCACAATCAGTATGGGGACTACATACTGATCCCCGTGAGTCCGTACATTCGCCACCAACTTGATATTATTGAGGAGTACGTGACATTAAATATGGACATTCCTACTCCTCTTGCTCAAGAGTGGAAGGCGAGAGATGACAAGGATACTCCCTATAGAAAGATTTGGGATGGTAATCACATTTGCCTACCGGTATCACATTGGTGTACTTACTATAAGAAGGATGGAGATCATTCAATACCATCAGATGTGATGAGCTCGGAGAAGGTACTTGGGATATCCTTTTCAAAGTGAATGGGCTATATTATGGTCGACACAAGGATAATAAAATAGCCTCTCTCTCCATGCATATGGAATCCATCCTATATATTCCAAAACCACCCAACGTGGACGACATAATTGATCAAATCCTTAACAGCAGTGGTACGAAGCGCAAGTCGGAGAAGAATGCTACATCAAAACGCAAATCAAAGAAGGAGAATACTAGTCCTTTCCTAACTCTACCCTATGACAATTCGCTTATGTGCTTTGAGTGTCGTAGACGTGGTCTTATTAGATACATTTTACTTCTTCGTTGCCATCATATCATTTGTGTATTTTGTCGTGAAAAGCATCGATGTAATTCTTCATTTTGTAATATGTTATAGAACGTTTCCTTAGATGTGTAAATTTCCGTTTTAGGCTTCTATCATCATTTTTATGGATTGTGAGGGTGAACTGTACAGGAGCTCAGTGCTAGTGCTATGAACAATTGGACATATCAGATTGTTAGTGTCTATCATCAACATGCCAACTGCGATCCCAATGTTGATCAATGGGCGAGAAAACACATTCATGGACTTAATCTGAAATATTTGCAAGACTATGGCTTTTCTTGTGAAAGTGCTCTTCTTATTGACTTTAAACGATGGTTAGCTGCTTTCAATGTTATACGCATCTTTTGTAATAATCCTGTAAGGAGAGGAAAGTATTTCCCAATCTAATCATTGATGATATTTTGCTCCCGCCTTGGGATAGTAGAGTGAATCAACATTATCATGAAGTCACGAAACGTTTTAAGGATTTGTGTGTTCCTATTTTGTCTGTTCGTTGTAGTAGCTACGTTCATAACCAATGCTTCTTTCCTCCTTACCTCAACACTGCCAAAGTCCTGTATGGTTATCATTGCTCGCTGTATGATAGTTATCAGCTGTATCTATTTTATCTCTTTCAAACCATTGATTTATAATGCATGCTTGTTACCGTTATTCAATAAATGTTACTATGAGAAGAGTTGTTGTTTTCATGCAATGGATGGGTTAGATAAAGGGCGATCATGTCTTTCTCAAACGACTGCGGAACATTACGTTTTCATAGGCAAAGTTTAAAAGGAGCTGTTCAAGATTATGTGATAAAATTTCATAAAGATGAGACCGACATCGAAGCAGTGGTCGATGATGCTAGCACTCTATTTCTAGAATTAATGAATACATTCTCTGATAGCATTATCATGGCGCGATTAGTTGCGAAAATTAAGTTTAGTCATTTTGGAAAGGAAGAGGTGGAAAGTCGCTCTTTCCATTTTGCTTCTTACTCAATGGAAGTGGTAGATCACCCCCAAGAATTTTTTAAAAGACATATGATAAAAATTGCTGAACGTCTTAACGCATTTAACCATCATGGTAGCAGTCTAGTGATTGAAGCGATTTCAGATATTCACATTCAACTTTCCATAAAGAAAAATTGAAAATGCAGTGGTACTTGATTGTAGCACAACTGGTTTTCGAGCTATGTCTGCTCACTCTCGAAGTATATTCCTTCTGTACATGCGTCTATTATTTAGAAAAGGCTAGCAAATTCATATCTTCAAAAAGACTTGCTATAGACATCAGTAACGGTGAAACTATGTGTTGCGATGTATGTAAGCGAAAGGATGGATGGAAATGAAAAGCGCATCTTCAAGAGATGTAAGCATGCTTTTTGTCAACGCTGTTTCATACGTAATTGCATTCAACTTTGCCAATGTAACCACTGTGATATTGCTCATTTCGAGTGTCACTTATGTCGCAATAGTTAGTACCTATGCAAATGTGGTAAAGATAGGTTTTAGCAAAGACTAACACGGAAAATGGCGAACGAAACGTAAAATGACGAAACGTAAAAGTCAAAAGTTTTCTTCAGCCATTCAAGCTCTCCGACGAATGAAAGCAAATCAGCGATACAATGCTATACGACATGCTAACGATAAATTCATTTGTGAAATTATTTCTCATGTGAGGAAGTTGAGGACGAAGAAATTAGCGCCAAAACAACGAAAGTTACTTAAGCGATATGCTACGAAATTGCGTTTCATCTCCAATCCTAAAGTCACCCTTCAAAGAAAGAGGGAAAACTCTAACACAAAAGGGCGGTTTCCTTTCAGCAATACTTCCAATGATAGCTCCTGCCGTGGGCAACCTATTGGGTAATATCTTTGGCTCTAAGCGTTAATTATGCAAATGTTGAATCTCAAAGTAATAAAATGGATTTCAGACTTCAATGTGATAAAGTTCTGACTGTATCAGGTCCATCTCATGCAGGTAAAACTGTTTTCACGCTGAAATTATTGGATAAAAGAAGGGAGTTGTTTAAGGAACCTATCAATCGAGTGATTTGGTGTTATGGTATTTATCAACCGTCGCTGTTTCAGGAATTGCAAAGTCGCAACTTTATTCGACATGAAGGAATTATTCCAGTGGATAAACTTCAGTCTAATGATGTTGTTGTATTGGATGATTTATTAAAAGAAAGTAAGAATTCAAAAGATGTTACAGATATGTTCACTCGCGCAGCACACCATAAAAGGTGCTTTATCATCTATATCACACAAAATTTGTTTCCTGATGGAAAAGAAGCTCGTACACGAAACCTGAATACACACTATTATGCTATTTTCAAGAATCCGCGAGATAAAAGTCAATTTGAAATTTAGCGCGACAAGTTGCACCCAGAGGATCAAAAGCCTTAATTGAAATTTTTCAAGCAGCTACTGAAAAACCATACGGTTACTTATTCATTGACTTTACGCAAGAGTGTCCGGAAGAATTTAGATTTCGAAGTGATATTTTGAAAACTCCCATGATTATCTACAAACTATGAGTTCTTATTCTCGCATGATTGTTATTCCTCAGGATGAATATGTACAATTGACTGCCATGCAGCAAGTAAAGCAACCTCTTGCAAATCAAATGTATAGGAAAAGAAATAGATTATCAGCAAAATGTTCACATCAAAGATCCACATCGTGCTGTATTATTACAATCGGAAAACTGTTGAGCAATTGAAAAACTTGAAGAATAAGATGCGTGACTCTGTATCGACTGCTACACCTTTAGCATCTCGCGCACATGCCATATCTCTTTTCAACAGTATTGAACCCCATCTCAATGTAAATGATAGAGGAGAAATCATTACAGATGAAAATAAAGTGATTGATGCTTCACGTTATGAAGACTTGATTCAGTATGCGACACGTAGAAAGCGCCGTCAGGGCTATGTTCCACCTGGTTGGTCATACTTTCTTAAACTATTGAAAAAGCATAATGTGCCAAAATTTGCTTTAAATAATGAGACATTGAAAGAACTTGATTCAACAGTGGCTACTACTCCAATGCTTCAGGCGATGAAAATGCCAACAAATTGGTTTAAGACGTCACCTGCTACATCCCCTCCCACACTCACTAAGCAAACAAGAGGAAGAACTCGACGTAGATCTACATCGCCACTAAAACTGGTAAAAGGAAAACGTAAAACAGCTCCTCCTAGGAAATACATGTTCTCAGACTATTAATATGAAGCAGATGTGTTGCTTGCCATGTAATGAGCCGCCAGAGGTGAATGTCGTTGTCACTTGCACTTGCTGCGCCAGCTCTCATAATGAAACCCCTAAGCAATGTGAACACGATCGCAAAACCGCTAAAGCTAAATGCTGCAGTTGTTGTAAATGTAGAAAGGCAAGAAAACAAAAAGATGAGAAGGAGGAAAAAGAGTCAGTCGTCATCGACTGAACGTTTGAAGTCAATCTATTATGATGTAAAACATCCGGCAGGATTTGCATCTATCAAGAAATTATCAAAAGCGAGTGGTCTTCCACAATCACAAGTGAAACGATGGTTAAAGGGTCAGGCTACCTATACACTCCACAAACAAGCGAAAAAGAAGTACCGCACCCGCCATTATATTGTTCATGACATCGATGAACAGTGGCAAGCAGATTTGTGTGATGTTGCCTCCATTTCAAAACATAACTCGGGCAATAATTTTATTTTAACCGTCATTGATATTTTCTCGCGTTATGCGTGGGCTCAACCTTTAAAAACTAAAGAAGGGAAAGGAGTAGCAAAAGCATTCCAAACAATTTTTCGAGAAGGTCGCATTCCAAAAAGAATTCAGAGTGATCAAGGAAAAGAGTTTGAAAATCAGCATGTGACAAGATTATTTGAGAGGCATGACATTGAGTTGTTTAGTGTAAAGAGCGCTTATAAAGCTGCACTCGTTGAACGTTTTAATCGCACATTAAAAAATCGCTTGTGGCGACATTTTACTGCCAACTTGACACAAAATTGGACAAAGGTTCTACAAGATACACTCCATGCCTACAATCACTCTATCCATCGTTCTATTGGACTCAGACCAGTAGATGTAAATGCTGACAATGTAGATAAAGTGCGCGAATCATTCCAACGTAAACGCACTCATGTGAAAAGTGATGTGAAAATTGGTGATAAAGTTCGTATCTCAAAAGTGAAAAGTGTTTTTGCTAAAGGGTACCTCCCGAATTGGACAGAGGAGGTATTTACAGTATCAAGGATTAATCAAAAAGACTCTCCGACCACCTACAAGTTGAAAGATTACGATAATGAAGAAATTGAGGGTAGCTTTTACCGCGATGAGATTGAGGTAGTCACTGAAAGTGAAACATATTTGGTAGAGAAAATCATTCGATGTAAAAAACGGCAAGGTGAAGAATGGTGTCTTGTTAAATGGACTGGTTATCCTTCAAGTATGAACTCTTGGATGCGTCGTGCCGACATCTTTCATCTAAGTGATCGACAGTGATTCATGCAAAGTTGTAACTAACAATGTTTAGGGTTTGAGCTCTGAATCCAACTGCCTCTTTTTATTCACGACCCTCCTATGTAAGTGGTGGAGGACAAATTTACATCGGTGCTCGCCGCCAACGTGGAGGTAGCATACTTGGTGCACTGAAATCTGTTGTAGCACCTCTCATATCCAATGTCGGTAGATCTTTAAAACGAAATGTTTTAAGTAATGCCGTTGGCTTTGCTGGTGATGTTGCTAGTGATCTTTCCAGAGGTAGAAGTTTTAAGAGCAGTTTGTTGAATCGTGGGAAGGAACGCGGTTTAAAAACATTGAAGCAGACCATTGCTGGTGTTACTCAAGGAAAGAAATCACCTAAACGAATGAAAAAAGGAAGGAGGAAACATCGCGGAGCTGGTAAGGTGCGATCTTCAGTCAAAAGGCATTCACGCAAACGTCGCAGAGGCTCTAATCATTCATCAGGCGCTAAACGACGACGCTGCTATAACTTCTAATCATGGAGTGTAAAACTTCCGGTTTTTGTTTGTTCGATCAACAAGCCATACAGACAGATATTCTTAGTTCAAGTATTGTAGATTATCATCCTCGAACAGCTGAGAATGCTGGCCCCATTGAATTTGTTATTCCTGGTGGTAGTGATGACTACATAGATTTGAGTTATGCGATGCTTGATTTGAGGTTTAGAATTCAGCAAGCAGATGGAACTGCTATTGACGATGCACATAAAGTTGGACTGAACAATTTACCATTGACTACATTACTTCGTGATGTTTCTCTAACGATTGGAGAGCAGCAGGTGGAAGGTGGTCAAAGCGATTATCCCTATAAATCATATTTCAATCATGTATCACAGTTTCATCCAGCAGCACAAAAAAGTCATATGGAAGCCATGGGATGGTACAGAGATGAAGCAGGAAAATTTGATGTTGAAACAAACAGTGGCTTTGTAAAGCGATCTGCTATGATTAAAGATAGTAGAGTATGTCAGCTATATGGTCCGCTGAATTTAGACTTCTTTAGACAGT
Source organism: Prostheceraeus crozeri (assembly GCA_907163375.1). Lineage (NCBI taxonomy): Eukaryota > Metazoa > Platyhelminthes > Polycladida > Euryleptidae > Prostheceraeus > Prostheceraeus crozeri. The sequence continues at coordinate 17,211 of CAJQUW010004033.1, forward strand.
CAAAGTTTTTACTCTGTAATACCAGCATGCGACTCAAGCTGACATTGAATAAGCCTGAATTTGCGCTGAATGCATTTGCTAAAGTTGACAATTTTAGAATTCATGTGGAAGATATTGCACTTTACATTCGTCGAGTAGTACCGAATCCAAGTGTCATTAGAGGGCATGCTGAAGGTCTTAACCGCCAAAATGCCATTTACCCCGTTCAGCATACAAAGCTTCTCACCTTTACAATTCCGAAAGATCAAAAGAGTTTCATGAAAGATGGCCTCTTTCCATCGGAAGCACCGAAGCTCCTCATGGTGGCAATGGTTTGAAAATGATGCATTTAATGGTAATATAAAGAAGAATCCTTTCAATTTTAAACACAATCAGTTAAGTGAAATTGCTTTACGTGTAAATGGTGTGAGTCATCCTGGTCCACCCTACAAACCAGATTTTGCTGCGGATCAATTTATGCGCAGTTATGTTGATTTTATGGATGTCTTTGGCTTTTACAATACGGATGATACCAACGGACTGACTATGAAAGAGTTTTAAGAGTGGATATACTATTTATGCATTTGATTTGACTGCTGACAGCGATATTAGTGCACCCCTATCGTCAAGCGAACGTGCCTCATAATATTCGTTTGGATTTGACGTTCAAAAGAACACTACCTGAGACGATCAATGTATTAATTTATGCAGTCTTCGATTCAAATATTGAAATTACAAAGTATCGTGACGTGATTCTTCAGTATAATCGTTAATGAGTTGGTTGACTGCTGACGATATTAAGACTAAAGTGCAGCGTAATGCAGACGAAGCGACGTTGAAAGCTTTCGATAATGTCTATTCACTCGATACCTTACCACCTGCAGTAAATCACTATCCCATCTTTATTGTGCTAAACACTCATTCTCAGATTTTAGGCGGTGAGCATTGGAAAGCGATCTTTATTGGAGAAGACCGACGTGGTGAACTATTTGACTCTCTTGCTCAACCTCCAAATATACCAACACAGCAGTGGTTGAGAAAACATACGCGTCAATATCAGCGAAAAATTTCTCTACTACAACATCCACTTTCATCAACGTGTGGTGCTTTTGTACTGTACTTCATCTTAAAACGTTTACATGTATCTCGATTTGCATCTATTATTCAAAACTTTTCATGTAATCCATCCTCTAATGAAAAAATGATTTGTAAGTTCTATCATGATTTGAAATAAAAACATCATGTTGGAAAAAATTGATTTTTATTTTACAATCCGCTGGGTACGTACATACTCAATGAGATAGTCTAGGATCACATTTGCTTGTACATGAGATTTTAGTCCAGTAATGATCACTTTACTATTATGAAAGATTGCCACATGTACAGGTAACCAACAACTAATGAGAGCTGCAGGAAAAAGTTCGGGTTCATAACACAAATTGTAACTGCTGGTACGAATCTTCAAAAATGATACACTTTCACTCAATTGAGTAGAGATCACCATATTGTCCACAGTCAGATTCGACATCACACACCTCTCCCTCTTCCATATCCGACGTAGTAGTCTTTGTAGCTCTAAGCGCATTGACTGCGCCGATGAATGAGAAAGGGCGCCGAGAATCTGTACAGTCCCATTTGGGAAGAGTTGAAGATTCCGTGAATTGTTCATCTTCACCACTAACATTTGAGGACGGCCCGGGTAATACTTGCTGTTTGGAAGCTGTTGGTGTAATGTTGTGAGATCGATTTTGGTGTAGAGTCTGAAGCGACGGAGAATGTTGACGATGGTGTAGCGATGGCGCTTCATGATGAAAGAATGAGTAAATTGAGCGATGCACCTTCCTTTTATACTTCTCCCAACTACCTTGATGAAATGTGAAGTTAGTATGAAGTTGGGAATGATAGAGTTGAATTCGCCGATTGTTGACGCGCAGCCAGATGCGATTTCCAATACGTGAATGTCTTTTCATATAGAAGTATTTCAAGTCCTTCATGATTTGATGTAGAGATTGAAAATGACGATAAGATAAAACAAACTCTCTTCTCACATTTCCAGTTGAATCTTTGAAATAGACGTTTCGATCATGATCCGTTTCAATACGTTGTAGGGAATCTAATTTCCAACTCATGATGTGTGGTAGTCATGTATGATTAAGATTTGCATAGTAGGGCGATGAACTCACGACGAATAAATGTCATGATGGAGCGATGTATGTATCTTCTATACTTCTCCCAATTGTATTTGCGAAATGAGAAACAGTTTGCGGAATGAGAATGGTAGATTTGAATTTCATTTCTGTAATGTTGAAGCCAAACTTGATCACCCAAGGAGATGAATCTTAATGTTTCAAAATATTCCAAATCCCTCATGATATCATTGAGGTTGACAAATTGTCGCCATGTTAATGTAATTCCTCTTGATGTATGACCTGAGAATTTTTGAAATGTACGTTTCCATCACGATCAACTCTGATAATTATTGTAGAGAGTCCAAAATCCAAGTCTTCATGATGTTATGCAAAGTCGCAGATCAGCAATATAAAAATGTCGTTTTATCATATTTTGCTTAGCAATACGGCTACAAAGAGATTTGCTAGTAATCGAGCCGCACTCTTTTCTACTCCCATTGATCATGTACAACAGCTAAATGGAAATTGGGAAGTGGGTGTCACTCAACTTAGTTTATAGCAACTGTGTCTATACTTTTGATCATGAGGTGATGACTATTATATGAGACGTACAGCTGCTTATCAATGTGAAAAGGGGTGCCGAGTATACATTCCACAGTGGCCAAAGAAAGATCTCTTATCATGTAAAAAGTTTATATATGATTTCTTGAATAAAGCGTGTAAACATATTGTCCAATTTACTCCGCACAATGATGATTATAATTATGTACATCATGTAGTTGAGAAATATTGGATTGTTGGTTTAAGTCCAAGTTTAAGAAATGATTTAGGCTACCTCGCTAGCGCCTTAACAAGCTATGATAATTTTAACGTTAATTACCACATAAGTGGTCATAAACAGTTAATATATCGAGAGGAAGCACTTATTTATGTAGATCTTATTCCAAGAAATGAGAAGATCGTTGGTGAAGAAGACGTTCAGCGTGAATTACACGCCAAGGAACAAGACACAACCAACATCTTGACTCCTGGAAACATATCATTCGCGCAATTGAAGAAATTTTAAATCCTATCTCCTTGCGAGTTGAATGGCAAACAATGTGGCAACAATGACTTTATAATTAAATGCATCTATTTCATATCTTGCAATAAGGCAAATTAAAATGATGATGATCTAGTATTATTTTTGTATCAAAAAGAATTTTCATCAGTTCTTACGACCATCGTTTCTGCAGCTGTTCATGTGAAAATTCTGATATGACAAACTTTTTTACCATGTGAAAGGTCAAATCAATTTGACTACAGAATGGACACGTATTCTTTTATACAGAGAAAGTGTGTAGAGCACTTTTAAGGTGGTATCTTACATGAAACGCAATAGTGTTGATGCTCTTTTCGCCTCCCCAACAAAAAAATAGAAAAAAAATTTTCTTAAATTTTTATTATTACCTTCGGTTAAATTGGTTGTAGACATTGCGAGTTTAAATGATAGTGTATTAATGTCGCAACCGATATTTTCATTTTTCTGAACAAAAAGAAGAGTACTTTCTGATCTCTCACTATACACGTAGGAAAAGTATTAGAACTTCACAACTTATGGATAAGAGAACTCTAATGGACATTGTGTTGAGGTTTTGCATCAGCGAATATCTTGTGGCAGTTAGAAAGTATAGAAGGTACCTATGTAACCAAAGACTAGCGCAGTATGGACCGTCGCTATCTCCGTCGTATCTACACTATTATTCAGATATACTTCCAATCATTGGTGAAGAGTACGTGTGGGAGATGTTGAAGCTCCATTTGTCTTAGCAATGATACCATACCAGCCAAAAAGCTGCAGTAATTTTTGACTCTGACTACTTTCAAAGCAAACACGATCCGCTCTACTCACCACCAGAAGCTCTCTCAACGACAATCCACAAACTTACATCCCAACAAATTTGATTATTGTGTGCCATTTATGACATGCTCAAGGTGCGTTGATTCCTTTTCCATAAAGAGTGTCTGTGACAAGTACACACTCCTCATTTCGCGTAATGTGCGAAGAGTTCTCTACAACACACCCAACCGTCACACCGTTTACAATGCCGCCTAATCAACTAATTTTTCCAATAGTGAATATTATATAGGAAATGTGGTGGACTAAAATTACAGGACTCGGTTTCTAAATCTACTTGACCCAGTAAATGGCTTCTATGAATATAATTTCTCCCAAAAATAAACCCTCTCAGACTAATCGAGTAGAATTAAATCGGCCACCTGCAATTTAGAAGGTGAATAGGGAGGTTTGGCGTTTCTAGTATTATTTGCGATGAAATAGCATATATTAGAATGTGAATTGATTTGGAAGAAATGATATTGGAACACGTTCCTGCGCACCCATGATGGAATAACGATGAATAATGCATTTCCAGGTTTTCCCATACAATTTACATCCAGATGGAAAGTTGGGAACTCATATGAATGGATTCAGATAATAATCAAGATTCTTATGAGCCAATTATTGGGAATGAGAAAATTATTAAGGCATTTCAACAGTGGTAATACTCCATCATGAAGAATAAAAAATCAGGAAAGCGTATGAAGTTTACTATCTATCATTGGAGTGGGAGACAGTTCCTCCGCTTTTCATATCTTTTATAAAGGACTACACTGAGGTTGGATAATGAATTCACTCCACATCTCGGTTTTGGTCAATGGACTACATCTAATGTCAATTGCTACTGCAATGTTAGAAAAGTTTATTCAATATCGAATCAAACATAAGTTCAGGATTGAGTTAATAATGATTTGATGTAGTGGGGGGTGTTGGAGTAGATTAAATGTAAGCATGAATTGTGGTTCATTTGCGTGTCGGGGGTGATTAATGCGTGATATGTGGGTGGGGTGGTTTAAGTGCGGTAGGTGTGGGGGGGCTTGTTGGTGGGAGTGTGTTTTTGGGTGCGGAGTTATTTTTGTTGGGGGGGTCGGATGTTTGTGTTGGTATTTCGGTAGAAAGGCGCTGCTGTCGAGGAGGGAGCTCAAAGGGGGTCGTCGTCCCTGCTATCGTACATGCATGTCTCGCCGGCCCGATTCTCCTTCTTCATTTTTTCCCTTTTCCTCACCCTTACTCTAATTAATATTTTATACACAAAAAAAAAAAACAATAATAAAAAAATAACTAACAAAAAAAACTAATACAACGGAATGGGGCATGGCGCATAATTACGGGATGAACCAGTATTTGTGGAGACATTATACAACTATTTAGTGGAAGCGGGTTTGTGGATGGGGAGGATTTCTGGATTTTTACTCTGTATAGCTGATTCAGTTAATGTTGATGGGTGGGGTGGAAAGAGATGGCGATCCTGCCAGACAAGAATGGGACCATGTCTTATGATTGAATATAAATATTAGCTGCTAGTCAATTTATTGACGCTCGCCCCCCCGTCCATCCGTTCTATATCTTAACACGTTGATGAATCGATGGATTGAATGAATCAATGTGCTTAGCGTAAGGGAATGCTAGGTAAATCTTAATTAACAAAACAGATGTTGTGATTTTTTGTGAATAGTTGAAGCATGTGTATGAAAAGTAAATATGATGTTATAAGACCACACCAACACTCTTCGTGTTTCAATTGAATTCAACGAGTTGTTCTGAAAACTGGGGTGGGTGATGTCATTACATTGGTATATGATTGTAGGTAATATTTTTGGAATATAAAGCTTGGGGTGTACTAATTGATACTAACAGTGTTTTGCTGCCCCCTGAGCATTCGATTGGTAGAGATACACCAATGGAACTTGAGATAAGAATTATCTTTGTACAGAAACCTTTAATTTCATATGTGATGTGATTTATTCCTTTTTCCGGTTGGGTGTAAATTAGAATACATTTTTAGTGAGTTCTTTAATCGTTGATTAGACGCGGTAATTTGGATTAGTCGAGAAGATGTTTGAATCTAGTTTCTTTTATAGCCCGTCGGATAAACAATTTACGAGAACCATCTATGGCTATCAAAAACGTCAAATGGATTTTTGAAATAGAGTGCAGACATGGAGATGTGTAATAATCGAAAGCGTAACTGTAGTGTGTCGGAATTATTTGGTGTAAGTCTTGTTTATATAAAGTTTGGGTATGATGTGACTTGTTTGTGAATGAATTAGTAGGGTGTATAATGAAACGGATTTGTGTGTATGGTGAGATAGGCTTGGATTAGGGGTAGTGTATTTTTTGGAGGGGGTGAGATAGAGGGGAAGAGAAGAAGGGGGGGGGGGGGGGCGGGTGTGTGTGTTTTTTTTTCGTAGGGCAGGGGGGGTAGCGGCGTTCGGCTCAGCTGTGCGTGGTGTGATCTGGCGGGGATGGGGGGTTGGGAGCAGATGGGGTGTGTTGGATTAGCGGGGTTGGGGTGGGGTTGTGTTGTTTTTCTGGCGTCTGGGAGAGGCATATTGGATCCGGATTATGTCGCTGCATTGTTTTGGGGGGGGGGGGTGGTTGTTCGGTGTTTGTGTTTGGTAGGATAGCGTGGGGGCAAGTTTTACATAGTTTTGAGTAGTGGGTGCGGGGTGAGCTGGGTGAGGGCCGCGGGGGCATACGCAGCATGGGTTGGAGAGGCAAACTGGAGCAAGGCGTGGCGCGGGGGGGGGGGGGGGGGGCGGGGGTGGGGGGGGGGGTGGGGGTGGGGGGGGGGCGCGGGGAGGGCGGGGCGCGTTCTGGGGTGGTGGGCCGGGGGCGGGCGTGGATCGTCGCGGGGGCTGGTCGACGGGGTGCGGGGGGGGAGTTTAAAAGCGGTGCTCTCGGCCTGGGGGGCGGGGCCGGTCGTGGGCGGGGTTTCCTGAGGGTTGGCGGCGGGGCGCGGGCTCTCTTGGGGCGTGCCGGTCGCAGCCAGCTCAGCGATGCTGTGAGGAGGGGTTTTATGTGTTGTCTTTCTGTCGAAGGGCAGTGGTTCCCGCATGCTTTCGCTGTATGCTGGATTTACTGATCAGATTTAGGGTGACGAAAAAAAAAGGGAAGAAGAAAAGATATGGTGCGCGGATGAGAAAAGTGGGGCGGAATTTTAGTAGAGTGATAGGTGGTTTGGAGAAAGGGGTGGAGATTAGCAGAGGGTGAGAAAAGTAGAAAAAAAAGGAGACCGGGGAATAAACAAAAAGGGGAATATAGTGGGGGATTTTAGGTGGGAAAGGAGAACGGAAGAGAGACAATATCGAGAGTAGAAGGAAAGGAGAAGGGGGATAGAGAGAATAGAGATAAATAGAGGGAATCAGAGGAAGAACAACGGAGGGGGAGGAAGGGGGGGGAAAGGGCGGGGAGGGGGAGAGAGGGAGTTGGAGGGGGTGGGTTGGTTTTGTCGGGGGTGGTATGTTCGGGTTTGGGGTGAGGGCGCTGTTGTGGTTTTTTTTGACGGCATGTGGGCAGGGCCGGTGAGGCCGCGGAGGATCTTTATAGCCCCAAGCGCCAGGAGCGTAAGAGCACCTTCCTACGCGAGAAATGTCGTGAGGGAGGGTCAAGCCCACACTAAGCTTCTTGACAGGCATGCTGGATGAGAAGTTGTGACTAGGAAGAGACGCCACCCCACCTGGTACCTGTTGGAGATATTGTATGGATGTGGGCGCTAGGTTTGCAAAGTGGGTGTCTAGCCTTGTATGCGAGCATGGGCAGGAGGAGACAGCCACGCTCGCGGGCCCCCGGGCTAGTTTGTCACATCGTTTCTGGTTGGGCGATAAGAGACTGCGGCTGCTTCGGGGAAAGAAATCTGAAGGGGTGCAGGACATCTTGAGTTGATTGAGACTACGGGAGGTGGGATTCAAGGTAGGTATGGTTGTTCTTGTGGGGGTTTTATCGGTTTGATAGGGTTCTGGGGTGGGGGGGGGGGTCGGGTGGTGGTGGGGCTGTGGAGTATTTTCCGGCGGCTTGGCTGGTTTTGGTAAGCTACCAACAGAAGAATGTACTTTTTGTACTCGAGGGTTGAGAGTGGGACGGGTGGATACTATTTGAGGGTTGATTAGGATGTCTATGTAGTGGGGTTATATTGATTTTTTTTTCGGATTTTTTATGTGGGGTTGTTGATTGTGATAGGGGCGGGGGGGGGTGGGTTGGGGGGTTGGGGGGTAGGTTCTGGGTGGTTGAGGGGATGGATGCAGAGGGGGGGGGGGTGGGACACTTAAAAAATGGTCGGGAGGGTATAGTGGTGGAAATCGGTGTGTGCGGGTTCGCGTTTTAATATTCAGTAGATACTGATGAGGGAAGCTGGGTGAAACAGGGATATTATCTTTTATTAGGGTCGGGGGGGGTGTGGGGTTTTTTAATATGTGGGGGGGGGGGGGTATTTGGGTGGGGAGGTATATTGTTGGGTAAGGTTACTCAAAACTTGACCTTCTTTTTGGGGTGCGTTCACCCATCTTGTGGTGTCTGTCTTCAGATGTTGTATAATGTCATCACCCAGTTTCAGAACAACGCGTTGATTTTCAATTGAAAACGAAATGTGGTGTGTCTTTACATCATATTTACTTTTCATCACATGCTTCAACTTCTGTTGTATATAAGGATTTACTACATGAATGAAGCTTTCAACTGTATGATATAGACGCGGCATTATATTGATAGCAACTTTAGATTCTTCATAAGACTGGTAAATTTTCTTGATGCGATCGCCATAGATGTCCACCCACCATTCATCATTAACTGAATCAGCTTTAGTGTGATATTCATGAGAAGCATACACCACACCGCTTCCAATAATAGGTGTATAATGTCTTACAAAATGACGCAAGGTTGGAGAGAAATAAACTGTAAGTTTGTCATTATATTTCTGAATAACCAACTTATTTTTGTCCGCCATAATTTTCTCTCCATACTTCTTACCCACAGTCTCATTCCATCGTTTTACTAACTCAATAAGTGATAAAGGTTGAACACCACGCTTTTTCAAAATGATGCGTTCTTCGCATTCTACAACATCTTCATCAAATATTTTAAATCTATAATGAAATTTGTTGATTCGATTTGAATAAACTTTTTTAACATTTGCAGTAGCAATTGATGTTAGATGTAGTCCATGACCAAAACCAAGATGTGGATAGAATTCATTATCCAACCTCAGCGTAAGACCTTTAGTAAAAGAATGAAAGCGGAGGAACTGTCTCCCACTCCAATGATAGATAGTAAACTCATAAGCTTTCTGATTTTTATTCTTCATGATGGAAGTATTACCACTGTTGAATGCCTTAATAATTTTCTCATTCCCAAATGGTTCATAAGAATCTGATTTTATCTGAATCCATTCATAGTTCCACTTTCCATCTGATGTTAAATTGTATGGGAACTGAAATGCATTATTCATCGTTATTCCATCATGGGTGCGAGGAGTCAATATCATTTCTTCCAAATCATTCACATTCTGAATATTGCTATCATAGCAAATACTAGAAACGCCAACCTCCCATTCACCTTCTAAATGCAGTGGCCGATTTAATTCTACTCGATAGTCTGATGGTTTATTTTTGGGAAATTTATTCATAGAAGCATTACTGGGCAAGTAGATTAGAAACGAGTCCTTATTTTCACTTTCCATATTATTCACATTGGAAAAATATATTAGCATACGTTTGCATTAACTCTTCATTCGGAAATGGAGTGTGATACTTGTCACAGCATCTTTATGAAAAGGAATCAACGCACCAGCATCGTCATAAATGGCAATATCAATTTGTGGGATGTAGTTTGATTTCAGCTTTGTATAATGCACTTTCTTGAAAGTATGCTCAGATAAAATACTGCAGCTTTTTGGCTGGTATGGTATCATTGCTAGCAATGGAGCTTCAACATCTCCCACACGTACATCTTCACCAATATTGGAATATATCTGAAAATAGTTAATACGACGCGATAGCGACATGTCTGCGCTAGCTTTGGTTACAGTACCACTTTTAAAGATATTTTGATCAAAACCCAAAATGTCCATTAGAGTTTTATCCATAATTAGTTCAATACCTTTTCCACTTATAGTGAGAGACAAAGTACCTTCTTTTTCAGAAAATGAAATATGTTGGTCATTAATCACTTCATTTAAATAATCTACAACCAATTTAACCGAAGTAATAATGCGAGGCATCAACACTCTTGTTTCATGTAAGATACCACCTAAAGGCTCTACACACTTTCTGTATAAAGATACGGTCCATTCTGTATCAAATTGATTTGACCTTTCACATGGTAAATGTTGCATATCAGATTTTCCATGAACAGCTGCAGAACGATGTCGTAAGAACTGATGAAAATCTTTTGAACAAACTAATACTAGATCATCATCATTTAATTTGCTTATTGCAATATGATTAGATGATTTAATATAAGTCAATGTTGCCACTTGTTTGCCATCAACTCGAAGGAGATAATTAAATTTCTTCAATAATGTTTCAGGAGTCATGTTTGTCTTTCTTGGCTTAATCACAATCTTCTTCACCAACGTCTTCTCATTTCTTGGAATAAGATCTACATAATAAGCTTCCTCTCGATATATTAACTGTTTATGACCACTTATGTGGTAATTAACGTTAAAATTATCATAGCTTGTTAAGGCGCTAGCGAGGTAGCCTAAATCATTTCTTAAACTTGGACTTAAACCAACAATCCAATCTTTCTCAACTACATGATGTACATAATTATAATCATCATTGTGCGGAGTAAATTGGACAATATGTTTACACGCTTTATTCAAGAAATCATATATAAACTTTTTACATGATAAGAGATCTTTCTTTGGCCACTGTGGAATGTATACTCGGCACCCCTTTTCACATTGATAAGCAGCTGTACGTCTCATATTAATAGTCATCACCTCATGATCAAAAGTATAGACACAGTTGCTATAAACAAGTTGAGTGACACCCACTTCCCAATTTCCATTTAGCTGTTGTGCATGATCAATGGGAGTAGAAAAGAGTGCGGCTCGATTACTAGCAAATCTCTTTGTAGCCGCATTGCTAAGCAAAATATGATAAAACGACATTTTTATATTGCTGATCTGCAACTTTGCATAACATCATGAAGACTTGGATTTTGGACTCTCTACAATATATCAGAGTTGATCGTGATGGAAACGTACATTTCAAAAATTCTCATGGTCATACATCAAGAGGAATTACATTAACATGGCGACAATTTGTCAACCTCAATGATATCATGAGGGATTTGGAATATTTTGAAACATTAAGATTCATCTCCTTGGGTGATCAAGTTTGGCTTCAACATTACAGAAATGAAATTCAAATCTACCATTCTCATTCCGCAAACTGTTTCTCATTTCGCAAATACAATTGGGAGAAGTATAGAAGATACATACATCGCTCCATCATGACATTTATTCGTCGTGAGTTCATCGCCCTACTATGCAAATCTTAATCAGACATGACTACCACACATCATGAGTTGGAAATTAGATTCCCTACAACGTATTGAAACGGATCATGATCGAAACGTCTATTTCAAAGATTCAACTGGAAATGTGAGAAGAGAGTTTGTTTTATCTTATCGTCATTTTCAATCTCTACATCATATCATGAAGGACTTGAAATACTTCTATATGAAAAGACATTCACGTATTGGAAATCGCATCTGGCTGCGCGTCAACAATCGGCGAATTCAACTCTATCATTCCCAACTTCATACTAACTTCACATTTCATCAAGGTAGTTGGGAGAAGTATAAAAGGAAGGTACATCGCTCAATTTACTCATTCTTTCATCATGAAGCGCCATCGCTACACCATCGTCAACATTCTCCGTCGCTTCAGACTCTACACCAAAATCGATCTCACAACATTACACCAACAGCTTCCAAACAGCAAGTATTACCCGGGCCGTCCTCAAATGTTAGTGGTGAAGATGAACAATTCACGGAATCTTCAACTCTTCCCAAATGGGACTGTACAGATTCTCGGCGCCCTTTCTCATTCATCGGCGCAGTCAATGCGCTTAGAGCTACAAAGACTACTACGTCGGATATGGAAGAGGGAGAGGTGTGTGATGTCGAATCTGACTGTGGACAATATGGTGATCTCTACTCAATTGAGTGACAGTGTATCATTTTTGAAGATTCGTACCAGCAGTTACAATTTGTGTTATGAACCCGAACTTTTTCCTGCAGCTCTCATTAGTTGTTGGTTACCTGTGCATGTGGCAATCTTTCATAATAGTAAAGTGATCATTACTGGACTAAAATCTCATGTACAAGCAAATGTGATCCTAGACTATCTCATTGAGTATGTACGTACCCAGCGGATTGTAAAATAAAAAACAATTTTTCCAACATGATGTTTTTATTTCAAATCATGATAGAACTTACAAATCATTTTTTCATTAGAGGATGGATTACATGAAAAGTTTTGAATAATAGATGCAAATCGAGATACATGTAAACGTTTTAAGATGAAGTACAGTACAAAAGCACCACACGTTGATGAAAGTGGATGTTGTAGTATGCGTTCATTTCGCTGATATTGACGCGTATGTTTTCTCAACCACTGCTGTGTTGGTATATTTGGAGGTTGAGCAAGAGAGTCAAATAGTTCACCACGTCGGTCTTCTCCAATAAAGATCGCTTTCCAATGCTCACCGCCTAAATTCTGAGAATGAGTGTTTAGCACAATAAAGATGGGATAGTGATTTACTGCAGGTGGTAAGGTATCGAGTGAATAGACATTATCGAAAGCTTTCAACGTCGCTTCGTCTGCATTACGCTGCACTTTAGTCTTAATATCGTCAGCAGTCAACCAACTCATTAACGATTATACTGAAGAATCACGTCACGATACTTTGTAATTTCAATATTTGAATCGAAGACTGCATAAATTAATACATTGATCGTCTCAGGTAGTGTTCTTTTGAACGTCAAATCCAAACGAATATTATGAGGCACGTTCGCTTGACGATAGGGTGCACTAATATCGCTGTCAGCAGTCAAATCAAATGCATAAATAGTATATCCACTCTTAAACTCTTTCATAGTCAGTCCGTTGGTATCATCCGTATTGTAAAAGCCAAAGACATCCATAAAATCAACATAACTGCGCATAAATTGATCCGCAGCAAAATCTGGTTTGTAGGGTGGACCAGGATGACTCACACCATTTACACGTAAAGCAATTTCACTTAACTGATTGTGTTTAAAATTGAAAGGATTCTTCTTTATATTACCATTAAATGCATCATTTTCAACCATTGCCACCATGAGGAGCTTCGGTGCTTCCGATGGAAAGAGGCCATCTTTCATGAAACTCTTTTGATCTTTCGGAATTGTAAAGGTGAGAAGCTTTGTATGCTGAACGGGGTAAATGGCATTTTGGCGGTTAAGACCTTCAGCATGTCCTCTAATGACACTTGGATTCGGTACTACTCGACGAATGTAAAGTGCAATATCTTCCACATGAATTCTAAAATTGTCAACTTTAGCAAATGCATTCAGCGCAAATTCAGGCTTATTCAATGTCAGCTTGAGTCGCATGCTGGTATTACAGAGTAAAAACTTTGACTGTCTAAAGAAGTCTAAATTCAGCGGACCATATAGCTGACATACTCTACTATCTTTAATCATAGCAGATCGCTTTACAAAGCCACTGTTTGTTTCAACATCAAATTTTCCTGCTTCATCTCTGTACCATCCCATGGCTTCCATATGACTTTTTTGTGCTGCTGGATGAAACTGTGATACATGATTGAAATATGATTTATAGGGATAATCGCTTTGACCACCTTCCACCTGCTGCTCTCCAATCGTTAGAGAAACATCACGAAGTAATGTAGTCAATGGTAAATTGTTCAGTCCAACTTTATGTGCATCGTCAATAGCAGTTCCATCTGCTTGCTGAATTCTAAACCTCAAATCAAGCATCGCATAACTCAAATCTATGTAGTCATCACTACCACCAGGAATAACAAATTCAATGGGGCCAGCATTCTCAGCTGTTCGAGGATGATAATCTACAATACTTGAACTAAGAATATCTGTCTGTATGGCTTGTTGATCGAACAAACAAAAACCGGAAGTTTTACACTCCATGATTAGAAGTTATAGCAGCGTCGTCGTTTAGCGCCTGATGAATGATTAGAGCCTCTGCGACGTTTGCGTGAATGCCTTTTGACTGAAGATCGCACCTTACCAGCTCCGCGATGTTTCCTCCTTCCTTTTTTCATTCGTTTAGGTGATTTCTTTCCTTGAGTAACACCAGCAATGGTCTGCTTCAATGTTTTTAAACCGCGTTCCTTCCCACGATTCAACAAACTGCTCTTAAAACTTCTACCTCTGGAAAGATCACTAGCAACATCACCAGCAAAGCCAACGGCATTACTTAAAACATTTCGTTTTAAAGATCTACCGACATTGGATATGAGAGGTGCTACAACAGATTTCAGTGCACCAAGTATGCTACCTCCACGTTGGCGGCGAGCACCGATGTAAATTTGTCCTCCACCACTTACATAGGAGGGTCGTGAATAAAATGAGGCAGTTGGATTCATAGCTCAAACCCTAAACATTGTTAGTTACAACTTTGCATGAATCACTGTCGATCACTTAGATGAAAGATGTCGGCACGACGCATCCAAGAGTTCATACTTGAAGGATAACCAGTCCATTTAACAAGACACCATTCTTCACCTTGCCGTTTTTTACATCGAATGATTTTCTCTACCAAATATGTTTCACTTTCAGTGACTACCTCAATCTCATCGCGGTAAAAGCTACCCTCAATTTCTTCATTATCGTAATCTTTCAACTTGTAGGTGGTCGGAGAGTCTTTTTGATTAATCCTTGATACTGTAAATACCTCCTCTGTCCAATTCGGGAGGTACCCTTTAGCAAAAACACTTTTCACTTTTGAGATACGAACTTTATCGCCAATTTTCACATCACTTTTCACATGAGTGCGTTTACGTTGGAATGATTCGCGCACTTTATCTACATTGTCAGCATTTACATCTACTGGTCTGAGTCCAATAGAACGATGGATAGAGTGATTGTAGGCATGGAGTGTATCTTGTAGAACCTTTGTCCAATTTTGTGTCAAGTTGGCAGTAAAATGTCGCCACAAGCGATTTTTTAATGTGCGATTAAAACGTTCAACGAGTGCAGCTTTATAAGCGCTCTTTACACTAAACAACTCAATGTCATGCCTCTCAAATAATCTTGTCACATGCTGATTTTCAAACTCTTTTCCTTGATCACTCTGAATTCTTTTTGGAATGCGACCTTCTCGAAAAATTGTTTGGAATGCTTTTGCTACTCCTTTCCCTTCTTTAGTTTTTAAAGGTTGAGCCCACGCATAACGCGAGAAAATATCAATGACGGTTAAAATAAAATTATTGCCCGAGTTATGTTTTGAAATGGAGGCAACATCGCACAAATCTGCTTGCCACTGTTCATCGATGTCATGAACAATATAATGGCGGGTGCGGTACTTCTTTTTCGCTTGTTTGTGGAGTGTATAGGTAGCCTGACCCTTTAACCATCGTTTCACTTGTGATTGTGGAAGACCACTCGCTTTTGATAATTTCTTGATAGATGCAAATCCTGCCGGATGTTTTACATCATAATAGATTGACTTCAAACGTTCAGTCGATGACGACTGACTCTTTTTCCTCCTTCTCATCTTTTTGTTTTCTTGCCTTTCTACATTTACAACAACTGCAGCATTTAGCTTTAGCGGTTTTGCGATCGTGTTCACATTGCTTAGGGGTTTCATTATGAGAGCTGGCGCAGCAAGTGCAAGTGACAACGACATTCACCTCTGGCGGCTCATTACATGGCAAGCAACACATCTGCTTCATATTAATAGTCTGAGAACATGTATTTCCTAGGAGGAGCTGTTTTACGTTTTCCTTTTACCAGTTTTAGTGGCGATGTAGATCTACGTCGAGTTCTTCCTCTTGTTTGCTTAGTGAGTGTGGGAGGGGATGTAGCAGGTGACGTCTTAAACCAATTTGTTGGCATTTTCATCGCCTGAAGCATTGGAGTAGTAGCCACTGTTGAATCAAGTTCTTTCAATGTCTCATTATTTAAAGCAAATTTTGGCACATTATGCTTTTTCAATAGTTTAAGAAAGTATGACCAACCAGGTGGAACATAGCCCTGACGGCGCTTTCTACGTGTCGCATACTGAATCAAGTCTTCATAACGTGAAGCATCAATCACTTTATTTTCATCTGTAATGATTTCTCCTCTATCATTTACATTGAGATGGGGTTCAATACTGTTGAAAAGAGATATGGCATGTGCGCGAGATGCTAAAGGTGTAGCAGTCGATACAGAGTCACGCATCTTATTCTTCAAGTTTTTCAATTGCTCAACAGTTTCCGATTGTAATAATACAGCACGATGTGGATCTTTGATGTGAACATTTTGCTGATAATCTATTTCTTTCCTATACATTTGATTTGCAAGAGGTTGCTTTACTTGCTGCATGGCAGTCAATTGTACATATTCATCCTGAGGAATAACAATCATGCGAGAATAAGAACTCATAGTTTGTAGATAATCATGGGAGTTTTCAAAATATCACTTCGAAATCTAAATTCTTCCGGACACTCTTGCGTAAAGTCAATGAATAAGTAACCGTATGGTTTTTCAGTAGCTGCTTGAAAAATTTCAATTAAGGCTTTTGATCCTCTGGGTGCAACTTGTCGCGCTAAAATTTCAAATTGACTTTTATCTCGCGGATTCTTGAAAATAGCATAATAGTGTGTATTCAGGTTTCGTGTACGAGCTTCTTTTCCATCAGGAAACAAATTTTGTGTGATATAGATGATAAAGCACCTTTTATGGTGTGCTGCGCGAGTGAACATATCTGTAACATCTTTTGAATTCTTACTTTCTTTTAATAAATCATCCAATACAACAACATCATTAGACTGAAGTTTATCCACTGGAATAATTCCTTCATGTCGAATAAAGTTGCGACTTTGCAATTCCTGAAACAGCGACGGTTGATAAATACCATAACACCAAATCACTCGATTGATAGGTTCCTTAAACAACTCCCTTCTTTTATCCAATAAATTCAGCGTGAAAACAGTTTTACCTGCATGAGATGGACCTGATACAGTCAGAACTTTATCACATTGAAGTCTGAAATCCATTTTATTACTTTGAGACTCAACATTTGCATAATTAACGCTTAGAGCCAAAGATATTACCCAATAGGTTGCCCACGGCAGGAGCTATCATTGGAAGTATTGCTGAAAGGAAACCGCCCTTTTGTGTTAGAGTTTTCCTCTTTCTTTGAAGGGCGACTTTAGGATTGGAGATGAAACGCAATTTCGTAGCATATCGCTTAAGTAACTTTCGTTGTTTTGGCGCTAATTTCTTCGTCCTCAACTTCCTCACATGAGAAATAATTTCACAAATGAATTTATCGTTAGCATGTCGTATAGCATTGTATCGCTGATTTGCTTTCATTCGTCGGAGAGCTTGAATGGCTGAAGAAAACTTTTGACTTTTACGTTTCGTCATTTTACGTTTCGCCATTTTCCGTGTTAGTCTTTGCTAAAACCTATCTTTACCACATTTGCATAGGTACTAACTATTGCGACATAAGTGACACTCGAAATGAGCAATATCACAGTGGTTACATTGGCAAAGTTGAATGCAATTAC
>CAJQUW010004034.1:0-104567 GCA_907163375.1 Prostheceraeus crozeri
AAATAGACGTGAAAGTAAAGAAAACAAATTGTTACTGTTTGAACATCATTCTAGTAACCGAATCAGAAAAAAGTGAAGTAGCCACTGAACGGTCAAACAAATCTGAATATTTTAAATGACAAAGGGATGATTCTCCTTGATATTATCTGAGGAGAAGAAAAGCAATTTTCACGCACTTGAAACGCGTGATTCCAACGATTGTCACCCTCTGTATTGACGCAGACGAGTGCTATTTTCGCTGGACTTAATGTGCATGATCCGATCCACTTGACTAACGATTACCTGCGCTTCCAAAGGAATTGATTGAAACCTGTAAACATCTCGTGTGTTTCTTGAGAGCAGCAGAGATGAGAGAAGAAATTCACATCACATTCTAGCGTGACGACTCGTTAGTCGTCGAGATTTTAGGCAAAGATTTACTAAATTCCTGATACAAATTGTTCTTCATTGTACATAAACCAGCAGGTGAAATGACATGAAAGTAAATGTTTCCAGTCAGAGGAGAAATAACGCGACTACTTCGAGTAGGATGGCGACTATACAACATCCAGGAAGAGATAGAAGGAACAAATCGTGTAAGGTCACGTGAAAGATGTCTATGATGACAGCCAGCTTGTCTAGGTTCGGGTTCAGCTTGAGGAGCTAGGGGAGAGAGTATGTCCTGTCCGGGATTGTCCGTTCCATGATTGATTATCGAATTATTCCTTGAGGAATTGTTTATTATTATTGTCTTTGATGTGGTTATGGTTTGAAAAAAGAACTGATGAAAAGCGAGGAAACGCATAAGCCGCTAAATAAACGGTTCAGTCATTCTGACAATTAGATCAATTGCATATGATTTGTTGCAGGATGATAGAAGTGGCATGAACTTCAAGTGTAGAAGGTAAGTGATCTCGAATGCTGGGGACAAGCATGTGTATTCTTTCCGGTTTTTGTGGGAATTCCGGTAAGGCCACAGAATTATGGTCTGGACACCCTTAAGGTTATAGCATTTCCAATTGTAACTGAACTAATATTAATTCAACAAACTATGAATATACTATGAAATTAACAATAATACAACCTGTAATGCAACTATTCCGTTTCATGTTGAATGTTTTCTGATGAGCATGAATGAAATATGTCGGCAATTCACCTTTTCAAGATGTGCATGGGTCACATTATTCAAAAAATCATTATTAGTAAAATCTGTAGCAGTATATCCAAAAAATTCTTCTGAATTAAGAATATTTGAATTATTTCCAACCTTGAGGTTCTAAAACTAATTATCTTTATCATGCAAATTCAAACTTAACTGTAAAACCTTTTCTTTGAGCTCGAGTTTTCCTTAGTTAGCTGTCTAGTATATAAATATGTAGAAGTATAGTGGAGAGGGCGACAGAATACGTTCGAAGAAAATTTGAAGATGAAAATCGGACTTGGACGTCTATAAAATCACAATCCCACAGCTGAAGTGATGACACAACCCTCACTGTCATGTCATTTGACAGCTATTTCGTTGAACTCGAGTTAGAGTCTTGCTCTCTGTCTGCCCGATCAAAAGAATAGTTCGAAAATTGCAAGTAATAACTGTGTAATCTGTACATATACCACATAGAAAGCAGTGTTGATATGCTAGTAATACAGTTTATTTGCGGCTTCAATAAGGATGTTTGATGACATCCACTCTTCGTTCGTTTGGTGCACTGATAAGTCACGTGACGTTTTAAGCTTTCAAACACAGACCTATAAGAGGCACATCACACGCTACTGTTTAGGCTGATGTACACGCAAAGTTGACTGAAGTTCCATTCATTGAATTCAAGAAATTAATCTTTTAGCATCAGCCGAAATTGCAAGAAAAAAGGAGCAAAAAAATAGCTTCTTATCTAGTTTAAAACGCCTTCATTCCTTCCTCAAGTCACGTGAGGCGGTATAATGATAGCGAAACCTCATCTGGTAATAATTGTCATCGTGTCTGTCTGTCTTGTTTTAACTGAGTGATTTTCACCTCTGTGCTCTCTTCAACGAATCGCTAGCTGTTCTCTATAAAAAATCTAATTATTAGCATTTCCTAGAACCTTCTATGTTTAGGAATCCTGAATAATGATATACCAGAACCATTATCCAAGTGAAGTCAGTGGGGTGTTAGCATTGTTTTTGTCTGCATCATTATTGGAATATAACGCTCAATTCTATATTTGGAACAGGATGTAATCATTCATTTAATGTTTCAAATATGTGACAAGAGATGATCAGAATTCCTCAAAGATAAATTTATAATATCCATCTGTGGATGAGGTAAGGTCTGGAATTGTAATTCATTGAGAGAGTCTGACTTGATTTTAATTATTTAAAGATAGAAATACCCTATATCAGGAGAACGACACAAATGAATTCATTTCTCGGTACTCTGGTACTTGCATTCTTCCTCTGCCCCCTATTTTTCAGAATTTTCTCGCTCTTAAGTGTAGTCACATTTCAATGACCAGCGTAAGTTTGGCAAAAATTCCTTTGTTGGAGAAAATTTGCAGCTTTTTGCTCTGACGTTTACTGCATTTTTGCTTGCTCACCGCGTCCTCAATGTCCTACAATGTTCCGTCTCAAAAATCCATGCAGAAAGTTCCAGCTCAACACGCGCGAAAGCGTGACTAACACAATCTTCCTGAGGCAATTAGTAAAACGCATGTAGAAATAATTGCTTTCATTCCGGTGAAATCGTGACATAGATTCTTCATAAATTAGATTGGATATCCATGGAAAGCATTGATTAAAGGAATAGCAACCATCCTGTGGGAGGGCATTAATATACGACAATGGAGAGAAAACAAAGAAAGCAGTTCTGTCCTCACCCTAACTGAACTCTACTTTGTTGATTATTAAGGAATGACAAAAGGTCCTATAATAAGATTCACTACCACTTCAAAGGTATGCCAATGTTTCTTCGAACGATTGAATATTCCATTACCAACCAATCACATATTAGTCTCTCTAAATAAAACCCACTCAAAAAATGCATGTTAATGTGATATTGTTTATCCTTTCCATTTTAACCAGAGTTAAAATCAGTCCGTCCGAACTAGAGATAGGCAGCGCCAAAATCATACCTAGATAGCTCTCAAATGCTATTTTTCATCAGCACGCAACTTATGGAGCTATAAGCATGATACCAACTGTTAGATTTTGCGAGTCCATATTAGAAATACCTGTGATTTAATTTACGCACCAATTCAAACTTCCATCACAAAGATGATGTTAATTCATGAATGGGTAGCAATCCAAGTAAATAAAGAAAGTAACTAGATTAGATGCAAAAATATGTTGGTCCAGGTTCCCTGTAATGCTTTTCGTAATGAATTGTTGTCTTTATTATGTTTTACATAATAATTATTATATTACTAAATGGATTCACTTATTGAAAAATGTAGGTACAATAATGCAGCAGGTACAATAATGCAGCAAAGCTTTGCCGACAGGACGTTATCTTAAATTCTCCAGATCGAAAATCCGAAAATTTTTATCAGACAGCACTGTCGATTTTTCATCATCATTATCATCAGACCACAGGACTGTGTGTCTCCTGTGGACAGTGTTTTTATCTTGGTCCAGAGGTCCGAGCCCCGCAGGTTCATTGAAGTCGCAGGAAGGGCATCCGGAACTATAAGCACTACAACCGCTCATATCTGACTATGGTCACAGCACACACCCGTCCAAGCCCCCAAGGTATGGGATTAGTGACTAAAAACTATCACTTCATGACTGACCAATCACATCATTGATGCAGAGTGCGAATGTTTGTCGCTCCTGAATTGTGAAATGTTTATTGCCACATGTTCTTTAGTTGGATTTTGGTAATAGGGGAAAAGAAAGTCAAGTTTTTTTTTCCTTTTCTTTCCTGCTTGAATGAAAATTTCGTCTAGAGGCTATCCAAATGATATTCTTATATTCGATGCTGAATTAGTAAAATACTTCACCGCATTCTGGTTCCAATTGATGGGGTTTCTGAGAATGTCATTTACTTTACGAAACGCAACCTAAACTTTCACACCAAATGTGTGTGAAATGTTTTCAACGATATAAATCGGAAGAAAACCGTAAGATGATGCTCTTTTTTGTCTTCGACGTCCAGCGGTACAGATTAATTAAGCTGCGAACGCATGATGAACCGTGGACCATATTCAGCTCTCGAAATATTACAGTCACTGTTTCACTACTCAACGTTGCACTACCTTGTTAATTGTTCTTCATCATATAAAACGAAGTAAAAACAGAAAACTTCTTTTTCAAGAATGAGTGTATTTGACAACTCATGGTGCCAACAATGAATCGCTGTAAACAAGCGAACAGTGGTAGTGCAAGAATGGTGAAATAAGCAGGCCGAATTTGGCATACATTTTTATTGCCATAACTGAAGTTTCAAACGGAAATACAATCATTTAAACAGACATCAACAGCAATAAAGGTCCCTTTTATAATATATTATAAATATTCCTTTTTATATATTAATGGTCTAAAGTGTAATTCATACGTATTCCAGCTTTTTAATTGCGTCTTCACAACACTTATCTATCACTTGATGATATACTATCGTTTTATGAATTGGTAGATGTGACCTTTTGTAATTTATTGTCTTAAGTAGGATATATTTTCAAAGAACCATTGATCATAGTCTGCATGTTAAGCATGTCTATGATATCTCAAGAAATGGGAGTATATAAAAATACTGATAGTCGATTTACATGCAGAAATTCAATATACTGAGGAAGCTCACGAGAAGTCACGAGTTAGGAAATTACCACACATCAAGATTAGTGCAAGCACATGTGTAAATCAATCAATTCTCGTGCGAAACTGCGAGAGCGTGCCGGAGAGTATCGCGCTTGAGCTAACAAACAAAGGATTGAATATGTGTAATATAACATAATATCATGAAGTATTTCACGTCGCTTTGGCGCTTTAAAGCTGTACTTACGCATGAATTTATGGCAAATATTATGTAAATATAATTCTGTTATAAATTATCTGTGAAATTTGTCTTGCATTTCAACGACGTAAAAAATGAACGACGATACATTTGATTAGTTCATTATGCAGTAATGATCTCGCTTAAAACATGTGACAGGTATTGTTTTAAAGAGAGGTTTCCACCTCAAAGAGCAGTGCTATTCGAAATCCGACTTTCCAAAAAGTACCAAAGTACAACGTTAATCGACAGAATAAAGGATGCAAAATGCACTAGACAATTCATGCTGCAAGTAAGCTGGAATTTTCGCTCATGCCAATGCTTCCCAAAATGGTATCATAACCTCCTAATGGGCAATGAGATGTCTGTATCTGTCCCGATACTTAGGAAGCCAAGTCGCGGTTTCGAGGCGATCATAAGAAAATTATGCGATCTTTAGGCGCTGCGTTTCATACTACTGGACATGTTTTAATGCAAGTGATAAATTCATTTCCCTAATTTCGAGTCAATGGGATATTTTTACAAATCAGAATAAGTTAACATGAATTATATGTTATGTGAAACAGTTAAATTAACCGAATACTAAATAAGAAGTCGAATCTCGAATACAAAAATGCTGATTTTGAAAACGGGTACCAGGTCATATGAATGGACGCTAGCTAGGTCGACATTATCGTTGGCCATGAGCGAAAATAGTTCTGGAAGTACTGGCTTTAATAGAAAATGCTCATATCGCATGTTCATGCGACATATCTTCATTTCGGGCTTGTTATTCATTCAGATTATGATATAGATTCAGATTACGTGGTAGATATCACTGTCTTGTGATGATGTATAATAGTACAGTCAACGTCTATTTTTATTATCATTCCGTTAATCAGACTGATCTAAATGTCAACTTCTGAAGTTATCTGAACTGGCACAATGTAGATATTTTCAGATCAGAATGATGAGTATAAATGACTTTAGCTGAACTTTTATAAATAAAAGAAGACGTTGATATCTGCTAGGTTCATTGAATCGCGCTTTATCTCGACTAACAATCCTCAGTCATATAGAATAGAACAGTGAGCACAGAAAAATCAGCCGCTTTCACAGAAACGTGCTATAGTTGAGAACATGCTGCAATATATGATAAATTGATAAAGACAGGAGTTTTTCATTGTCAAGCATGGGAAACATATAGTCTAGTCTAAAAAAAGTGCTAAGACGTTTAAGCTCTTTTGAAGAGAAATTAGCGTGACAAGAACGTTTGAATACTGTTCATAAAAGTTCTCACAGTCGGGAACGTAAAATTTTCATATCCTCATAAAGAATTCTTGCGCTGTTTACAAGCTAGGTAGAATCAG
Source organism: Prostheceraeus crozeri (assembly GCA_907163375.1). NCBI lineage: Eukaryota > Metazoa > Platyhelminthes > Polycladida > Euryleptidae > Prostheceraeus > Prostheceraeus crozeri. The sequence continues at coordinate 6,292 of CAJQUW010004034.1, forward strand.
GAGAAAGCGAATAGAATACTACGGATCGTTCGAAACTTCTCGTGAGAGCCAATCCAATTTCACAGTATATACCCTGCCCTCGACTGCTCTGAAGGTAATCGACACTCACATGCTGATTATGCATCGCATGATTCTCAGTCCAGGGTAAAAGTTATTTAAACTCAATAGCGGACAAGTAGAGTCATTCAATAGCATTTGATGAAATTCAGGTAAATCTAATTATATTCGCAAGAAAATTGTTTATTAAAAGCAATTCATCGAATTGTTTTATTTTTGTCACTTGAATGTATGTAATTCCATATGAATTCATTGCTTTAACCTGCAAACTGCAAGTCTCCGTGGGTGTCTCAGTGGCACAGTGTTTTAAGTGCTTCAGCTGGCGGCCCTTCGATCAAGATGTCGAGTCCCCGAAAGTGTCCACTGGAAGTCGTCCAGGGAAAAAGGCATCCGGACTAAAAGTTACCACAACGCTCCAGAAAGTCCGCCAATGTCAGCAAACCACAGAAATGAACAACAATAAACCCTCTAGAATGGAAATTTAAGCTTCATGCAATGCACAATAACGGCACATAATCGCACGCATTTTCACTTAGATGCCACCTGCCAACGTCGTTATGATGGTTAGAATCGTCACATGTGTAAACGAAAGCTTTTAATTGGTGGCTCATGCCCCAACTTAGTTCCCCCGGATGTGCCGCGACCTTGAGTCAATTTCCATTCTAGCCAATTTCAGATAAACAATCTATTTCTATGGTCAGCACCGTCATAGCCTCCAGTATGGGGGAGTAGTGACGTTCAACCATCATTTTTTCTTTAGCAAGTCATTCGGAATTTGGCCGGGCTAATGCAAGCCTCGATGACATAATTCGTTAGGGTAGGATGTTGACATCTTATCTTTATGGACTCTGTTCTGGGCATTCGGTCTTTAATGTATACAATTAGCAAATGCAATTATTATTATTATTCCACTAAATGAAATAATGCGCTTTTTCGATGTAGCATGTGGCTGACACTAAGGCAGGCGAAACGATGATATATAAAATTTCTGATGCTTTGAAAGTTTAAAGCAAGTTGCATTATGTTCAAAGCAATCATTGTTCAGCCTCATGTATGTACTTACTTGCTATCCTCACTGATCGAACTTACTGCCACGCCCCACCCGCCACCTCCCCCCCCCCCCCAGCTTCCTAAATGTTGGTTGAGCACTTATTAGAGAAGTGACAAATGACAATCCATTAGAATTGGATTGTCTACAAATCAAAGATTTTTTGATAATCTGTGATAAAACTCTGATGAAATTCCGAAAACCGTAGTTATAATATCAAGCCCTTAAAATGTATACAATTCAACTCAACCATACAATCAATCAATTAGCTAGCAGTAATTTCCTTGAAATCAATTTAATTTTGATAATCTCCAGCATGGTGTCTCCTAGATAAAATGAGACCCTTGTCTGTGCGAAACTCAAAAAGAAATGGATTATTAATCAGACGCTTCTAGGATCTCCTCACATCTGACCTGAAAATGCATAAACAGCTCGTGATAAATCAGTTGACTGAAGTAGTGTGCCAGTACACGACCCAACAGTATTTACGGGTGATAAATCAATTTTCCCTCAGTTATTATCTAATGCACTCATGTCCATATATCAAGGATAGTCAGCAACGATTGTGAATGATTGAGACAGATAAAGTTCAACATCAACCAGTGCCATCTAGTTGTCAACACAGTAGGTTTGGTTGATGGCTGTCTCAGTGTGTAATAACGCTAGTGGTCAAGTAAAGCAACAATTTAAGTAGTTGAAAATCGATGAAATGCATTGTGTTAAGTATCATTGACTTGTTACATCGATTTGATAGTCGATTTATCTGCACAGATTTTTTAACCTATAAACACTTCGACTAATGATTAGTATTATGAAGCTCTAACGTAACTGCTCTCCTTCTAGGGGCCTGGACGGTGCTGACATGCCCTGACTTTTCTGGAGCATTGTGACACTTCTAGCCCGCATGCCCTTCTTGCCGACTTCCAATGAAACTTTGCGGGTTCCACCTCTAGACCAAAAGATCGCTAAAGACGATTACCACTGTGCAACCGAGACTTGTGAGGTTGGAATTTTCCTTCAAAAGTATGAATTAGTTTACTCATTTTCACAATAACAATTTCAAATATGATTAGAACATTTCTCAGCTTTGAATTTTACGAGGTCAGGGTTAAGATCTTCCAGTTTTGTTGGAATTCTAGTTAATTAGCCAGAAGAATTAATTTCGTGGATGAAAGGGGACAGACGACAAAATTATAGATAAAAATGATTTTCATTTATCAAAGAATTATTGTAGTATAATGTCATGGAACTTCAATATCTGACATAAATATATGAAATGCCACTGTGATAGATTCCATTGTTTGCATTGATTTTACTGATTCAATACAATATTTCCCAGGAAATTTTATTTGTAAAGTCACTGAAAAATTATAGTGCATTGCTCCTTGGATCTGCCCATTTCCTCCGAACGTTTAGCGCCGTCCATTATGTCGATCGCAACGTAGGTCTATTTTCCCTGGAGCATCAAGCCGACAATACATCGTCTTACAAGAATCTACGATTATATATTTATCTGATACGTTAAGACAGACATATTTCACTACTAACGGAAAGATGTCGCCATTGGTTTAAAAATATTCTCCGCTTGTGGTTGTGGGCCATGACTGGAAATTTTCTTCTACATTTAAATCTTCACAGAACTCATATCTTCCTTTAACTACTTTTCAAATCTACTAAATAAAGTCATGAGAACATAAAAATGATAATGACATTGAATCAGTTCTCGTTTTCTATTTCTCCTCTTATTTCCAGGTTTTCCGACTGATACGGTCGACAAAGCGAGGTTAGCTCGACGGCGTCGTGGCGTGCCCGTGGGAGGTGGGCTGAGTTAGGAGCCGGAACTAATTCTTTGACCATAGCAGCGATTCTACTGAGAGTTATCCGCTCGACAGTCTCATCATGCAGTCAAAGTTGGCTCTCCCGTCCCTGTTCCCAAATTCGCCTGGTCAAGCCAGTAAACGGCTCCAATTTTCCAGCAGTGGTGCCACAATAGGCTATTACACAACGGCGGGAAGTCAGACAATGTTCCGGGAAACAGTCCTCGAATCCGTCTGGTTACTTCAGCTTCAAGCCTACTACGTTCAACGACTGATGGCAACCACGATCACCAAACAGAGTGGCAGACAATATCAAGCAAGAAAAACAAAATAAGTGATACTAATGTCGCGTACTACATCAAAAGTTTACAGAAACCACACACACACACGCGATCAAATCCGAGCGCGAACAATGGCGCGTTCGCTTCGCTCGGGGGGACGATTATCAGCTAGTAAATCTCTACATATCGCTCTAGCTTTAAGACAGCGACACACACACACACTGAAGGTGGTAGATGAAATGAGATGTTGATTTTATGTAAGTATTGAATACAAACTAGAATTTCTTTGGTGGGGTTGTATGGATTATGGTCTCATATAATTTTACATTCTATATACCTATCTCTATATGCGAACATTAAGTAAAATGGAGAGGATGAAGACGAGAGCGAGAGAGATGGTGAGGGGGTTGGGTTAGATTGTTGAGAGGGGGAGAGGGGGAGCGAGTTTGTTGTTGGCGTAAAATATGATAATATCTCTATAAGAGAATGAATGACAGAGAGAGCGAGTCAATCTAAAGACATGTGGTTATGGTATTATGAGTGTGCTTCAGTTATAAAATTCTATTATAAGATCGAGTAGAGAGTGAGAGGGGTGGGGGGAGCGAGTGGATTGATATATCTCGAGCGAGAGGTGATTTAGGGTATTGAGAGAGAGTGTGGTGGATGAGTGTGGTGGTGTTTCTCTATATATATATATATCTATCTATATCGTGCGGTGATAGGTGTGATGGATGAGTGTGTTTTTGGTGTTTTACATATTTAGATTGTGAGGAGAGATTATTGGGGATAGAATGATATATATATCTATATATATCTATGTATGTGTGTAGAGTCAAGATGTAGAGGGTGTAGCGAGTGTGAGATTATTATTGCGAGCCGATGATGAGAAGTGGAAGGAGTAATGTGAATTTTTAATATGATAAGATTATGTAAGAAGCATGTTGATGAACAATAAAGAGATTTAAGTATCTTTATATGAGGAGGGTATTATTGGTGTGGTGTAGGGGGATTGGTAGAGAGTGAGAAGTGATAGGGGATGTTATTAGAGTGGGAAGGATATATTGATATATTGGAGGTAAATTTAAGGGAATATGGTTGAAGGAGGGTAAGAGAGAGGGTTTATTATTTTTTAATTTGGTTTGTTTTGGTGGGGGTTTAGTTTTTTGAAGAGAATTGTGTTATTAGTAGGAATTGTGTTAAGGAATATGAAATAGATGAAATGAAGTATGATTGTTTTATATTTATAATAATTGTTGTGCAAAATGAAATGAAAATGGCGTCAATAATCTATCATTTACCAGGATGTGAATAAATAAATAAGTGCTGTAAAATGGTTCAAACGACGTACCTCTACGCTTTTTCCCGATCTTGGGAAAAAGCTCTTATTTTTCTAGTCCGATTGTGTTTCAAGTGCGTCAACTGAAAGGGTGCTAGGCACAGGTAATTGTGATGGCGTCTGTTTGGACTTCATTAATGCCACTTGATGTCAGCCAACTGCCTTAAAATCTGTATCGATGAAAAAACGAAATTCAATAGAAAAACCAATCGCTCTGGAAGAGTTGTGAGAACTTGTCATTCTTTCATAGGAGTTCTATGCTTTTATAATTTAACCCTTTAAATTCACAAATCATTAAATTTAAACAAAAAATATAATTTTTCTTCTGTTCACACAAGTTATTTAACTCATTTTCACTCGAATTACTTCTTTTACTTCATTGTGTATTAGTGGGAAAATTGCGCAAACAAAACAAGGGATGAGGCATGCATCAGCTCTTTTGTGCCTTCACAGGTCATTTTTACATTTCTAGTTCACAAAAGCAAATTGTAGTCCTCAAAAATAAAGCATCAAATTTTTATTAATATTTTCCTGCTTGCCAATGTCTAACACATTTCAACATTAACAGTAGTGATGATGTTGACGGTGAAATGACTTTTGAATCCCAGAAAGAAAAAATATGTCCAAAGAGATCCTGTTCTTTTTATATGATTTGATCTGAATAATTTTCATGGAATCCATTCGGTTTCCTCGCTTCGACTGTTAACTGCATTTATTTTGACAAGCATTGTTTAGAATCTTAGTTCAGTGAGAAGTCCCCCCAATACCCCCTTGGATACCTCCAAATTATATTTTTCCCTGCTCATTTTCAAATAACAATATGAGACATTCTCCTCTGATGCAGTACGGTGTCTTGCACCAACGACAATAATGTTGCACAAAGAGATGTTATGCGCGTCACAGCCTCTATTTGTAAATTTGCTTTTTTGAGAAACTGATTGTGGCCGTCCGCAACGATTATTATCAGTTGAAACCCTTTTCATCGCACTTATCCCAACCCATCGCATTTGTGATCAGTGGTTATCATTCTACTCAGGTAATTTTTTCTTACCCAGTTTTATATCATTTGGTCCAAATATGATGAAACAAATATTGACTTTTGTTTGCATGTGCAATCAATGAAGGATGTTAATAATTTGATAATGAGTCGAAAATTATCCTTTGAATTTTTCAATGAACGTCGATTCTTTTTTGGGATATTTTTATTTTATGTGATTATCCCATTAACTCTTTCTACCTTTAATTTGACTTTGATTCGAAAATCCCATTTTTGAGGGAGACGTGACTTTCAAAGTTGGTAAAGCCTAGGTTTTATGTCTTGTGTTGTTTGATATCTAGGTAATCTGTTTGTTTATGTCGAAGAAATATCTATATCTTCAGGGTACTGATAACACTAAGATTATTTTTCATGTTTGGAAAGGTGGTGGTGGTTCCAATGAAGAAACCGTGTTTTGCTTGTGCTTATATATTTAAACTTCCAAATGATCTATGAGTACTGGTAACTTATTTCATGTGTTCAGACCGTGATAGTTGTCATATTTCCAAATGCCAACTTAGATTAATCTTAGAAAGTTGACATTTCAACCTGCCTTATATGGTTACTCGTAGATACATTACGCCGCCAATATGCACATACATTCTCACATTTTGAAAATCACTGACATATGAGATACGTACTATATCACTGAGAAAACCGTTGTAATTGTCCTTATTCATATTTGTAAATTGAGGTCAATTGGAAGACTAATGGTCCCTTTTTGTAATGTTGTCATTCGTTTTAACAGAGTTTACTATACTCGATTTTGTGACATTCAATAACCTGAAAGTTTCTCGTTGTGAGGGTCAATATTACCCAAATGAGGGTGTTCAGACAATGAGTTTTTTAGTTTTATAAACGCAAAGAGAAGGAAATGAAAATATCATCGAACTAGCAAGCATTATTGAGATTATGATACCTAATGACGTGAAAATATCGACTTTACCCACCTTCTTTTGGATAAGTTTACGAATTCCTCAGACCAACCATGTTATTTTGTGATTGTAACATGTGCGAAAACACAACATGTTCATGCTATCAGATCACGTACACTTTTATTTCATGCTGAAGAACTATTTGTCTTTCTGAAAAAATTGCCATACCATTTATATAGCGATGTCTATTATTATCATTTACGTTTGTTTTTTTTTTTTGTTTTTTTTCTTTTTTTTTTTCTTTTTTTTTGTTTTTTTTTTTTTTTTTTTTTTTTTTTTGTCTTTTTTCTTTATTATTTGGCTCTGTTTGTTTAAGTCCCAAACCATTACTCCTCCCTATTGTTGTACGCTCAAATTGTTCCAGTACATTGTGAAATTGAATCTTCATCATCGAAGCATTCTGATGCAATTACAATTTGATTTTGTATCAGGACCAGCGAGTTCATTGCCTCTACATGACTGATCATTTTCATGACAGTCGAAACAGATTTCCTGTTAATGTATCAGTGATGTATCGAGTTTTTATCAATTGCTCCTTGCTCGAGTGATACCCAGTTTTCTACTAACCCAAGACCAAACGATGTAGAAAACAACTATTGTATGTGTGGACAGATACACTTATACTCGACCAAGTGGGCGAACAGAATAAGATGTTACGTTCGGTATTAAAATATTGAACAAGTGATTTGAGTTGTTTTATTTCTCCACATTTTGATAGGTGGATTTTTAGGAATGCGTATGTGTTGATCAATGGTTTGAAAGGGAAATTGCTGTATTGGTAGCCCATATCAATTGACGAAAAGAAAGACTAGAAAATTGCATTGAATTTTATCCGAGAAAGATAAGAATGCTCTCAGCAGCATATGCTTGTCTAGCTTAATATAGCTACATACGAGCAGAATGGGCCTACCGAATTTCTCAAATATTATGCAAGTTTTGAATCATGGCACCTAAATAGGTGCACTGACAGGATTCAATTCTTTTAATAGTCCTTTTAATCAAATAATAATAATATCTTGAATATTTCAATCAAATTATGGGGAGTAATAAAGCATGTTACTCATGATTCATGCTGTAGGACATCAGTTGATCACTTGCCTTTCACGCCGTCAAACTGTCTTAGATATAGCCCAGTGAACACGAAAAGCGAGTGATATCCTTTAAGCCGTAGGCATACATTGAAGTCTAATAAAAGTACATAGGCTAGCGTTTGAAGAGAATCATTGCATGCCTTATTCTGCTACCAGTAATCCATAGTAAGCAGCCGATGTGCAATTTTATTTTGACGCAAACATGTGAAAAAATTAGAACACATATTTGAAAAATAAGAAATTTTTGCTTAATTGTGCCACTAGCTCATGCTCATTGATCCATATTCCCAAAATTTGTGTTCAATTATGAACACATGTAGGCCTAACACAAATTTTCAGATTTTTTGCAGTAGGCCAGTTTTTTATATAGGCCCTACAAGGTTTGAAAATGTCAAATGCTTGCGATTGTTTGAGATACTCGTATGGGCCCATTCATCTCACCATATCAATGCCAATTATCTTTCAAGAACTCCATCAAGTTGTCTGCCAAATTGAAAAATATTGTTAAAAGCTTGATTTTATTAAAGTGCCTGAAATGCTTCGTCGAAAATCGTCATTCCATGACGATGACTATAATTTTATAGTACTGCAGATCGGTCATAATCAAAACAATTCCTCCATATCATACCTAACATGCGTGATGCCATAGACCATGACAGCAGAGCAGCTACATTAGCTGTCGCATTTGTCATCTAAAGGAGAATGAAAATCGTCATTCCACGGCAATAAATAATGTCGCGGAATGACGCATTATGTGTTACACAACAATTAGTAGCACTTTCTAACTTAAAAACGTGCGTGAGGCTCAAATGACAATGTACATGCCACACGACTGATGTGTCAGGTGTGTACGTAGAAAGACATCGTGCGGTCGACAGTTTCTGGCTCAATTTCATTCACTCAACTACTCTTAAGTCGCTATGACTTCTCTCGTTGCTACAAATGCAGTTCAACATGTTTGACTGAAATTGGAAGAGGCAAATGAAAACTAAGATGATCGAAGAAAATGGCTTACTATTTTCTTAAGTCGGTGTATCATAGTATCATTGAGGGCAATCTGAGCTAGCAGGAAGAGCAAAATCACAAATCAAACAAAGATTCAATAACTTTTTGAAAAAAAAATGTTAAAAAAAAAATGGCCGGGTCCACATCACTATTCAGCATTAAGTGATGCAAAGTGGACAAAATTTTGAAATTTATTACTTTCGGCGATTGCGACGTTTATTGGCCTTTGTTTATGGAGACGTTAATTATAGTCGTTTTTGTGAAAGTACAAATGTAAATATTCAAAGACAGAAAACATCTCTAATCATCCCTGCATAGTGCCAAACATTTGCGGAAACCCACACTGCACCCTTTCCATGTGTATTTCAGATCTTTCCAATCATGACATTACTCAGTCAGACAATATGATGGATTTCATATTTCTCATAACTTTGCAATATTCAAATGTCTGTCAGAAACTCAAACTCTTGAGAAACACGGGGTTACTGCCGGAGTCCTATCATTTTTGATAGGACACCTCCGACTCCGGGTGGCCAACGTATACGCTTAGTATTCTTTGAAAAGATATGAACTGGTAGCCTACATCACCAGATCATTGTAGGCTTACTAAGAAATAGAATAGAAACTATATTCTTACCACCACTTAAACAAAATCCTGTACACAGGATCGTTACACATCTTGCATATACTACTCGTAGACTAAAATACAGATATATTACCATATTATTAACTTTTACAAAATACCAAATATAATACAAATACAGATAAATGTGGTAGAGGTGGGCGGGGCCAGAGCACTGAGGGACAGTAGGAACCTAGCCCCGCTAACAAAAGTTCATGTTAAAATTACTCACACATCAAAATCATTTATATTATACATATAAACATATAATCCTAGATTAACCTCTCACACAATGTTTTATGTACCAGCTCAAAACAACAGGTCAGTGGTCGTACACTAACAAGATATACATACATGAAAAGTCCACATACACGATATACTTACAAATCACATACCTTGGGCTATTATATGCCATTGAGTCCGGGATACAATATCAAGGGTTGGAATAGCATTTGATATTTATACCATTCGCACACTATCATCATCTACTTAAGTTATAACCTCAGATATTGCAACTTTCGTTTCTGTTAGTACTTCTGCTAGACTAGTATTATTTGTTTAAAGCTTTTTTATGGGAACTTATCATATTTCTGCTTTATTTCTTTAATGCTACGAGGAAGTAAATTCCATTCAATCGCTGAGGCAAAAGATCAATACGCTATAATCGTTGCCCTAAGCTCTGTCCTATGCAAATGTATCCGGAGGCTTAACTTTATATTCTTAATGAGCTGCCTCACTCTAGGGGTTTGTGGATGTTATCCAAGAAAATGCGGTAAATCATCTGACCATATAAATCATCTTATTGGCAGAGACTCAGCATTTTGTAGCGATACCATATCGCTGACCGTTTAATATTCTATGTTTCGTCATGTGTGAATCTACTTCATTATTCTGGCCCTTAACTCTAAATATAACCTTAATAATCTCCTTTGAAGTTTTTCTAGTTTAAATAAGTTATGTTACTTCTCAATATCGTTTTCCTTGGTGAAAGATAAGAAGTTAATAGTTTAATATACAATCGTATATTGCGGGCGTCATAAATATATCTTAATAGATAGACAATTCTAGTGGAAGGCATCGTCACTCTAAGTTGTAAAATATAGGTAAGAATTTTCTTACATTATGGTATTAAGTAATCGTAATCTTTGCATGTGAAGTGAAACTTCAAAGTTGCATGTCTATTATTGGTACATACCCAATAGTTTTAAGCAATTTACTCTATTAATCTTTGTTTGGGTTATTGGGTTACAAATCCTCTTCAACTTATTTCTTTAGAGAGCGATGGGGATGAATTATCATATATTCCGTCTGTGCTATCTATTAATGGACGGATGCCATTATGCCTTACAATGAAAGTTTTTCCAGTGACGTCTAATCATGCTTTTTAAGCCAGTGGAAAACAGACTTTCTAGCTTTTGCTCTTAAGTATAAGAGTGGTGTCATCAGCAAATATATTCAATTCGTCTTTGGGGAAAATGTTATGCATATCATTAATGTAGATAATAAATAGAAGAGGCCTAAAGTTGAACCTTCAGGTACTCCTATTTTGGTATATAATGCTTCAGAGAGAACACCATTTACTACAGTCTGATGACTTCTGCTGTTTAAATACGACTTGAACCAGTTCTAAGGTAAATCCCCTTATTCCTATTGACACTAATGCTCTAACTTCTCTATTAGCATGTCATGTCTTATTAATTCAAAGGCCTTCCGAAAATTCTACTGATAATAACATATGAATTCTTTAGCTTCTAACTGCTCGTATATATTCTATTCATGACGGAAAGTAGTGATAGCTCTGTTGATGATGTTCTCTGAAACCGAATTGATTTGGACTGAGAAACTCTATTTTATCTAAATAACTGTATAATCTTGAGTGTATAACCTTTTCGAGCGCACCAAATCTTGTCTACGTAGCTAAGTAAAGAGATTGGTCTGTAATTGTTTATGTCCAATCTTGATCCTTTTTGTTCTAATAGACTGGTATAATTTTGGAGGTATTTTAAAGTAGTTGGCATGTTACCCGGTAATCACGTACTATTTTTGTTTAAAATGTAAGTAAGTCTAACGATCACATGGTCCGGACATAGTTTAAAGATTTTCAATGGTATTTCGTCATTTGTAGCTTTTTTATCATTCATTTTAATTAGTATGTCTTATATTTCTTTTGACTCTATTTCTCTAAAGAAAAAGGACTTGTCTATGCGCTTTCCCAAATATTCTGCGAAATCGTTTCTTTTGCTAGGTTGAGTTCCATACAGTTTCCCAACTTCGTTATAATGGGAATTAAAAGAGCTACAAATTCTAGTCGTGTTGGTTATCATTTCGTCGTTATTTAGTATTCGAATCATTGGTCTGTCTGACGACTTTCCTAATAGTTTATTAATAAATTTCCAGGAAGCTCTGGAGTCACTTTTGTAGTTCTCAATTATATTTCTGTTATACTCATCTTTTTTCTGTTGAATAAGTGCTTTATAATACTTATTGTATTTATGATACCGTCTTTATTTTTTATATATTATATCCTAGAAATATCTTTATCGGAGCAGCTTTGACTGCCTTGTACACATTGTACAATTTTTGCTTCTTATGTAGTGCTTTTGTGCAGGCACTGTCAAACCAGGTCTTACTGTTTGCTTTCTTTTCGATAAGCGTATTAACGGGAAAGCTTCCTCAAAAGCTTCATGAATTTGCTTTTGGAAATCTTCATATAAGTTTAGAGAACTTATGTCAGCGTGTCGGTTATCGAGAAAAATGCAAGAATTTAGTATTTCAATAAATTTCAGTTGGTTGACTCATTATATATCCTATATCTATTAAGGGCCTTTCTTTTTCATACAAGTTCGCTTTCAACCTATTTAAATGTATAAAAACATATTGGAGTCTATGGTCAGTGATATTTAAGTCGACATTGCCGGAGAACACTTCATTTCCAACAATATTTCTATAGTTAATGAAAATTTGGTCAATCAAACTAGTGGTTCAGTTGAACTCCTGGTTTATGAATTGATTGTAGGATACAATGCATGTTATATTCTGTGCCTACCAATAGTGAGTCATAAAAAATCTTCTACATTCGTATCATTATAATATTTCATTCTACACAAGTTCATATCACCCAACACTGCAAAAACATTTGTGGTATTATGGTTTCTTAGCCATGCATTCATGTTTTCCATGAAGTTCTTTGCATTCTCGGATGGTGATCTATAAATTCCTATTATAGTTTGACATTTTAGTTTGGCGTAATCGAATGTGATACTAACTGAATCTGCTCCTGGTATAAAATCGCAACCACTGTCTATTAGCGAGATAGTTTCTTTACGATAGAATAATACTACTCCTCCCGACCTATTTAATTTACTTGAGTACACTATTCCGTAGTACGGGAGTGAGTTTTTGTACATATCTATGTTATTTATCCAGCAATCACTTAGCACTATTATGTACCAACATTTTTAGGTATAGTTTTAAATACGTGTTCGAATTCTATAAAATTAGCTTTTAGCGACCGTATGTTCATATGAACTACACGCAAGTTGCTCTTATCTGCCTTGCAAAATCTTCTAAATTCTTCTATGTCACTTAGATCTTTACTACTGTGATTTATTTGTGAAGACGTACTGTCCATCAAACAGAAATGTTATGGTGTTGTCCTATAAACCACCAATGTTTATTCCAACAAAATATTTCTAGATTTCAGGAAGGGAAGAAAAATTACGCACTAAAATTGCACTACACTGATCGTCCTTTACGGAGATAGATCTTACCGTCCTTAGTCCAAACATAGTTTGTAGTCGTTGGATCTGGCGAACTCCCTGTTCTGCGTAGCAAATTGTACCTATAGCTGGTCAAATTTTCCTTCGCGTACATCTCCTTCTCTTTGAATAACTTTTTCTTGCTCAGGCCGGCCCTTTTGAGCAGCACAGTGCGGAGTGTTGCGATCACCGTCACAGTTCCTCGATTACGTCGAGTTCTTATCGCCGTTGTTTTTTCTATGTCTTCTTTTTTAATCACGTCACCCCTAGGAACAGAGTTAACAATTGAAGAAAACTTCTCACTGTCGATGATCTCTCCTTGATCACACCTCACATTCTCTAGCACGAGGTCTCTATTCAACTGTTGTTGTTCATTGTCGTCGAGCTTACTGGAGAGGTAGTTGTAATCGTCGTTTATGTTCTGTATTTCTCGTCGTAGAGACTGATTCTCCGCTTCCAGCATCTGCCGTTGTACTTTCTCATTTTCCATTTCCCGTTTGATGGTAGATATAATCGGCTTGCAGGGCTTGTGTGTGTCCTCCTCGAAGCTGTCTTTTATAAGTTGGGTCATATTTTCCATGAATGATTTCATCATGGCCACACAATCATCCATGGAGCAATGTTTGCATGAGTCATTCTTTGGAGCCATTCTGGGTTCACGTAATCAATTATTGTCGGTCGAGGTCTCGCGGCGGCTGTTGGGAATTAGAAGTGGTGATTGCAGGCGTGTAGGATAGCGTACGCTCGAAGGTGACTTGAAACCGCGTAGGATGCACTATGACAGGGAAGGCTGTAGTGGACAAAGACCTGATCGCGATTTCCCCAATATGGCTTTGCACACGAAGAAAACCGACTAAAAAATTCTATTTTCCAGATAAATGAGTACACTGATGATAATGGAATATAACTGTTTACACAGTTTTGTAGCGCAGGTCCTGACGAGGGATAATATATAAATTTAATCACAAAATGATTTCTGTGAGCGATGGAATTTGACAAAAACCGAATACAGCGTCAGAGCTCCTGAGATACGACCAGCCGCGACGAGTGCTAATGATAGTTTTTCGCTATCATGCTATGCGACGAGTGCTAATGATAGAATCGATATTTAGTGATCATTGCATCAATTATCAATCATTTTCGATGAAAGTTGATCAAATGTCGCTTTAAGTTGGATGCATGAGAGTCGGCTCCCCCATCTTCTTGATGTGTGCTTCACACGGTTTTTCTCCAGTCTCTATCAGGCACGAAAATCCCCATCCTTCTCCAAAAAAATCTGAGTACACTTTCGATTTTAATATCCGCTTTAGAGAAGCCATCACACACGATTAACGTGAGAGTACGATGCAATGTTCTCAAACAAACCAGTATTTCATTTTTATCTCTGATGTGACATTTAGCGCGCAGGTGTGATCGAGGCTAGGAAGGCTTGTCTTCTCTGCTAAATCACCGTGTGAAAAGAGAATCCTTTTTTTCACTATCACGGTTCATTCCCTCAACTATAAGCTTTGTATGCACTGCTGTCTCTGAATTTTTGTTTGACGGAGAAAGTTGACATCAAGACAATGACAGCCATGCACGAGAATAAATGATTTGCTTGTATTATATTTTTCGGGTCTAGATGTAGGTCGGAGTCTGGAGTCCTATCATTTCATAGGACTCCGACTCCAGCAAAAATGATAGGACTCCGGGACTCCGACTCCACGTCCCTGCTTTGAAAGGATCTTAAATTTAACTATCTCCAATTCATCTGGAAATATCTGAAATTCATTTGGGTAGATCTGAAATCGATTTGGAACTATCTGAACCATCTGAACCAGAAATGGAAGATGTGCATGTTTGTCCTCAACGAAGATATCGGATCATACGCCAGAAGTTAGAAGCTATCATAGATATTTTTTACCCATCACAGATATTTTTAGTTTACAAGATTTTTTCAGCAAAAATCATATGCACAATCAACAGACACGTTTGAAATTTTTCGAAAATTGGGGCTGTTTACGAGTATGTCATTCACTATTCAGGGAGTTTCAACACACATTTTGCAGTATAATGATCATTTGCCAGAACAGTCTGAACAATGCACAACCTTTTGAGAATGTGTTGAACACACGAAAGAGTTACATATCGAACATTTTTGGGTTGTTTTCCTATCCTTGTCGCGTGTGCATTCTTTGCAGCGGCCACGGCTTGATGGAATTCCCGCTGTGATGCTTGATTCAAACTTGTATCCCAGAAGCAAGTTTTGCAGATTTTGAATTGCGATTGCTCGACAAGCGATTCTTGATATGACGATCAACTAACTCATATCCGACATCCATCAAGAAATTGAATCGAAATAGTGTACTCTCTCGTGATTGGGTTTCTGGCCTCATAATAACTGAGGCATTCAATAAGGCAACGTCAACCATATTGCAAAAAATATCCGTAGGTCCAGCGGCAACATTTTCTTTTGATAGTGTAATATTTTAGCATTCGGTCCATAGAATCGACGCCAGACTTGGTTTGATTGTAATGCTGAATGATTTCGGGGAAACCCAACTCATCTGTCTGAGCATCAGCATGCATCGAAGAAAGCAATATCACTGGCTTCGTCCCCTTATCCCAGTACGAAACAAGGACTTGGTCCCCCGAAGCAAAAAATTCAGAAGATTTCTTCGTCCGTCCATTCGTAGACTTTGCTTTGGCTGGCAAATCTCTATTGTTAGAGCGGACAGTACCCACTAGTGTTGTTCTCTTTAGTAACATCCTTTCGGCAAGTGATGAGCTGCTGATCACTTGGAAAATGAAGCATCCTTGCTGCTGATCTCATTGATACATAGGCGATGATTATGTGACAATTTGTGTCGTTGGTTATGCGACATTCTAAACTGTGGGCAGGCACGTGCAATGCTGTTATCACTTTTCTTGAAAATTAGATATCCCTATTCCTCTTCAAAAATGTCTTGGATAACTGCATGTCTTCAACAGCATTTCAACACACCTGTGTGATCTCTATCTCCATAGTAACAAGGAATATGCGCACGCCGAAAATGATGCTCGAAACGGTGGGCATGCGAATCCACAGCATTATCAAAAGCTAAAGATCATAATATTTAAAATGCACATGGATTATGTAGATTAATGCACTATTTTGAAAAATTTAGATTATTGCCTGGCTCTTATTTACCAGAAATATTGAATTAGATTTTTTTCTGGATTTTCCGTGGTCACGCTTTACTTTTGAAACCATAGAGAGGTGATATCATAGTTCACCGTGAACATTTTGAGAAACCTCGATGTCGTGATGAAAACTTCGCTTTGTGGTAGTCATCAGGAAATTTCAACTCTATATCAAAATATTCACTTATTAGTTACTTATGAAAATTGAAAGTAGCTGATGGACAATTAGTACTAAAATCTTAAGTAGAAACTAATTTTGCTTTTAATATTGAAAGTGATGTCATGCAGCAGTGTGCGAGTATTAATCTTTTGAATTCGAGTATCTAGTACCGGTATAGTTAGAGTGATTAAATAATTTCAGGTGTGGAGCTTCGAACAGTCAAAAACCTCGAGTGATGGGTATCGGTTATTGAGTACTCGCACACCCCTGATACCGTGGTCATTCAGCAAACCACTGTCCTGACTGCTGACTATAGCCTATCGGGAGAAAAAAATTCCCTTGGTGGTCACTTTTCGTATGTCAGGGCAATTGCATATTTTCTGAACCGAGGATGTGAGAGAATATGCGATAAGTTATAATTATAATTTCAAATATCAATATGATCATTCAAAAGGGATGAAAGTATTCGTGTTGCTAAAAAATAGTATTCCTAAAAAAATGTGGTTAGCACAGCTGCAGATCTTAGAGCTTACTCGCTCATTTTTTAAAATATCATATTAAAGCAGCAACTACTCTTTCAACAAGAAATTCAAATACGTTCTTGAAAGTCAGTCTTTTGATTGATGATATCTTCAATTTTCTCTGATGTAAGCAACTGATGTAGTTTTTGTTGTACCGAATGAATTAGATGTCCTCACTTCAATAAAAGTACATGTAGGTTATGTCTCCTATTTGTGTAAAACATCAGCGATTTTCGGTTCTAAAGAAAAATACTCACTTTATTAGGTACATTTAATGCGGTACTTGAAAGTAAGTGAAAGAAAAACGGGAATATATAGTTGATATGCATAGCTTATTTCATCTGGGCGGTAGAATAGTTATTGAACCAGTTAATGATTATGATACAATAGTAAGAACAATTTCGGGCCATCAAAAGAGTGTTCTCACCTATTGATATTTCATCTGGCACTTAATTTTTATTTGACGTGGCCATTAGATCACTTGATAAACTTCTGAATAAATGCGTTAACTGCCATGGTCCATACATCCGTCGCCAAAACTTCTACGAACTTCTGTGCTATTCTACCCTCCATATGAAAACAATACCCTGTACTTTTCGACCCTCAATCTTATACCGTAAATGGATTATTATGAAAAGTGTTCGATAATAACCACACTTCGGATCAATCATGTCAGCCATAGTAATAGCTCTGAACAAAATTTCTAAGATGCAGTAAGCTTGTTCTCACATATGTATTTATATATTGTATATAATGAATAAACTTTTTTGCACCAAATCTAGAATATCAGATTGAACCAACATGCGTCTATCTTTTTCAATAATACTTTTGATATTTAAATTCTAATAGTTTTTTGATATAGCCTTAATAAGTTTCAATAGCAAATGAAATTGAAAAATTACCTCTTCTCATAAATCGCTTAATATAAAATTGAAACTTTGTCAAAGCCTTTCGCTTCAACCATGGATTCCTTAATAACACTTTGCCTAATGGGATTATGCCGTATTATACTTATACTAAAAAGTTCTATCGGCATTTAAGTATTATGTCTATTGGTCAGACGTACACACTGTAGTAGTGATTAGATATATGTGCATATTTTCACAATATGTGCTATTGCAACCAATAATTGTCATGGAATGATAACATGATGTGTCCCAACAAGAAATATCCAAGAACATACACATACCACTTCTTAGATAATCAATCCATGAAAATGTTGCTTTTTACGACTTGAAAGCATTGGCGAAGTCTCATTTTCAATTTGAGGCTTAATTCATCAAAATTTTTCTTATAAATATTGGTCTACATTAATCTTATTATTTATTTTCATGTTAGTTTATGTCTTCATTAAGCTTCTATTGCCTATACCGATCACGCACATCGGTCACGCTGAATCGATCACGGGCCGGCTTCGGAATAGTTTCACCCAAATTTTTGAGATATAGAAACCTCCGCACCTGCACGTATGCAATAAACTTCCTTGAGCAAGCATGATAATCGATTTAAATAATTGAAATTAAGAAATTACAGAAAACTGCAGTCCATCGACAACATATGAATTAGGTTTCGCTAGCACATCGATTATTTGATCTGGTATGTCAACACCCTCTTGTTTTGCTTTAATAATAATTTTTATTCATATTCGATGGCTCTTGATAATCATTTAGATTACAGTGACGCTGCATCATAATTTCAATATCTTCGGAATTTAATAGTAAAACGAACGATGCTTTATCCAATTGTCAAATCAAAATTAGATTGAAAGAGTGTTTAGTTGCAATCCATAAAAACTGATTGTAATATGAGAAAAATGCTGTTTTTTGATTTTTGCTGCAAATCAAATTGCAACCTTGCTAAGACTATTCATCTGTCTGTCCCACTTCAAAAATTTTCCTATCCTTTTTTTGCTGTCATCTAGCTGATTTTTATTGTTGAAAGTTGTTGTAAATTGCTTCAGTCGCATTATTCATGCATGGACTGGTTTTTGTTGCTAATAATTGGCGTTAATTGCATCAACTGTAACTCTAAGGGAAATGTGATGGTTTTTGCAGTTAATATTTTTAAAAATCCATTTGGCTTTTTCTATATACCTGGCTGATTAGGAGTTAACCCTGTGTGATACTACTGTCTATACATATCAGTAGTATCACACAGGAAAAAATTTTTTTGGCTCTTAAGTTTTGGCCGAAAGCGGGCCGCTAAAATCGCGGCGACTATGGCCTCTAGCGGCTAGGTGAATGAATTTCGTAAGCGGGCCGGTAGTTTTTTCCCACCGGGGGGTTGAAGAATTTTCATTGTAGTCGCTTCTGGAATAGACATTCCATTCTTTTCACTGGCAGATAATGTGGTTTCTCCGATATACGGTACTGCATTTAGTGCATATGAAGTCTTTGCATCGCACAGCCATACAATTTTGATCCCATATTTGGCTGGTTTGGATTTCATGTAAACTCGAAATTTCACTCTTCCATGAAACTCTAGCAACTGCTCATCGATCGTAAGATTCTCATGAGGGACGTAGAATTGCTGGAGTTTCTCAACAAACGTTTTCCATACATCCCGGACTGGAGACAGAGGGTCGTTTGAATCGCGTCGGGTTCTGTCATCAAATCTGAAGAATCTCTTTATGAATAAATACCGTTCTCGAGACATTGCTGCTCTGAAGACAGGTTGACCGTCTCTCTCGGACCACAATGAAAGTGTATTCCGATAATTTGATTTAAGAGCACCACCAATCACATGGAGTCCAATAAAAGCCTCCATTTCATCTCTATCGATCTTATTCCACGCTTTGCCAATTTGATGATTTCGATTATATTCAGATATTCTTCTTCTTGCCTCTAAGTTGGTGAATCGTACAGCGTCATCAATAATAGAATCCATGAACAGAAGAAATGAGTCCTTATTTGACGACGGATTCACACCCGGAATCACACCCGGTCGTGTGCGAAGAACGTTCCTGACCGGTGCTCTACCATGATGTTGGATATTAGATGGAATCACATTCCAGTGTCTACCCGAAGGTGAGATTAAATTTTCCGGAGTAGAATTTTCGCTGTCACTATCATCACTGTCGTCGGTATCCAGAGGAATAAGACTTTCTTCAGGCAGTTCTATGAGATAATCGTCGTCTTGATCTAGGCCTACGTGTTTTCTCTGTCCTACACCACTGTCGCCGTGAATGGATGGTCCATCATTCAAATCTCCATCAGGCAAAACACTTAAATCAATTTCTTCATCTTCTAAAAGATTGAGCTGGCGTAATGCTTCAGCAGCAGCTTTCCGACGAGGTCGACGCGCTTCCATTTTCTCGATGAATGTGAGAGAAAGATGATAGCTTCGAATCAATATTTAGTTCCGAGCACATTCTCACGCAACAACAGGGTCATAGACAGCGCCTTCATGAATCGCGAATGCTTTACATAGATATTGCCACAAACTGCGCCGTTCGTCGACAGATGTCTGAGATTGTAGATAGCTGAACCAGCTTCAATCTCGACAGCTGAATTTCAACATAATAGCAGTCAAATGATGCACAAATTGTATAGGGTGTCTCAAACACCCCAAACATAATCTAACTATGATTGCGTGCCTGATCCTGTACAAAGCAGTGTATGAGTTTCATATTCCTGTTTAATGCTCTATACGACATAAAATTAAAAGTCATAAAAGGAATTTCTTGTGCGATAGTGTGATCTCAATTTTTTTTTCATTTGAAATCTCTTGGGGTGTCTAAAACACCCCAAACATAATCCAACCGATAGGGCCTCACAAAAATTCAAAACTTTCAAAACCAAATTTCCAAAATTTCCCTCAGAAAATTTTTTTCACTATCATCAGATTCAAGAAATGAAACATGAATTTAGTGAATCATAAATTCATGCCGGTGGAAATTGAATTAAAAACTTTAAATTTCAGAAATTTCAGCCAAGAAAGCACGAATAATTGCGACTTTTTCATGAAGACTTCCATTATAATACAATTCATGAAGTTCCCTGATAATCATCCTAATTTCCGCTAATATCCAAGTTGTTTCACACGCGTCATCTCGGTAGTATATAAATTGGCAAAAATTTGACTTTTTCAAAACTGCTCAAATAATTTTTTGGACCACGGGAACGTATAATCTCCGCAAAAAGCTGAATATTTTCATACCGGTAAATATTTTCACCGTATACATTACAGATACCTTTTTGAGTCTACACCATTGAGCAGGGATATACCTACTACTATATGGTAAATTCCACGTGAAACAGGACACGGATGGGAATTTTTAAAATTTAGGATTAGTTTCAAACACCCAAGCAGTTTCTTTTATTATATACTGAAGTGCAAGAAATTGTCTTAGTTTTCATTTTTCTGTCTATATTTTCAAAATGAGAACGATTTGAAAAACAAAAGAAAAAATCAAATTTTCAGACAAATATAACCTAAAAAGCAAAGTCTTGAAAATATGTTATAACTACTATTTTCCGATATCATCAAGTGATCATATGTTAAAAGGGATCGTTCTTATGCTAATCAAATACGCCAGTCAGAGGAAAGGATGCATACCTGGGGTACAGGCTGCTCTAAAAGTCACATCGTCAAAAAGTTACGAGCGAACGGAAAAATACTCTTTTTTCATATTGCTTATGCATCAGACACAATTTGTCTTCGATAGTTTATATTTTCCTTTATCACCTTTATGCAAAGAACATACTGCAGTAACAGAAACATGAAAGCTGTCTTAACATATGTAAATGTACCTCAAAACACGTTACGAGCGAACGCGTTCGCTCGTTACTGAAAGGCCTATTGAGTTCAACAGTCAAAAATGTATTTTTCGTACTTATACAATGTAACCTTAAGTGCCAAGCGGTTTAAATAATCTACACATTGTATATTTATCGCTGTGCTTTCATCTAATAGTCTTATGATGTGTTAACGAGCCTCCTTGACACCCTTTTTTATCAATTCACATTAGGCCTACTAACATCACCTGCTTAGGGTCTACATGTTGTCGCACGCACAACTAATGACTTATATAAGGCAGATGAACACTCTACCGCGATCATTGCGATAATCAGAAAGCTGTCATGTCCATATGATTTCTATATCCCATCATTCAGCATCTGACACATTCAATTGAAGAGAAGAGTCAATCATAGTCAATTCATCCGACACACACTCAACGAAATCTATGATGGCCAATGTACCGCTTTACACGATGAAATGATATCTGCTTGACGGGGTATGCCAGCATCTGCAATCGATAATACAATTTAAATTCACCATAGCACAGCTAACGAGTCAAACGACTTCACTGTTTATGAGAACTTGGGCAAGCAAGCACGTCAAGATGCCGACAGCATCCCAGCGAGGAAAATTATTTCGGTTAAAGAGACGAGAAGACAAAGCATTCAAATCCAGTGAGAAGGAGCGACACTCCCGATACAGAATGAAAATTAAAAAGGACAAACTAAAATATGAAGGAGTGAAGCAAGGGGCAAAATTGCGTATGCGGAAATTCAGAGAAAACAAGAAACAAAAAAACTTCGATAATCTTAATGAATCAATTGAAAGTATCTACTCTTCCAAGTCGACGAAGATGAAAGCTGTATATCGAGTCCGGAAAGTGTTACCTACATCACCGAGAAAGCGGAAGATAATTATAGAAGAGCTTGCGACATCACTAGTGGGATTAAAATCTGGTGATACATCATCCAGCAGTAATGGAAGACAGATTCCAGATGAAATGAGTGCTCAAGTTTCTTCATTCTTTCAGCGTGATGATATAAGTCGTATGAGCCCAGGTATCCGTGATGTAGTCATTGTACGATCTAAACATAAAAAAAATAAATTTCAAAAACGACATTTACACTACACTCTTCGTGAAGCGTACGGTATGTTTATACTTGAAAATCCTGAGATAAAACTCTCATTTTCCAAATTTTGTGAGTTAAGACCTGTTCATGTTTTGCTATCCCGACAAACCCCAGAATGTGTTTGTCTTTGTAAACTTCATGAAAATTTTATCAGTCTAGTCACGAGTTTGTCGAAATCGGATTGTGTTAACCCCTACGACAGTAAATGGTTGACGAATAATCTCGTCTTTGAGCATGTTGACTGCAAACAGTTCTCCTGTCATGATTGTTTGTCAAAATCTGTCATAAATTACTGTGATTCCCTTACTGTTATTGATTTTGAAGCTGTCATATTGTATAGTAAATGGCAGTCCATCCCTTCCGGACTATCCAAAACTAACATTGAAACTTCAGTTCGACAGGCACTGGACGAATTTAAGGATTGTTTAGAAACCTTCGTGAGACATCACCAAATCAAGAGGAACCAGTCACAAAATTTTGAGCTGTGTAAGTCTTTGGTTACATCTGATCCCGGCTTAGTTATAATTCAAACTGATTTTTGCAGAAAACTATAACTGTAAAATTCAAGATGAGATTCAAAGTGGTTATTGGGGTCACAAATTGATTTCTGTTTTTACATGTTGCGTATGGAGTTCTGCCGGTATGAAATCTTTTGTTGTTGTAAGTGACTCGGCCGAACATTCAAAAATGACCATTTGTGTTTTTCTGATAGAAATTCTTGAAAAACTTGACCTGACGAATGCCCGAGAGATCTCGTTCTGGTCAGATGGACCATCATCACAATATAAAAACAGATTTATGTACAGTTTTCTGCATGTTCTGTTAGAGAGATATAGACGGAAAACAGTAGTTTGGAATTTTTTTGCAAGTGGTCATGGAAAAGGACCAGTCGATGGGATAGGGGGGACGGCAAAACGGATGGTGTACGAGAGCGTAATGAGACGTTCTCATTCTGTTCAAAATGCCGAAGACTTTCGGGATTCTCTCATTGATAGGCAAACTTCAATTATGCCGATTCTGTGTAATGACGTAACAGAAAAAGCTGACTTGTTGAAATTGAATGATGTATTTGAAAATGCTGTTCATGTACAGGGTGAGTCAGAATAGTGGACCCGAGTTTCCATCGAGATTGCGGCAGATAAAGCCAAGGAATAAACGTGCTTCAACATCTAAACAATATTCTATAAAACATAAAACATTATTCTATTCTATTCTATCTAAATTACTCTATGTTACGCTATATTGTTTGAATTAATTATTATTTATATTATCATTTATTTGATATAATTTGTTTGTTTTAGTAATTTGATATAATTTGTTTGTTTTAGTTATTGGATTTGAATTTATGAGATGGCTTACACTATCGAAGAAAAGGTTTACTTAGTATCTTGGTGTATTACTTATGAAAACGCGGAAGAAAGTCGCAGGTTGTTTGAGGATAAGTTTGGTAAAGAAGCGCCAGAAAGGAGCACAATTCATAAGTGGAAGAAAAGGTTATTTGAGACAGGAAGTGTGAATGACAGGTCCAGATCTGGTCGCCGAAGCACCGAAACAGTTGGAGAGAACAAGGAGAACGTTTTGGCGTTGGTAAATGAGAATCCCCGTGCATCGACAAGAGGTATTGCTGATGAGGTTGGTACGTCTCAGTCTTCGGTCGTCAGAATCCTGAAAGAAGAAAAATTCCACCCGTTCAAACCACTCTATTGTCAGCTTTTGTATGACGGCGACGCTGATAGGCGGCTACAATTTGCACAAATAATGCACCAGAGGTTCAACGACGATCCAGCCTTTTCGCGCAAGTTGTGTTTCTCAGATGAATGCGTATTTCATCTCAACAGTGCGGTCAATAAACACAACGTCCACTACTGGGGAACCCACAATCCCCAAGTCCTGTGTGAAAACCCAGGTCATACGCCGTCACTTACCGTGTGGGCCTGCATCGGATATTATGGTGTCATTGGTTTTGACATTCTCGACAAACAATGACAGGAGAGAGATATCTTGAAGTGCTCCGGGAAAAAGGTTTTGCCAAATTTTTCGCATGGAATTGGAAGATCACGATTGTTTCAACAAGACGGAGCTCCTCCGCATTATTCTCTTCGTGTGCGTCAATTCTTAAACGAAAATTTGGATGGAAGGTGGATAGGTCGGAGAGGCCCCATTGAATGGCCCGCAAGGTCTCCCGACCTAACACCCTGCGATTACTGGTTGTGGGCCTACTTACGCCAACAGCTCTATCCAACTGCAGGTTTTTTGTATCCCAGTGTCCATGCCTTAGGCCACAGGATCGCAGAAGAGCTGCAGCAAATACCTCAAGATATGATTCGGAGAAGTATGAATAATTTCCGTGTTCGCGTTCAGAAAGCCATAGATGTTAATGGGGAGCACTTCGAAATGTGAAATGCAAGTGACATTTACATTCCTGAAATTTTTTCCCGAGTTTATAAAAATATATCTAACTTGTGATGACTTTTATTTTGGGTATTAATTTCGGGTCCACTATTCTGACTCACCCTGTACATGATATACGCAATTCTCATTTTTGGTGCGTTTCTGAAAGTGGTCAGAATAAACAGTTTTTGTTACCTGTTTCACCGGAACCAGTGAGTAAACACGCATACCAGAGTGTAGCTACCGAACCGGAGAGAATCTCTGCTGAAATCAAAGTTAATGATTTTTGTATTGCTGATGTACATAGTACGAATGAAAGATCCGTGCAAAAATTTTTGTGTAAAGTCACTCAGATCGATGTTGAAAATGCGCAAGCTGAAGTGAATTTTTATAAACAGCATTCAATCATGACAAATAATTTTGTTCTTCTCCCGGAAGATTCATCATGGTATTACTTGCATGAGTTACGGAAAGTTGATTCTCAACCAATTCCATGTCGACGAAATCATGTTCAGTTTGAAATGAATGTCTTTGACATGTGAATTTCTTAGTGTATTTAATACATGCATTCATGTTCAGTTCATAAACTATTTGCTTTATACTTCTATTTGAGGAGTGTATGTTTCAGTAAAGAATTTTACAAATCTATGGTTTTTCTTCATAATGGTAAATTGGTCAGGCCTGTTACGAGCGAACACATAAATGTTACGAGCGAACGCAAAGTAAGTTACGAGTGAACAGAATCTTAGCCAATTTTTTCACAGTATAAGTGATTCTTTCTCGGAAAAGTTGACACGTACTTAAATATTAGACCACTATAGATAACCTACAAGAATGTATTTTATCAAATTCGGTGTAACAGAGCAGAGTTTTCGAATTAAAAAAGAGATCACCAAAGTCATGTCCGAATTTCGTTACGAGCGAACATGGCACAAATTGAGTTCTCGTGGGTATACTAAGGCTAGTTGAACTTCAAATTTATAATCATGTGATTCCATTATAAAAATGCGGTAATATGATGTATGACATGAGTGATGATAATGTCTTGCCAAATCATAAGAACAGCTTTAAGTGCGCACGGCGTTACGAGCGAACAAATGGAATTTGCCATATACCTACTATATACCCCTACGCCTCATAGTGTGCATCCCATTGGATTTAGCATGCCGGCATGGTAGGTCTATATTAGCTTTTGATCTAGTCTCGTATGAGTGTGACTGAACGATGTTCAATTGAACCTTCATCACGATTTTCGTGAACTTGAACAGAACGGCGTTCGCATATTTCGGAGATGAACGGGAGTTGAATGCGTCCGTTCATTTCTACCTTTAAACTTTCAAACATGATTGTCCGAACTAGAGAATGCTTCACTCTCAGCTATATTTTTATCGATTCTGTCTGACGCAGCTGACGTTTATGATGACACGCATGCATAATATAGAATTCTTGGAAGTCTATGATGACGTTTCTGATAAAGTAACTGGGAACACGCAGGCATACTGTAGGCCTTAATTCTTATAGTGACTAAACAACGACAATTTTTGTAGGCCTGCTTTAGGATTGATATTTGCAAATTGTAGTGCTATCTCATTTACTACGGATAATTGTACAAATAGATCTTCATGCAATTGCCATTATGTCAAGGAGGAAAAGCAATGGTGCTGCAAGCCATAATTCTCCAAATTGAAACGACATTACAGTTCGTAATAGCTTACTGAAATATTTAGACATGTGAAAGAGGCGATGAACTATAGATAGATATGTAGTCAAAGAACATTTCAAAATTACTTTTGAAATATACGGGAAATGAACGGAATGGGAAAGCAAACGTGAAGTGAACGAAATGGACTAATTGCTGACCTTGAGCTGATGCGGCGTTTATTTTTTTTAATTTCGTGAACTTGAAATGATCGGAGTTCAAAATTTTCATGAACTTGTCATTCACTGCAGCCCAATCATATCAATGGATTCAAATACTTCATTGGAACTTTTTTTCAGAATTTTCACAGCCTTAAAAAAAACCTATGGTGTATTAAGGCTGGATGCGCAATATGACGCACCTAGATCGAGCAACATCGGACACCAATTCTGGAACATCCCTAGTACAACTGTTGTATGTTCTCGTAATTTAATTCTTCTTAGGATCTAACAACATTTTCTTGGATCGTTGACTAAATGATCAGTTCGGATCAGTTGAAATATCCAAAGAGGAAATATCCATCAATAAAACACGATTGTCCAAAGATTATGCGATTGACCATTCTAGTCTGAA
Source organism: Prostheceraeus crozeri (assembly GCA_907163375.1). Lineage (NCBI taxonomy): Eukaryota > Metazoa > Platyhelminthes > Polycladida > Euryleptidae > Prostheceraeus > Prostheceraeus crozeri. The sequence goes on from CAJQUW010004034.1 coordinate 33,654, forward strand.
TGGCTTAAAAAAGAGAAAAGTTGGATTTCCATGAATCTGATCAAAAAGTTGATTATGATTTAAATGGTCAAAAGTTTGATTATGATTATGAAGTGTTGAAGAATGTGATTATGATAAAGGCGGCCAAAGACTTAATCATGATCAATAAACGGTTTCGAAATTGTGATTGTGATTACCGTGGCCATACGTTTATCGTGAGCGTTGGGTAGGTTGAATATGATGATCACAGAAATCGAACACTAATCATTAGTCCTAGTTGTTGTTGTTCGATGTCTATGATGATGATGATAGGTCAAGTGACCTGTAGGGAGGATATTCCATGACGAGGCGTGAACGCATGTTCATGACTGTGCATCAATGATTGGCACTCCATGCGACATTGTGTACTTTCCGTCGTTAAGCTGTCACTCTGCCATCGGCAGCCAAATTCTGATCTCAACTGATGTTCGGCTGACATAAATCAAATTTAATCAAATTTGCTGATTAATTAACGTGATTTTGATTATGATAAACGACTGATCAAAGTTTCAATGATTGAAATGAATTTCAATGACGTGATTACGATTATATTAACATCAAAAAAGTTAATTGTTAAGATTTTGATTGATAAATCCAGCTCTACATGAGTCAAATGCATAAAATTATCATTCATTCGAATCAATTCGTGTTGTTTGAATTAGTCAACTAAATTATCGTACAGATTTTGTGCATTGCTTGAAATCGGAGAAAATCTGTTGTCACTACAGCTGTTTATTCTGAGTGTTGAAAATGTCTTCATATAAGATACCACCCGAGGTATTAGAGGAACTTACTCATGAATTCTCAACGGTGAGATATACTTTCATTGGCTCTACTATTGAATTTTGCGTAGGCAGCTGCTCTTGCACTGAATTGAGCCACTAAATTTTGGTCTCCCGGTTATTTCACCTACCGAACTCGGTGCAGCATTTATTCAAGTCCATTATCATGCCTCAAGTCTCTCGCCTGTAAGAGAATCTAGATTACTCATTATAGCATGATTTATGTATCAGAATGCACCAAACCTCGTTGCTTTGTGATACTTCGCCTCTCTTGCTCTTGATTTTTCTCCTCAGTTTTTGTGAGAAATTCACCAATTTCTTATTGAAGCAAATTTATTTCTCCACTACAAGCGACGCCAAAGCACTCTATAGCAAAGGCTAAATCAGTGTTCTTCATTTTCCGTTGATAATTTCTTTGCTTTGGGAGGCAATCAAGAATAACGGCGCAACTGGTGTGATGGCCGCGATACCAAAATTGTAGCAACTCTGCCGGTGTAATTGGTGGGTGCCTTTTGGAAGCTAGTAAATTGATGACTAGCCAAAACTCAGAGCTAATCACAACTTTGCCATCTTTGAAAAATTGAAAAGTCTCAACGGCGTAAATTTTTTGTAAATTAGAATTGATGCTATTGCTCCCAACCAGCTGCAACAACCGAGAACAGTCCAAATAATTAAACAGTCAATTAATTCTTCATATCAATGTAAATTAAAAGTTCAATTGTGCTTACACTTGAAGAAAGCGCAAACAAAAAGGAAACTTTCCTCTGATTTTCTTCAAACGTAATTTTATCACTGAGAACCAACACCAGATACCTCGAACTAGCCAAATTATAAAAAATCATGATGTATCATTATGTATCTACAGAATCGAATTTGACAACGCAGTCATCTTGTATCCAACCAAATTGTCACGAACCAACACCGAAAACTGCGAACCACCCAAGTAATGTAAGCTCAAATGTATATACAACGACTACTATGTAACACAAGTTTGATGCATTTCATTTTTTCCATAGTAGGAATCACAAAGAATATTCCATCAAATACTTTCGCACTTTCGAACAAGTGGAAGCAACTGGGAACCTGCCCCAATCTCTGCGAACAACTCAAAATATGAATATTGAGATCAAGCTTCACTAGAAAAGTACAACATATCTTGTCGATTGCATACTGACATAAGGAAACAGAAAACATCTGAATTTTGCATAGTCATAAAATTTGATTTGCAACCGACTAAGCCCAAACCTGACTTGCAACGGGACATGAAACGCGCATGTGCTTGTAACGTATGCAAACGAAATGCGTGTATTTGATGTCCTGATGCATAAAAATGCAACTGGAACATACAAATACCATCATCTTTCAAACAAAATTTTTAAAAAATGTCTGAAATGATTCGCAAATAGACTTTATATCACAAAACTTTCGTGCCAGGTTTTTTTATACATTCTGTCCAATTATAGGCGATGTTTTTTCATGCCTGATTTGAAAAATAATTCTCTCTCCATGGATGTCTTTTTTGAAGCACATGTTTGCATGCTGACAATGATATGGTGAACATGGACACGTTCATCTCAATGACCACGTTTACTTCATTTGACTTATAAGTAATTAATGCATCATTTTTGATAAAGAACTTTTTATTTCTGTTGACTGCATAAGGTTTCCTAGCCTTTGATGCATGATAGGCCTACTTTGAGGATCTTGGTGTGTCTAACACATGCTGACCCAGTTGTTTTGATGCAATGAGATGACTACGTAAAATGAATTATCTTGCTATTCTGGTCAATAGTAGCAAAATGAAATAAGATTTTTAATCACTTTTCATAAAGTTATTCACTTAGATTCATTTTGGGTAGTTCTCATGATTTGGGTTTAGTCGGTTGCAAATCTAATTTTATGACTATCCAAAATTCAGATGTTTTCTGTTTCCTTATGTCAGCATGCAATCGACAAGATATGTTGTACTTTTCTAGTGAAGCTTGATCTCAATATTCATATTTTGAGTTGTTCACAGAGATTGGGGCAGGTTCCCAGTTGCTTCCACTTGTTCGAAAGTGCGAAAGTATTTGATGGAATATTCTTTGTGATTCCTACTATGGAAAAAATGAAATGCATCAAACTTGTGTTACATAGTAGTCGTTGTATATACATTTGAGCTTTCATTACTTGGGTGGTTCGCAATTTTCGGTGTTGGTTCGTGACAGCTATAGTAGGCCAATGAAGTTGGAGTGCAGATGCAAATTTTTATTGTATTTTCACATGTCTTTATGTTTAGAATTATTTATTTTATTATTATTTTAATTTATTTAGAATCTAAGTGGGTTTTTTATGCGAAGATTATTTTTGGATTGTTCTTAGAATTTGGGACTGGTTCTCAACAAGAATTATGAGTTTGAAAACACGAAGTTTTCATCGAAATTTTAAATAACGATTTGGTTGGATACAAGATGACTGTGTTGCCAAATTTGATTCTGTAGATACATGATGATACATCATGATTTTTTATAATTTGGCTAGTTCGAGGTATCTGGTGTTGGTTCTCAGTGATAAAATTACGTTTGAAGAAAATCAGTGGAAAGTTTCCCTTTTGTTTGCGCTTTCTTCAAGTGTAAGCACAATTGAACTTTTAATTTACATTGATATGAAGAATTAATTGACTGTTTAATTATTTGGACTGTTCTCGGTTATTGCAGCTGGTTGGGAACAACAGCATCAATTCTAATTTTACAAAAAATTTACACCCTTGAGACTTTTCAATTCTTCTGATTAGACTTATTATTTTAGTAAATATTTTTGTAAAGACAAGATGAATGCGCTTTTGATATGCGCTCCCTGTTTTGGGGCTAGGTCGGCAAAGTTGTGATAAGCTCTGAGTTTTGGCTGGTTCTCATTTTAGTGCTTACCTGCCTCTTGCGTGTCGTTGACCATGCTGCAATGTTCTTTTAGATTGTCATAAGGCGCATAGCATTTTGGGCAGTCGGATGAAGTAGTTGGTGTCAAAACTTGTGATCGACCAAATAGATTGTAGCTTTGAGCAAATACGTAGCAATTTATTTTAGAGAATCAATATCAGGAAGAAGGAGTACATGGAATGCGGGCCTCAATCAGACGGTACCATCAGGATTGACAGAGAAGATTTAAAGAAAGCTGAAGAATTCAAGTACCTCGACTCGACCATAACATCGATGGCGGCATACAGTCCGAGATTAAAGCTAGGGTTGAAGTGGCGACAGACAGCAGGAATCCTCAGCAACCGACGCTTGCCTGAACGCCTTAAGTCGAAAGTTTACAGGTCAATCGTACACACAGTCTCTCTCCACGGAGCAGAATGCTGTCCGATCACAGGGAAGCAGGAGCAAACCCTCCGCACCATGGAAATGCGAATGCTGCGATGGTGCCTCGGCTATACAAGGTGGGATCACGTACCGAACGCCGACGTCCGAAAGCGATTGGGTATCGTGCCTATCACAATGAAGATGAGAGAAACTCTGCTAAGGTAGTGTGGCCATATCATTCGTAGCGATGAAGACTATCTGATCAAAAGCGCAACGCTGCTCAATCTATTAGGCAGGCGACTACGGGGACGACTACTGAGACGATGTTTGAATCGACGACTGAAGGAGGACTTGAAGAATGTCAACCCCAAGGAAGATGACACTGTCGATCGTGCCAAATGGAGGCAAAGTTTTAAAATAGTTTTGAAATAGTCAGTCGATTGAATGTTAATAGCATGTACTTGTTATAAATAAATTATTAAGTAGACTTTACCCATCATCTTTATGTAAATATTTGAGGACCCTAAAATAAAGCATGCAGAGTAGTGTCCACAACCAGTACCTATTCACTCGCTAAGCCACCTTAGATTGAAAGAAAGCAGACCCGCATCATTTATGCCACCCAAAGATTACTTTGTTTCAGATCGGTGAATTTTTATGCTGGTGTGTGTTCCACATGACTACCTTTGACATGCAAAATACTTGTTTCTTTATTAGCTTATGGCCTACCCACTATTTCATGGAAAAAGAACACCTGCCAAATTAATTTCGCATATAAATTACTATCTCCCTTCTTTCGGTGGTGCGTAGTGGCGGTCACAACCTTTCTAGAAACGTTTATTTTGATGACATGAAATGCAGTTGATGAAGTTGTAAGGCAGCCAGATAAGGAATTCTTACATAATTCAATTCAATCAAAGAAAATATAATTTGCATCATGAAGTTTTTCATTACGTCTCGATTGAAAACAAAGATGGCGTCTGTACGTTGGAGGACTGGAAGCTGGAAATTCAATCATATAAAATCGCGGCATCAAACCGAAATATGCTTGACATCAAAGTAAATCTTCTGAATGCCATGTTACATGGGCTATCGACTTTGCAAGTTCTCTATTTCACGCAACAAGGCAGCCCGTTGAGGTTGTTAGTTAGTTAATGTAATCGGTTGTTTAACTGAAAAAAACTATGCGGAATAATGGATTAAACTAAAAACCCAAGATGCAGAAATAGTTCTAATATAATTTTGGTTTTATGACATTAAAAGCCCTAGTCCCTGTGTACCCAACAGATTTGGCCGTACCCTAAGCTTAACCGAGTACTGAGATGAACAAGACTCACGTCCCGTATTTCTATCTTCGCTCGAAAGCGGAAAGGATAAAATTGAACAGGGTACTAAAATGTCACAATTCACCATTGGCTACTTACCTAGCATTTCATCATTCAAAATGTCAGCTCAGGTTTCATTGAAAAACAAGTTTATCTAATCAAATCATCACATTTGCTTTTCACAATCAACAGGTCAGCATGGGGGTTCTTAAAAAAATGGCTGTGGCAGTCTCAATATCAATAAGTCACTTGCCGTCTTGTTAATCAATAATCATGGCAAGAATATCACTCGCAGTTAATTTTCACGCACTGCAGCCATATTCAGTTGAAAATGGCTGATGTGCCATATTTAATTTGATCACTATTTGCGGAGTCCATGGCGCGCTCATTAACAGTAGTTTGATTATTTATTGCAGACCATCAACGAATATGAAGGACTTATAATCAAATCACACGACTGCACTTAGCTGCATTGTGGCTGCAAGTAGGCTATACGTGACGAAAGCAAACTAAAACCCTTTCATTTCTGACGGAGACATTTTCTGATATCGACATTACGAAATTTCATAGCTTATGTAAGACCCGCCCATGAACCAATCAAAATGTAACACCATCGGAGTTTAGCTCTTGGTTAGTTTTAATCTAGGCTGAAAAACATGCCGCTCATACGTGACGCCAAAAGTAGTAATGAGTACTATTTGTTCACAACACATAAGCGAAGTAAGGTGCGCATTCTTCTCATTAGTAAATTGATGACCATGCTCACATAAATTAAAATTATATTCCCTGACACAACTTCGTTATGTACGTTGCGCTAATTCCATTACATTATTTTGCAAATCTGTATTATTTGAGCGTTAGAATCACACGCTGTTCTCAGATGTCATTATATACACTTAGGGATGTGCCGATATGAGACATTTCGCCGATAACCGATACCGACAATAAATCGGCAGAAGATCAAATATCGGCCGATATATGGATAATGGATCAGAGAATATTCCCTATACATGCGATGACGTGTATATTAACTAGTGCAGTGCATTTAACCTACCCATTCTTCAGACTTTTCACAATGCGTAGCTAAACCTGTGAATTTTTCATCATCATATATTTTGATGCCTTATTTTTCACATGTTGACTGCAAAGCATAAATTTAAATATTCTAAGTTTAAAAAGGATCTGATCTTATAAATGTTCAAAAACCGGAATAATTAATTGATTATGCCCAAATGATGCTTTGTTGTGGACAACAAAGCATCATTTGTAGTAAGCAACAAATGCAAACCATGTGAATAACAATTCAATAAAAATGGAACAATTCATAAGCAACTATGTAAATAGTACCAGCACACAAAATATTATCCAATTCTGGTTTTGCATCATCATCTAAGCCCTGTTCTTGTATTGTTGGATAGTACAATGATCAGTGTTTCTATTTGAACACATGTTACCGCTGATACCCTTGAGGACGGGTGAATAGCTAAAACGTTGGGTTGTACATAGTTTTTACCTTTTACCTTTTTAACTTAACACGAAAAATGTGCAGGAGAGAAAACTTGTGACGAATTTTCATTCAACGAAATATGACTTACAGCCTCCCGTTCATCGCGATGTTACCTAAATATTTCTGACCCCATAAATATGGATCACCTAAATTCTTTTGCAAAGTTCACGTGACATTGTGACGTAGACGTATCAGTCACTGAGCTGTGTTTATTCCAATGCAGTCACGATTCAGGAATGGGAAGCAAAAAAAGTGAACACCCTCTGCAAGGAGCATATGTATGGACACCATTACAAGAGTTCAACGAAACGAAATTAGCCGATAATGTGACTCCACGCCGTCAGCTTGGAATAAATTATGTTGTGAAAACTGTCTTTTTTCACGTATGTAGAGTTGTGCTTACGGACAAGCATGCATTAGAGGAGTCATAATGATATGTGTTCGTTCCATTTGTTGCTCTCCATTAAATAACAGATTTTTTAATTCAGATTAATGATATTGTCGGTGCTTTGACTGGTGGGTACGTGTTTCAGCTCAAAATGAAACCTTCACATTTTGTTGTTTCTTGAAGTAGTCAATAAGAGTATATGCTAGCCCCATCTTACTATGTACCCACTTAGCATGGTCTAGCCCGGAATTAAGATAAGTATATTCATGTATGCACAAATTTGTTGTTTTCAATTGCATCCATAGCGCATGAAAATTTATTGAAATATGATTTGTCCATTATATGGTCGGATGCCGAATGCATGAAAGACCGCTGGCCATCCGGTCGGAGCCGGGTAATGTCTGATAACCGGTGCAGTTGCCTACTTAATAACCGGTACTTATTTGCCTAAGTGTCCAAAAATGAAGACCTTACACTGATTTATTTAGAATTTTCCGTAACTAATTGAAAATCTAATATTCCGCAGTACATTCTGTCTATTTTGCTAAATGTAAAAAGCCATCAAAATAAAGCAAGTAATCATCGTCTATTTATATGTAGCATTTTATTAATCGCCCGCAATATCCCTTGCCCCGATAATACATCCCTTAGTCAGTCGTCCCTATTAATTTGCCAGTTGTGCATGGAAACAAACAGGCTGAACTTAAAACAAGTCGGTTAAAGGAGGACATTTTGACAAACAGGATACTTGACATAATTGTTCAGCAATTATCAATGTATCCTCCTCTTCAATCATAACTAAAATCCTATAATTGAAAAGTCTGACATTCTAGCTTAACCCAAAGTTTTTGAACACTACTAATTTTGATTTCAAATTTAACAACTGCAAACACAATAAGACTGATTTTCTGCTGCCTCAGTTCTTTATGTATTAAGAATATAAATGTATATCTTCAGAGTTTTATCGTGCCTATATATATGCATACTTCCGTTTTCAAAAAAAATAAAGAAACCTTATAAAATCGAGTCACAATAACAACCATGGTTAGAATGTGTGCAAAGGAAGAAGCTGCAACAGGTGACAGACAATGCGATTCTGTTGATGATGCCTTGGTTAGAATGTGTGCAAAGGAAGAAGCTGCAACAGGTGACAGACAATGCGATTCTGTTGATGATGCCTCTGCGAGTCGATATAATCATATCTCCATTCATCTACTTATTCGCCCATTCTCATGCACTTTTGTGCTCTCATGATTCATAACATTAGTAGTGATTCAAGCTGAACAATCCGTCATTCGCTATTTCACGGTAGAGATAAATGATCAAACTCCGGTATGATCACCTCCATTGACAATCCTATTCACTCGTCTTGCAGATTGCATAACTCTACGCGGATGAACTACAATTCTTGCTGTGTAGCAATTTTGCTGAACGTCATAAAGCAGTCAAGTGTAACGACAAGCACTATTGCATTCTTCATTGCGTATGATACACCTGATGATGATTTCCAATTCTTTTGTTATCGGTTGGCCAAAGCATGGAATCTATTTGGATGTTTATTGATGCTATCTGATTAATACTCTCTACCAGAGTAGTGATGAAGATGTAAATATAGATATGATGTCAAGAATATCTGAAACTCATGCGAGTTGTGTACTACAATCTATGAGGAATTGATATCCGGTACTCATTGATTATTACTTAATAATTGATAGTCAGAAGAGCAATAACTTGAAAAACGGTGCTCGCCTGCTATAACGCGAGCAAGTACATGCAATCCGCCCTGTATGACAAAACTCCATTCCTCGATTATGACAGAGATTACTTTGTTCTAGGATGCAATTTTTCGTTCAGTTACAAAGTCTGAAATATCTGTTGTCCCAAGTCAACCCTGATACGTACAACACCCATTACTTTTTGTATGGAATTATGTGCATTATGGTTTAATGCTCATAGAAATGAGAGATTATGCGTAATCATGGTGGGTTTCGGTCTGTAGTAGACAAAAGGGTCTCTTTTTAAATGCCTTGCGTCGGTAGCTTTTCTGTTTAATTGTCAGGCTTTCAAAACGCCGTATTGTACTCACATAGACATTGTGCACGCATTCTATAAGAGCGTAAAATCTAGAACAATCCTATCTTCATTGGCCTAGAACGATAAATGCGAAACTATCATGACAACAAATCAAATTACTAGGACAATAGGTACATACAGGGTGCTTCAGCTGCTCCCGCGGATTTTTTTAACCCACTTTTTGAAAATTTGTTTAAGCTCTATGGCGGAGTTTAATTCAATGCCTAGACTCATGAGATAGCAGATTGACATAACACATCAGCATCCGATCGTTAATTGATTCCTACAACGTAATTCTGAGGAGGAATCGACCGACTTTTTGATGGTTGACAAAGAGATCTAGTCCAGCACTGTTTTCAGTCGTTTCTCGAGCTCCGGAATGGCTGATGAACGAGGTTTGGGATAGAGTCGATCACGTTCGTCATCACTCTACAAAAAAATGATTAATGGAAAGATGACAAGATCAGGAGGTATCAGTGGCCACGTTATTGTGCCACCATGTCCAATCTATCTTCCACTGACGTATTCGCTTAAGTTAATTGCGGAGAACGGCAGAATTGTGTACCGGTGACTCATATTGATGACACAATGAGCTGCGGTTGCTTCGACCGCTGCAAATTGATGGCAACAAAAACCCGAGAATACAATCTTTGTGCACTTCACCTGACACAGTGGAATGAACAGTGCGGTAAACTAAAACATGCTTTGCTGAGATCATCGCCGAGCAGGTGATAGATGGAGATCTGATGAGGCTCTGTTTCTAACACGTGAAGGTTACTGTAGCGGTAAATGTAATGTGTAAACAAATGTTGTACACGAAGTTTCAATCCTGAGTATTTTTTCTAAGAATAGTTGAAAGGTTATTTTGCTGAAAGTCGTTCTGGTGCAGATCTGGGACCCATTTCACTTTCCATGGACGTAATCCTTTGTCTCTAAAAAATCGTTTCAGACTCGATAGTGACAACATGCAGTGTTGAGTCACTTTTCGCTGTTACGTGTTAGAATCATCACCAAGTGCTTTCACAACTTCTTAGGTGATTGGTCATTGGCATGATGTGGGGGCAAAGCGAAAATCTGTAGAAAACGCTGGTTGCAGTCTAAAAGTCTAAATGCTGGCGGCTCTTTGTTGAACTTTTCGATGAACATGCGACTGGCTTTTCCACAGTCAAACGCAATGGAAAGAGAAGCAGCAATAGCAAGTTAAACACTTTTCGATACTCCACTGCTGATCTGATTTGAGGAAAGTTTGCCAAGGCTCATAATTACAGAGTACATGTAAGAATTAATTAACGATCGGGTGCTGTTGTGTGATGACAATTTGCTAACGCATAAGTTTAGGCATTGAACGAAACCTCGCCATACAGCTGAAGCAAATCCTCAATAAGTGCGGTAAAAATCCACTGGATCAGCTGAAACACCCCGCATATAATACATCACTGATGATGACAGTCTTTAAACGAAGAGAAAGTTCAAATCAATAGATTTAATGTTCGAGCCTCCGAAGGAGACGAGTGCAATAAAATCTATAGACGATGATGATTCCTATCAACATCATTATGGCTTCAAGACGAAAGAATTTGCATAATTGCCCACATTTTTTTAAATTTCCGATGTCGCAAAATTCTCCCTCAGAATGGTCTTATTTCACTACTTGCTTTTACAATTTGTTAGTCTTTCTTTGGAGGTGAACAATGAATCAGAGTTTCAAGAAATTGATCGAACTTTGAGCATTATTTTAATGCACTTCTTCCATCAGTAGTAAGAAAAGCAAATGAGTGTATTTAGCTGTTGTAGTCTTACCTAATGTTCCCTTCGAATATTAAGTGAATAATGCAGCTTGACATTTCATTAATTTTCCCGTCTTTTGGCTATAACAAGAGATGTCTGAACGTCACACGTAGTCTTGCAAATCATCAGTGGTTTCTATTCTTCATTTCAGATTGATTTGGATGGAAACGGCCATCTCACAGTCAGTGAATTAGGACAAGCCTTCCAAATGTGCGGAGAGAGCGTACCTGGCTATAAACTTCGAGACCTGATCAGAGAGCATGACCTTGACGAGAATGGAACTATTGATTTCAAGGAATTCATGGCTGTAAGTTATTCTTCAGAAACACATTACCTTATTCATACTGAAATAAAAAGAAAAAGGAGTTGAACTTATCATCAGCTCAGGTTTATTTTTCTTCTCTGCTGACTTTACATTAAAGATCTATGAATATTTCAAGCTGGAATGTTTTTGTTTGACAGATCATGGGGAAATTACATGACTCCAAATCAGCCAACCAATTTCGCAGTATGGTGAAGAAACGACAAGACGTTCAAGATTACGGAGCAGCTTCTGTACATGCCAATACCGATATTAAGCACAGTGTCTCAGCAGAAGAACAGAGGTCGTTTGCAGATTGGATTAATAGGTGAGAATGATCTCAATTTTCATGGCATCGTAAGAGCACTATCATTTCTCAGACAGACATGGAAGATGGGTGTCTCTCCTTTATGTGCCTCTGATTATTAACAACCAGATGAGAAGATACTAAACCTGACCTATTGATATTTAGGAGTGTTTGAAGGCGTCCTCTGTATTCCTATCTTACTTGCAAGGTGTTTGTGTCTTGGGTGGCAGTACATCCATTATCCATTCTTCGTAGTGGAGGGCGATTTTTCCGCAATGGATTTTCTCCGCAAATCTCGGTTGGCAGCACTACTTTCTTTCAGGCCGAGATCCTAGCAATCAGCAAGCACCGTTTCGCACCACGTCTTCTTAGGGCGACCTATCGGCGTTGGCCACGGTAGGACCATGTCATATGCCTTCTTACACAGTTATCCTCTGGCTTCCAGAGAACATGCCCGAAACATCTAAGACCGTTCATTTTCAATACGGTCTTGATGCCTTCTATCCAAGAAGCTGGAGAAGCATGGAAGAAGCGAACCTGTCCTTCAAAGATGAGCCTATCTTGCAACCGATTATTCTGCGTTCTGCTGTCATCATTCTTTGCTGATCTTCGACTTTCATGGGCCATGGTTCACTGCCGTATATCATGCACCTTCTCACACACGCGTCACTCACTTGACCTTTCATCCATAAAGGAGTCGCCCTCGATGTTGGAAATGGTGACAACTCACGAAACTTTCGCCAACCGGTGTAGGGTAAAGCAAAGCAATGTCTTTTCTAATAGCGATGAAAGATACGAACAGCATTGCTCATTGAAAATAGACATTGTAAAGTGTATCGGATCTGCATTATTGCCTCTATTAGCTTGCTTAATGTGGTCGTAGTAATTAATTTTGATGCTGTTGATGCTCGCATAACGTAATAAAGATATACGAATTTTAGGCACGTTTTCGATTGGCTGACTCTGTTTTCTCTCTGTCATTTCGATCGGAAAAGTTCTGTTATGTTTTATGACCTCAAAAGTTTTCTGTTGTGGATGCACTGGGGCAACGTTAATTGCAGATTGCGACAACTTCAAATCTTTCTAGACGCATGTGAAAATATATCAAATTGACATTTAGCATTTGAAAAGAAAGCTGCAAATTTTTGTAAGCGAAAAGGTTATTTGAAGAAAACGTGTGAACATAGAAAATGGAATATATGTGATTTTTCGACTTTGAACCCTAATTGCAAGATAAATTCCGCTAAACGAGAATAATTAACAATCTCATATCAATCAATAGATACATAATATTTGCAGTTGGGATAAACAGTTGAATATAGTCAATTGCTTTCGGAAAACTCTCCAACTGTATCAGGCAATATCTATTATTCGGCAAACGTTTCAGTGGCTGACAGCTCACCTTGGTCACTGCCCGACAAGACAATGCTGAAGAATGCAGAACATATTATCCTAGACATCCAGTGTAATTTGATTTTTCCATGATATGTTCTCATGTTGTCTTGTCTGTTTGTATATCTGTTCCACGTACTTCAGTATTGTCTTGTCTGGCATTGATCAAGGTGACCTGTCAGTCACTGAAACGTTTGCCGAATAATAAACATAGTCTGATACAGTAGGAGAGTTTTCCGAAAGCAATTGACTAAATTATACAATCTCATATCAAGTCTCGGAAAATTGGATCTTCTATTTGTTGTCAGCGGTAATTCGCAGCACATCATGCGATGTAATGTATTTTTGCTGATTACTTTTCTTGTCTTTGATCTCTCTATCGCTGTCGGCGTACGTTTCTTGTCTCAGCAAGTCAATTAGTGTTGTTCGGGACACGAGTCGTCACCAGAGTGACTCGACAGCGATGCATGTAAAGTCAACTACTCAACATAATGAATTGTATGGAGTTATGTATATTAGTTTAGAAAATGAGCTCATATCTGCAGCATTCACCAGTATTGTTAAATTTGCAGACATATGTATCATGTGGTCCGGTTCCTCTTCTCCCACCGATATGAATAATGCTGTCAGTGGATGTGTGCCATCCAATATCTACGCGAAAACTGAATCTAGGCTAGATCGTCCATAATTATCATTTCCATTAACTGCACATAGCTTTAAATCACCGTCCAGGATGTCTGCCAGAGTGCATTCGTTATCATAGTGAACTACAAAAATGACAAACACCATCGAATGGTCTTCCGAAACTTTGAAAGCTTCGAATATACCTACCCTTCACTACATGCAAAATGTTTACTTCATTCATCTGTGATTAATCCTGTCCTTTGACTGAGGCAATGTTATCTGAATGAATTTGAGTTGCAAACAGTCCTGACGTGTCCTTTGTGGATGAACAAATTTGTCGGATTGAAAAGAAATCAAAAATATAATCAATTCTCCCCAATCACATGTGAATCCAGCACACGCAACTGCAGTCTATAGTTCGTTCGGACTTCGAGATTAGCAGTTCAAAGCGTTTCTACTGTGCACCAGCCAGTACTCAATCAGCATCACCTGTCTCCATTGAATGAGCGCTCGATCCTACGTGTGGAGGGATCACGAAACGACGAAATACCTTCACGATACCGTGTGCAGTGCACATGTAGACTGATGACCAACACTATCTTCATGCTTTCAATAGGCATGCGACCAGGTTTTTGAAGGGACCAACATCTTGAGCATGGAAAACTGGTTCTCTCCCTTTGCTGATTCAAAACAACCTAATTCATTTTAGTTTCATTGAGAAAGCCTCCTTTTTCATTCATGGCTCGTAGCAGTGCTGGTGGGTGCAGAGAGAATCTGCGAAAAGAAAAATTGCTGAATGTAGCAACAACTTCAGAAATGCTGTAAGAAATTGTTGAATAGAGATGAATTGAATGAGACGTATGACATAAAAGCCTATAATGATTACCCAGTTGAGATAAAGATAATAGAATGTTGAAGTGCGCATTATTGCTGGAGAGGTTCGAAATAGTGATATCAGATACGAGGTCAATCTAGGCATCATGAGAACATTGTTATCATCAGCATCGCAGCTGCCAGGCCCTGGACGACAGGATTTCAGTTCATTTGTAATGATGATAGTCACATTGACAATTAACTGTTAGAAGTTTCACTTGAAATTAATTTTTCAGCCATCCCCTCTTCCATGCCCTTGGGCAACTATCTTGTCTTGATTAACTTCCATCTTTGTGTCTCGCGCAGTTCGTAATAAATGCTTCTAAAAGAGCCTATACAACTGATGCGTTGCAAAACAACAAGTACTACCGAATGTATTTGTTGAATGAACTTATTCAGAACTGTTGTCCATCCACACAGCTCTGACAATTCTTTTGTATATACAGCAACGAATAAACGCTTTAATCTCATTTGATCTTAATTAAGATTTATGATATTAATCTCAAATGATTTAATATCATTTGAGCAATGATAAAACCGGCATTACAGGTGATAAAATGGAAACACGAAAAGCTTTCTATAACATATACTTTCATCGAAAAACTCTTGTTGAAGGTAGCGAATGTACTAGGTATGAGTACGTTATGTTAAAAGTAGTCACAGTCACATACCGATTTTTAAGAGCTTCAATAATAGGCAAGAAGGTTAAAATTTTCCATCATTGGAATTAGATGTTTTTTCATTATTTTGAATATTTATTTAATCAAAGAATTTACGTCAATGAATGAGCCTGCGTCAATATAAATAAATAGGTTTCCAATCAAGTGTAGCCACAAGCAGCGGAAATGTGTGGATTTTATCATAGAGTCTGCAGTAATTTGCCAAACCACTTTTATAATGCGCTCTAAATTTTTGCATGCGGTAGACTTTATGTTAGGTAGAATCTTATTTTGAATAATTATTGTTACTGATATAAATCATTCATAGACGTAATTTATTCAAGTATTTGCATATTATATCATACTCATTTCCATACTTATTTGCATTTCCATTGCATACTTCACTTGTATAATATTAATACACATTCAAATCATACGTAGTATTTAGGTTGCTCCGTTGTGGCGGTCTTCGTGGCGCAGTGGTTAAGTGCTTGACCTAGCGATCCTTCGGTCCAGAGGTCGATCCCCGAAAGTGTCATTGGAAGTCGGCAGGAGGGGCATCCGGACTGAAAGATCACAACGTTCCAGATTAAAGTCGGACTATGTCAGCACCTCTCCAAGCATGGGGAGAATGACGTTAAAGCTTCATTACATACCCATGCACGTACGTGCTACATGTATGCACGTATATTGTTCATTTGTGAGTTGCGCACATTCAGTTTTCTTCGCAGAAAATGTTTCTGTTTTATAAATATAATGTATAATGCTGTCTTTGGATTACTGATATCTTGGTATTAGTAGTTTGGCTTGACGGTTAATGCTATGTTGTCGTGGGGGACGAAGCCATCTGATTGGATTACGCAGAATCTTCAATTGAAGACTTATGTCACACTGTCGCTCATCGATAGCTCAGTTGGTAGAGCGTTGCTCTAGAATGTCAGAAGTCGGTGGTTCGAATCCACGAAGACGAGCAGTTATTTCCCGTCTGTTATATTCCAATAGAACCCACATTCGAATAAATCCTGCATGTAGATAATCACACTCTTAAATAGACCTATCCTCGATTAATATCCTCATGTGGTTTATATAGATTCTAGTAGATTCAATGCACTAGATAAATGTAGAACTAGTTCTCTGTAGATTCAACAATGAAGCTTTTCACATAGGGGAAGTATATATTCTTCAATTGAGGACTTATGTCATACTGTCGCTGGTCAATAGCTCAGTTGCCAAGAATGCCAGGGGGGCGGTGGTTCAAATCCACCAAGACGCAGTTATTTTCCATCTTTTAAATTATAATGTATATATATTTCACTTCAAAAGTCTGCATGGAAAGAGTCAATTGACCTTTCAATATATGAGCATCAATGTATTATTGAATCTTTTGGGGATTTCGTGAGCAAACATCGTTCTCACGGTATCTCCAAGTTGTGGAAGTTTCTAGTATCTTGTCGAAGCCTTGGCTTCTAAAATGTGAATTTCTCATTTAGTCTTGTTACCGCTCTCTTGTTTCAGGATCTTGGGTGATGATAAAGACCTCGCGAGCTACCTGCCACTAACTCTCTCAGGAGATGATATCTACAAGAAGTCACGTGACGGAGTTTTACTTTGGTAAGTGCAAATTCTGATAGTGTATGTTCTCCAGCTTTCTCTGTCGTCATGTAGTAAAGATCTCGATAGACTCATGGTATATTCTCCTTTGTATCACTGCGTGTTGTTATTTCAGCGTCTGACTGGAAGGTCGGTAACTTAGAGGTAAATTAAGATCATGTGAGAGCTTTGCATGAGAATAGTCTAGTGAGTTCGCCACTATGTTTTACTGCTTTGAGGGCAGTGTTGATGCTCCATGTTAGCTCAATGTTGCACCAAGTTGTGCTGAATGTCTAACTGTTATCAACGTGAATTCTTGTAAAACTTCATGCCGGTATTGTTCCTCTTACCTTCCCCTACTCTCATTTTACGGGCGTAAAGCGTAGCGCAGGAAAAAAACAATTTGCAATATTTGGAAGTTAACTCTTAGTTTCCGTGTTATTCTGTTTCCCCCTCTTTATTTTGAAAATGTTGGAGATGCTGAAGATAGAGCACTGAGATGTGGAGGCTCGTGTCTTCTAGTAGACTATCAAGTTTACACTTCTATCTCTGCTTGGATTTAGATCGATTTAAAGATTTAAACTGTCCTTCTAGAGGAATCCTTATGCCTCTCTTTTTCCGAGGGGGAAATATAAGAGTAACAGTTTTCAGATGCACTTTTACCGGTCGGCAATTTGGATTGAGGAAAAAGAAATTAAGACACCGGCACACCAACAAACAGGGAGTTCAATTGGGTTTAAGGGGAAATTACATAGCGTATGAATTTGAGTGGGAAATTTAGGATATTATTGTTTCAATTTTTAATAATCACCCCTATTGATATATTTCATTTCAGTGTAATAAAATTTTTAGGAATTAATCGCTTGACTTATATCAGGGAATTGATTTTTTGGGTTGATTTCGGTCATTTTTGAGACAAGGCAGATTCTGAAAACATTACACAGGCAGGGCTGCATACATTACTTAGCTCGTTACTTTTTTAATTTTGTGTCACTTCCTTTCTTCCTTATAATCGCACTATACCAGGCAATATGTGAATGTCCCAAACTAATGGTTCTACTGTTAATGTAGTATTGACTGTTTATACTGGGCCTCCCTTCAAAATTTGGTTTCCTAATTTTTCTTTCGTTTGGTCAATCACATTCCTAATTATATGCTTTATTTCCATTTTCCACCAAATTTTATTTTGCATTCTTATCATGTTCACCGAGAAATACTGCGGAATTACGTTAGTATTGAAGGAATTTGTAACAGGTCTACATGCTTGCCATAGAGAATACTATCCTTTTATCGGACCTATAAAAGGACTACGGAGTTTAAACTAATTAACCCTATGTATTTGACCTATTGGTTAGCGTATAACGTTTTAACTATGATGCAAGTACGATCAATACACCGCTCAATTACTGTTTCGCTTGCATCTTCTTTGGTTAATGCCCTGGTATTCTCCAGACGAGTATTGTATATCTGTTCTCGCTGGTATTCTGGATGAGCAAGTCAGGAGACTTCAAAGTGTTATTCATGGTTCTGCCAAGCTTGTTTTCAATTTACTACGATCAGCCCACATTAGCTCCGTCATACGAAGACTCTAGTGGTTACCAATGAGATCGCGAATTGACCTTCGTCTTGTGATGATTGCCTTCAAGTGCATCAATGGTTCAGCTCCATCTTACCTGTGTGAATTGATCACCAGAACGAGTGAACTGCCAAGTCCTTCTCACCTTCATTCTGCAGGAAAGAACTCTCTAATTGCTCCAAGATCACGACTGAAGTCAGTTGTAAGGAGGCGATTTTCCTCATGTTCATCAATAGCATGGAGTCGACTATCCAGCGAAATTTCAAGAAAGCATGTATAACATTTTTTATGACTGACAGTCTGTAGCCTTGAAACTCTGTATGAATGCTGCATCTCTAATAATAAATCGTGATCCAATCTAATGAAATCCTCGGACGCTAACGTATCATTAATACAGCTAACGTTGGCTACCATGTATTGACTGAACTGTCAACACTCAACTGTTATGCAAGAAATGATATTGCAACATTAGCATGAAGGCAATATAATGCAACAAGGTATTGCGACAGCAGTTTAATGCAACTCATGCTCCTATGCTCCTCAGATGGTCACAGCAACAGGTCTTATCCTGGTTGGTTTTGGGCTCAAGTTTTGTCAGACACACATCTTTTGCATTGTACTCGTAATTTGATAAAACCTTTATTTCATTTTATTCATTTTACATAATATGCATGCTGCTACATTAGAACATTACTTAACATTACATGCCTGCAAGTACAATTAAAATTTGATGTTATGAATTATGAGAAGGAAATATTAAACGTAGTAGTAATGTGAGGAAGTGAGTATTCGCTTCTGAATTGTCTTTAAATAAGTACCGGGCATTGCTCTGATAGCGAAAATTACCAGATGTTCTACATACGAAAAGTGAAGTCGAGATTTCAATTCTTACAACTTTTCTATATCTTTATAACGGATATCTTTCACTTTCTTTTATTATAGCGAAACAAACCTGCTGAACCCAGCTCGTGTTTCTATAGGTGGTTTTTCGATTGTGTTTAAGGAGCAGAATTTTCAAATTGAACTTACTCTTACTCCTCGTCTCTTATTCCCCAGGTTTGAGATTGAGAATTGAACAGTTTAAACTGAATTATCCATTGTAACTATCCGAAATTGGCCGTGAGAAAAGACATGCGTAACATTCACTTCTGACGAAATGGGTAGAAAGCCTAGTAGTCTGAAAATATGATAATAGAGTGAAGAAGTTGAATTTCATTTGGTGACGATAATTTTTTTGCTCCATTCTAATTCCTCAGGTAGGAAATATGCAGTTTCCAGCCACCATATCATACTGTATTCACTGTATCACTTGCCAGTGCACTGAAGGTTGTTATTTACAAAGTTCTCCATGAAGATTTTCCACTGCTATTTATCACTGCATTCCTCCGAAGTTTTTTTCGGAAATTGTGAGAACTTCTATTTTGTTGCTAATAATAGTTTAATATTTATGAGTGTAAATGGCAGCTGAAAAACGTCTGCTCTAAACTCGCATGCAAATATAGCGTCGTTGAGCATAGCTCTCTAAAGAGTGGCTGAGGAAAACGGCTGGCAAAATCACGTGTACACATGACCTCACACAGATCTTATTTTGCATTTTATCATGTTTATCGAGAAATACTATGGAATTACGTTATCATTGAAGTAGTTAGTAAGGCTCAGTTTATCATACGAGCACGAACTGTCTAAGCAAGTGCACGGTAAAATTATAGCGCTATGTACCCCAGTGCATATCAATCCTTTCGCACAATGGCCTTCAAGATTGGGTGATCGCATAGCTCTGTTGGTTGAGGGCCGCACGTAGGTTCAGTGTTGCAAAAGTCAAGGGTTCGAGTCTATCCGCCTGAGTTGGTACCACGACTGTCACCGCAGATTTTACTAGCTCTAACATGGTGTGTGTTGCCGGTAGACGAGTATGAAGGCTGCCCGCCCCTTTCATTCTAGCATGGCTTCCTACCTAGGGTAAGACGGTAAAGTAAAAAATGACGCACAACATCAAGACTTTGATGTGTAGAAAAACTCTCATATCCAAAGTTCGTCAGTCTGGGTCCCGTGTGGTCACTTCATGGTCTATAGAGGTGATTATAAAAAACGGACAACCTATTTTTCGCTAAATTCAAGCGATTCTCATGCCTTCCAAAAGTTTGTATTCTCAGCTTTAAAATGCTATGACAGACTTGTATCCGCTGCTCCATTTGCTGAGCAGTGCTCCAAATATGATAATCAATCAATTTACAAAACGCATTTTTTTGTAAGAAGACATATGAGTATGATAATGAATCAGGCACAGGGAGAACGAGTATTTCCTGAGCTCACTTTTGATATGCTGTTCTGAAAAATCGGTGAATTTGGAAAAATTAGTGATATTGTGAAGTTGTCACAAAATCATGACTCTTTTATCTGAAAATGTTGTATTCTCACTATCTTATCAAAAGTGTTCATGTTTGGTGTCATCGGAATCCTTGCGATGTAAGGAGTGCGAATATTTAAGTTTTATTCAAATGTGTTCAACAATTCCTTTTCAAACTTCTTCAACATTTTTCGCATTTCCACTTCAGTACACAAGCAAACAGAGTAGACAATCGGCAGTCTCTGTGAGAGAACAAATACATGCCATTGCTAATTTTTTGTCTTGAACATTCGTTCATCTTACATTGTGTTTGTGTTTATGGCACGTCATTCTGCGATGCGATTGGAAGGCATGAGAATCGATTGAATTTAGCGAAAAATAGGTCCCTGAGACGTCAGTCGGTGCTAAAGAGCACTTCATGTGTGCGTGAATAGGTCCTGCGTGATCACTTCATGTTCTATCTATTTCTGACGATCTTGTGCAGTTGTGCGAGTTACAACGCTTATTGGACAGGTATCATACCCACAGAACTAGATTCATCTGCGCGCGCTTCGGTTAACCGAAGCAGATAAACAAAATATTTAATTCTGTGATTATACCTCTCCTGTTTGGCAATGTTCCACCATGTAATGTGGGCCCGGTCGGACAGAAGCGACTGTCGTCCAGTCTCCAGATTTTTTGATTGGCATCCACTGTCCAGCAAATGGTTTCGGCTCCCTAAGACGCCAGTCGGCGCCTCACATTATTTCACATTATTCTTCGAAATAATGTTTAATCAAAATAACCGTTTGATAGAAATTGAATGCAACTTGAATGAAGTAGATTCCGAATTCACGAGTTTTCATTAGACTTTCCATTGATTGTTAATTGTCAGTTTGGTTGTCAAGGTTTCGAGAGTTTGCAAATGTTGTTGTTCGTTATCTGCGTAACTGCTTAGTTTTCAGTTTTCGTTCAATTTCCATGTTGTTTGAACAGTTGTGTATTTGTTATAGTTAAACATTGTAACGATATGACGATGTCTTTTAAATTTTGTGTTGCTTCTATATATATGCCGCTGCATCCTCTGTTGCCCTTGCCCCTGTTGCAGTTAACTGCCAAAAAATTGAGAAATTGAATGAATATATTTATTGACCAAAAATCCCATTTTTAAGAAGTTATTATCAAAGTGGTCAATGGCGTTTCTAAATTATGAACGATGTCTGTAAAGTTTCTGCAACTTTCATCAGTGTTGAAATCATGATATCTGCATGATGAATTGAGATGATCTAATGGTTTCCACATTGTATTATGCATATGTGTTTTCTTTCTTCGAAGTCAAAACTGAAGGAAGATGACTAGTCCATCCTGTGCATCAAACCATGTCCGTCAGCAGACGCTATTGCTTTCAATGTATATCTTTAATCTGTAATCAAATCGTCTCGCCAATCAAGCAACATGACTGTTTAGAATAAAGGAAAGTTATTGAAGAAATGTAATATGGAATACGTATAATCAGAGGCTGCTGTTCAGGGTGGTCGCGTGACCTTGACCTGCGACTGAAATATACTTTTTGAAAAGCACGGCCCCATGGCTGTCATTTTTGCCGTGTGATACATAGGTCATAATGTTTATTGTCAAAAACTTGTTGACAATGCATGATTGTATGACGACCAGTGTTAACAGAGATGAAACGTAATCAGCTGACAATTGAAATCAATTCACAATGTCTGAAATTTCTCATAGATGAGCACGTGACTCCTCTAGTTTGACTGCAGTGACAGACGATATAATATGCCTGTGATATTTGTAGTATCTGTTTTATTGGATCGCAAATATTTGAATAGAAGTTTCGCGATTCGTATTTTGTGTCGTCGGTACTTCTATTCTTCTCCCACCCTCATTTTCCAACTTTTCCAAATTCATGAAATTTCATCAAACTTAAGCTGCCAGTACACGAGACAGAAATTCGACGACAGTGTCGTCATGAAATCTCCAAAAGTCGATTACACGAGATGCAATTTTCTTCTCTAGACAGACTGCGCTAGAAGTCTGTTGCCCCGGTTACATGACGTCATAATTTCGCCGACAGTGTCTCGACAGAGCTGTCGAGACCCTATCACACAAACGACAGTATTTCACCAAAACTTTCGTTCTTATCACTTAATTTTATTTTGAGCTACGTGATGGACAAGAGAAAGGCTGCTGCTATAATCCTTCTACACGAACAGAAGATAAAGAAACGCAGTTCATGTTGGACCAGAAAATGGATCTTACGACGAGGTCAACTCGGTGCCTGTTCGACACTGATGCAGGAGCTTAGGATGGAGGACCCCATCCAATTGAAACTATTCCTTAGAATGTCCGCAACAGAATTTGAGGATATTTTATCGAAAGTTGGACCATCCATTACAAAGCAAGAAACAATCATGAGAAGTCCAATACCCCCGAAGGACAAATTAGCTGTAACTTTGAGATTTCTGGCATCAGGTAAGACGATACTGTATATACATATCTTGAATCTTGAAATATATATCATTTTTACGCTTAGGCAACAATTTAATAACCACGTAGATTACTTTTTGATATTACTACACTGTAAATCACTCGTCATCCATGAATTAGACAACGCCAACAAAATAACTAAAATATTTTGATGGTAATTCATGGCTATTATGTTGAAGATATATAAAAAAAAAAATAAAAATAAATTACCCGTAAGACGCAAGATTATAAGATTTTCTTTGATAAGAAAAAATATGCCTTAATTGTTATTTGAGTTGAAAAGTGATCCCTAGGTTTTGCACATGGACTATAGGATCTTTTGTGAGTTTTTGCGTTTTGTGTTCTGCTTCTCATTACAATGTAATAAATAACTAAATATACGACTTTATAATTATCATACCTTAATTTACAATTTCTACCTATTTCATAACGAATTGTGGACCGATATAAAAACGGTGAAGCTAGTTGATTAGGAATTGGATAGGTTCACATATTTGACAGTGTAATTTTTCTAAATTCGTTGAATTATCAAACATTTTGTTTTTCAGGGGATTCGTTTACGTCATTAGGTTATCTCTTCCGTTTTCCTCAATGTACCATCTCAAGGTTCATTCCAGAAGTCTGCGAAGCTCTTTTCAACTGTTTGAAAGATGATTACCTAAAGGTGAACAATTTAATCCCTTGCTCAAATATATGTAGATACTGTAAATTGATAGAGTGGACGAGTTCAGCAAAGTATAATAATTAGAGTAGATACTCTAAGAATACTCTCTAGAATACTCTAGTAGAATGTGAGGCTCTAGAAAATACCAGGTATTGGAGAAAATTAACTGATTTCTTGATTGATTATGAACAGAAAAATGATTACTATGTCATGCTTCTTTCAATTAAAACGTGATTCAAACATTAAAAAAATTTATTAGTCGCATTTAGTTGCGTGAAATCTGTCTATGTTCATATACAAGTACAATGTACATCCATCGGCACTTGGCCTTACATCTTCATAAAAATCCTACTACTTGAAGAATAAAAAAGAACAAAAAGTCAGTTATGCATCAATGGAATTTAAAAGTCCCAAGAAAGACTCATTAGCTGCGGGGTCATTATCACATGAGGTTATCTGCTGCAGTTGTTCTTCCTGTATTTCAAGTACCGCTTTCTGGATTTTGTTCTTCAGCCGTAATTGCAACACTTTCGGCAGACAGCGTAGTTCACTGGCAATGTAAGTACCGTAGATATCGAACTCGTCCGACGTCTCGAGTATACTTACTGCCTTCTGAATGATGCTATCATCGAATTTCGCCTTCTTTGTGGGAGGCTCCTTCCTGTTCTCCTTCTCGGAACCTTCACTCTGAAAAGAAATTATGGATTTTAACTCTGAATAGAATAATTCAATGCCATACGTGTTGTATACACTTCCCCAATAATCGTAATCTCAAATATACATGTACAGCATCAGGTACATTAATATGTATTACGAGCGTATATATTATCTACATTGCAAGTATATGATACTAAAAATATTGATTTTACCCTCTTTCAGGTCCCTGATTCTCAAAGGGATTGGTTGCAGCTAGCAGAACGTTATCAGTCGAAGTGGAATTTTCCTAATTGTATAGGTTCACTTGATGGAAAGCATATTGTCATGCAATCACCGGCACATGCTGGAAGCTATTTTTTCAACTATAAAAAGACACATAGTATTGTGTTGTTAGCATTGGTCGATGCTGATTATCAATTTATTTATGTGGATGCTGGATGCAATGGGCGAATATCTGATGGTGGAGTGTTTTCAAGAAGAGCATTATACACCGCTTTGAGTAATGGTAGCCTTTCAATACCTCCCTCCCGAAATCTACCAGACCGTGACATTCCGATTCCGTATGTCATAGTTGCGGATGATGCCTTCCCTCTACGAGTGGATATCATGAAGTCGTATCCACATAAAAACCAACCTGTGCAGAATCGAGTGTTCAACTATCGGTTATCACGTGCCCGTCGCTGTGTTGAGAATGCCTTCGGCATTTTGAGCAGTGTGTTTCGCGTTTTCCGACGTCCAATTCTTTTGAACGCCGAAAAATGTCAATCACTTGTGTTGGTGTCATGCTGTCTGCATAATTATTTATTGAGAAATTCGAGAAACTCTTATGCCCCCATTGACTTTGTCGATCACGAGAACGAAAATGGGGAACTTACTACTGGTACATGGAGAGCTGAACCTGTACCGGTTTCAAGCTTTCTCTCGCTTCCATATCAAGGAAGTAACAATTTTTCGATGGCCGCTAGAGAAGTTCGCGAGGAATTCAATGACTATTTTGTGTCTCCTGATGGTGAACTTATTTTTCAATACAGCCGTATTTAGATCATGATAATACATACATGTATTGATATTGTTAATTCAATTTATTATTTTTTTGCTAGCGTTTTACTAACAATTTTAATGAGTTAAAATAAGGCTAAAGATTATTGATTATACATTAAATCGTAACATAGTTTCTGTAGTAGAGAGCCTATCACGCATTGTTCTTCCTCAACATCAAGAATCGAAATATAAGATATTATATGGTCATTTATCGGGGAGTAAATACGATAAATACGTTCAATGAAAATGAAAGTTTATATCATACACGTACATCTAAATTATTTCAATGGAGGGAATCTTACTATGTTCCTTTTAAGCGGTCAAATTTTAATTATATTTCACGACTTAGATAAGTCATGTCTCATTATTTATCTATGACCAACATACAGTAGAGGTCATGGGAGTTAGGTATAATCGAGTAAAAGTTCAATCCATTCGAAATTGTTTTCTTAATACATTGTTTTGCAAGATGACAATTTAAGAAAAGCATTAATAGATTCGTTAACTCTGCATTAATCATTCAAGGTTTCAATCAGTCTCAATAACTTATCAGCGATGTGTTTCTTCACAGCTTGGTCAACTGACAGCATCTCGAGCTTTAACAATTAAATTTCATATATTTTGTGTCACACCGATCATGGTCCTGAGCCATGCATGATAAGTCTTATAAATGAATAAGAGCCTTAGTTGAACTTAGTTGAGCCTTAGAATATCATTTAACAATGTTTTTGTTTTTACAAAAATTTTTCAAGGAAATACATCTATAAATGTAGGCCAAAATCAAATTTGTAACTGTTCAAAATCATCGCAAAGTGAATAGAATAAAAAGTTGGATCGAACTTTTAATCAAATAAACATAATTCCCAAGACCTCTACTGTATGTTAGTCATAAATATATAGTGAGATCTGACGTACATAAGTCGCGAATTAAGATTAAAGATCGACCGCTGTTTTGGGACACCCTGTACATGTACAATGCCTGAAAAAGATAGCCATTGATCGGTACTGGTAGATACTGATAGAAAACAATAACTTAATTTTAGTTCATGATAAACTATGAACTAGATGTTATTGCCGCATAAGGTGTTTCCAATTATTTATGTAATAAAAGAATTATGGTATTTTTCTTGGAGACCTATAGACCGGTTTCGAGCTCATTAGCTCTCATCAGTGTAGGATACCCTTTTACTAAACATCATAAACAGCATGAATGTAATTAGACAATTGTCGACGACATTCAAGCAATATCATTATGTGCAGATTTTGATCAGAATCCGATATCGCCTTTTAAATTCAAATAGCATAGAAAATGAGCTCGAAACCGGACTTTAGGTCTACGAAGATTTTGATCAAATAATTCTTTTTATCAATAATATTTCATGATGCATATATTAAAAAATATTTCAAACTTACTTTCAAGTTGGACTTTGACTTCCTGGCTTCTATTGAGTCTTTCAAGAATAATTTCGACTCATAATATTGCCAAAACCTTGAATTCGTTGCAGCACTTCCTGATGTTGTTAAATTCGCCTTGTTATATTCTGTAGCGAATTGGCTTCGCAAATTGTGTATTTTGCGCAGGATCTCCTTTTCTGGATATCCTAGGGCAGATGAAATCGATTTCACAGCCTCCTCTCGTTTGAATCGATCTCTGTATTCTGTGGAAAGAATATCCCACAGGCACGGCCTCTCCCTATACATTTCGATGAGAGCCTCGGCGCTGTCGCTTGTCCAGTTGAGTTTGGGTGATGAAGACATAGGTAATTCTAATAACACACTGTCGTCAAAAGTAGAACTGTTATCAACTTGCTCTGACAGAAGAAACAGCTTCAGTGAGTCATATACCTGGCAATGTCGTGGTGCTCTGTCGTCAACCCTCGCAACTCGCTGTCGAAACCCTATTACACTAGGAGAGAATATTTACTATGTCAAGGTCAGGTTTCTCAACCGTCGTCACCTCATTACACGGATGCCAACATTCACTGTCGGCGAGTCATGAAAGTAAATGCTTATCCATGTAACCTTGGCTTTGATTGGCCAGGGCTAAAACTGTCGTCGAATTTCTGTCCCGTGTACTGGCAGCTTTAGTTACATTGGATTTAGAATGGACTTCATCTGTCACTGAGTGACAGTACAATACCACTGAGAAGTCTTGCTAGAACCCTGGGATGAAGGATTGGTCCCTTGGATACTCAGTTAGAATACAAGGTACAGCTGTGATCATGAACTTCGTGTGATTGTTGTCTACAGACAAATGACGAGCAGTTGTCTCATTCTGAGGCTGTAGATATATATAACAAGTCAGACAAAAGGAGTTTTGCATACTCAACGCTATGCTACGTTAGTGAGACTGCCCGTAGGAGCAAGAGAAGATCGTTGACGATGCAACACTTCCGGGTGTCAACATCAGAAATGTGGGGGGGGGGGGGAGAATAGAAGTACCGTGTCGTCTTTTTCATGCACATATTTCCATGAGTGTGTCCTATTGATAAAACCGTCAGGATTCAAACCTGTGGAATTTCAATTTCTTTCATTACCATAGCATTTTGTATTATGGACGTGTGAAAGCGATAAAAAGATGACAAAATGCTGATAAGCAACATCATCTTCACGTGGTGTCAGTGAAAGTATGTTTGACACGCTACTGTTGCCTCTTATCTTATACGGTCTTGCAAAAGTTCCCGTACACCGAACAAATGTCAATATTGCAACGGTTCTAGGGTACTAAGCAAGTTCATGTCATGTTTGTTTTGCATGAAACTTCACGGAATGACAAATACATCTGTTAATATGTATCACATGCAAAGCGGCCGAGCCCGCAATGACAACAGCTCAAAATGAACAAGACGTGATTGAAGAAGTGCGAGATATCATGACATTGACGAGTTAGTGAAAGGAAGCTGTTACTGTTTAGAAAAAAATGCTCAATTCATATTAAGCAATTTCTTATCAAACAATAATATATACATGCAAATGTACAGTAAAACAGAAGCACCATTCACAATTTGAAGTCAATACCGGCCACCACCTCCACCTGCCGAGATGACGTTGTCGCATCTTGATCGTATAGAGCGAATGAGTCTTTGAACTCGGAATTGTGGGATGCCATCCCATTCCTCCATTATGGCAGGTATCAGATCCGCTTGCGTCCGTATTCCGCGGCGGACAATCGCTCTGCCAAGTTGATCCCACATCTGCTCGATCGGGTTCAAGTCGGGACTCTTGCTTGGCCACTGCATGTGGGTGTATTCCATGTGCTCTTCATGGAAAGTGTTGACAAGAGCGCATCGATGTGGAGGGGCGTTGTCGTCCTGCAGCAAAAATCCTGGCCCGATGCTTTCAAGTCCGAAGGCAATTGCGACTGTCTGTAAAATATGGTCCCGTTACTGTTTACCATTCAGCGTTCCATCAACAACTGTCAGCGCAGATTTGTGGTTCCAGCTGATACCACCCCACACCATCATCGAACCACCAGCTCCTCCTCGTCTTTCGATCCATTGAACAGCAGATTGTTCAGACAGTCTTCTTCCTGGTAAACGCCGCACTCGGACCCTACCGTCTGTCCAGCGGACACAAAAACGGCTTTCGTCGGTGAAAACAATATGTCTCCATTGCTGGGATGCTGTCCAGGACCGATGTTGACGACACCAAAGTAACCGAGCAGCTTTGTGACTTTCTGGAAGTCGAGGGAACTTCAATGGACGATAGCTGTTGAGTCCCACATTTCGAAGGCGTCGGCAAATGGTCGATTGGGAGGCATTCACACTGTGCTCACGGAGTTCGCTTTGCAGTTGAGGCAACGTGACAAAAGGATTGCTCCTGACGGCCACAGTTGCACGCTCCGTCCGAGTCCATTGCACGGGGACGGCTCGACCGTGGTCTGTCTTGAACTCCATCTGTCTCAAGAAATCGCATAACTTGATCTCTGACAGTAGATCTCGCAATGCCAAAGTGTCTGGCTATTTTTCCGTACGACCACTTCGCGTCTTTTCTTAACGCAACAATGCGCCAGCGCTTTCCCTCGCTAACTCGTGTCGCTGTCATGATACCGATAACGACATTATTGACAATCTCGCACTTCTTAAATCACGTCTTGTTCATTTTGAGCTGTTGTCATTGCGGGCTCGGCCGTTTTGCATGTGATACATATTAACAGATGTATTTGTCATTCCGTGAAGTTTCATGCAAAACAAACATGACATGAACTTGCTTAGTATCCTAGAACAGTTGCAATATTGACATTTGTTCGGTGTACGGGAATTTTTGCAAGACCGTATACTTTCGACCCTGTCTTCGTATTTGCATCATTGAAATCTTACAGCTAGGATACTCAGATGAGTAACACTCTATGGTCTGCCGCATAGAAATCCGACATTTCGCTTTGTTTTAGTGAGACTAGAATGGACAACGGCTGTTTGTTGATGGCAATTTCAGCTGCTCGGTTTAATGCGTCGATTGCTAGATCTTTAGAAATGTATGAAACACTCATAGATTCTTGCCTCAAGGTGAAGTTATTTTATCGAGATGCTTTATATGTAAAGAAAAATGACAGTAATCGCAAATATTTGCGAAATACGCTGACAAGTGGCTGGTTGCTTTCTATTGTCAACCACTGGGAGCCTCCATTGTTTATGTGCCGTTGTCATGGCAATGCATTTCTATTTGTTGTATGTGATTTAGAGCATGGTGGCCGTAGCATATCTAGAATGACTGAGCAAGCTAAAGGACTGCACAACCGAGTGTTGCACGTTCATTCAATCTGGGTTTTATGCGCGGCTGATGCTGGCATAATGTTGCAGAGTGTAGAATATTATGATATTCACAGACTTGAAAAATTTATAAGCACTAAATACCTTATCAGCCACAGCGCTGCGTTTCGTCTTGCGAGTTTAGCGAGGATAAGCGAACGCAGAGCAGCCTCCTGTGCAGTTCTTCAGCTTGTCCAGCCATTCAAGCTGTCATAAGCCAGTTTCGACCAGTCCTCGCCCCTGACGAATCATAGTTAGGCGAAACGCAGCGTACACAATGCAAGGAACTTTGTGTGCTTAAATTGTTTAAGTTTGAGGACATTTTTCTATTCTATATCAAGATGAAACGGGTACTCTGCGATATAATGTGATTATCATCTATGTAGAGATCATATAATACTTTGGACCATCTGAAGTAGAGAAAATGAATATTCTATCTCCATTGAAATCAGACATGAATTCATCACCTGTCTGCCTCACTTCCACCAGAGACTGCTGAAATATTTGTGAAAATGAACTGTCAATAGCTCGCCGCTTTCGATGAACAAATAAAGCAAATACAACAGATGTTGCGCAAATAAAACGGTTTTTTCACTGAGATCGGTAGATCGTAGGTTTTGTGGGTTTGAGCTCCCTTCGAGATCGTTTATTGATTCACATGTGAGGAGGAACAATGAAAAGAATTTCCCTTTACAATAGTTGGATATCGACTATTGTATTCAATACTTCTATTCTTAGAACTGTTTGGACAGATTGATTAATGATCATTTAACACCAGAGCTGATATGGTGGCATCCATAAATAAATTGAGCGATTTTTACATCATATTCTTCTTTGCGTTGGTTGTTTGATATTGTCGATAAGGTCAGATCAGAAGATGCAGATGTTAGTGAACATAGAGAATAACGATTCCGCTTGCTCGAGTACTCCTATTTTAAATATCTAAATTGGGTGCCAATCGGCTTCGGTCGTGAATCAAAATAAATGAAGAAACCTTGTTTATACTCGGAAGAACATGAGGCGAAGTGTCTTGGTCAAACTTTCCTTTTTACCTGAGTGTTTAGCAATAATGCCGATCGTATCTTTTTTGAAAAAGTTAGTTAAGGTCTGTGCCACACCTCTCGAACGCAGTAGTCCTCCCAATACTAGAGGCTTGCGTTCGTGACACGAACACGGTCATGTTTCGTTTTGTGTTGAGCTTGTCATCCGTGTTCGTGCTCGCATTTTTCAATAAGAGGCGTGTTTTCTTTCTTGGTGATTACCGGTATATCATCTTTGTAAATGTTTGATGATGGATAAACAGCGCTCATTTAATGCACTTTCACTGGAAGATCAGCTAGAGATGCATTGTGTGAACGAGGCGGCTCTGCTCTTCAGTCTGCTACCAGCGGGAATAGGCCATTCTTGCCACCCCGACCACCTCCGCTACAAGCGAACGTGAATATTCAGCAGCAGGTCTGTTTACAGCAAGAGACAGTGTTCTCTGATTCCAAAGGGGCTTTGCTTGTCATGCAGATTCTATTACATCGACTGCAAGCCTACAACCTTGTGACAGCAATCAATGAACTTTTAATCCAAATCGTATTTTTAAAAGACCTTCAAGTTAGGCGTAGGTAGTTTGAACTTCGTGTTCGCGTTGTAGTTTGTCAAAGGAGTTCAGACCACTGTGGGTGCTCTTCGTATGTTCTTCGCTACAATTGAATGCTGTCTGGATTGTATGTAATAATAGATGATAACAAGACAATTTGTCGCTATCACTTCTGCCACTGGCACCGGCGCTGTGTCCTTGTGGTAGAGTGTTCGCTCTGCGTCCAGGAGACCTTGGTTCAAACCTTGGTCGGGTCAAACCTAAGACTTAAAATAGGTACACTCTGCATTCTTGCTAAACACTCAGCACGAAAAGAATAAGAGTGGGAGAAATGACAACTCGGCCACATGGAAGAAAGGCTCCGTGCCTAATGTGCTTCCCAGTCCTGTTCCGAGTCTAAACACGTATACAGAGGGAGGGCTGGTCGCGTTGAGGAATCGTTGTTTACCGAGGTGATGATGAGGTATTTGTTATTCCTGAGCACTGAAAAAAGGAGCGTGATAGATATTTAAGTTCAAGACATGGTCTATATCGGTGGAATCAATACATCATAGGTGAAATGAGGTTGTTTGCGTTCCATTGAATAACGCAAATCGGAATATGCCAGCTTTATTGTTGTTATAACTGCTTTATTGATGATCACCGACAAAAAATGATGTGCAGTAAATAAGTAGAAGCAGTGGAATGGTCTTTTAGACATCTGTAGAGAAAGATGAAGGTGTACATCTCAGAGAACAAAAGCGTTATCTGTTTGCCATCAGTGAAGCGATCAGCGTTACTTTTTATACATCATATGCAAGCGTTAGGGTTTGCTCATTTATCACACAAGATTCAATCATGAAACTTCTGTGAATTAATGACATCAACCAGCGTTTCAGCTAGCAACTACCTATTGATGAAAATGTAGCAGAAACATTGAAGATGAACTATAAGAAAAGTGCATCAGGCACTTGCTCTGTTTTAAGCAAGAATTGTCAGAGGCATCAGAAAGACGCCGTTTGTAACTTTCATTGAACGTGTTCTATAATTGACATCAAATGTTAGAAAAACAGACGGATATTTTTGATGCGGTGCAAAATTTTCAACCAATAAAAACTTATCCATTATCGTTTATCAACGCGATCTTTAAATATGATGGATCCAGTGGATACTATAATAACTGAGATAAAACTTCTCCGGCAAACTTCACTTTCTCATGCAGCCTTTTGAGACATGTACAGAAAGACAATACTCAGGCGTTTATGCACTGTGCAGTAATGGAATATTTTCGAAGGTTATTGAGATTGTACTGTGGCCTGTAGCTTTCTGTTCTGCAAATCCCTTCGATCAAATTTGTAATCACTGGATGAGTATTGAAATTGATGTATTGAATTCGATTTACGCTCGTAGTTTATTCATTTCGTTTTATTTCAGCTATTAAACAGTCGGACTTCTTAATTGACTTAATTTTGAAATATTAGTAGCAGATAAATTATCGTAAAATTTTATTGAATACTAGATTTTTTATGCGTGCTTCTTTATAAGATGGCGAGTACAATAATATTACTACTGTTAGTATTTTTTGTGCACCCTTTAATGGAGAGTTTCTTGTCAATATTTATACAAGCGCGATATTACTACTGATAGACGTCAACAAAAATATTTTCGTGTTCCGAACTTTGACTGTGTGAGAGTTGGTAGATATGATGGTGCGCAGCTTTCATTGAAGGAACTTCCGACTGTGCTGCCGACTCGCTGTTGATCACAGAATGCTACTCTCTTTCCGTGGGAAATTTGTTTGTTGCTTGCGCGAAGATGAAACATAAGAAAACAGTAGATGATTGCGATTTAGATCAATTCTTTATCACATGTTTTCGACATGGGATCTCCACACTTGCCTGCGTTAAAGTAGTGCCTTCTGGGACAATGCGCGCTCTCAACAGATGGTCCGGTGACCTTATGGTTAGAACATAGAGTAAGTATAGTAGGCAGAGTGTCAAAACAAGTATCTGTATACTGTGCAGATACAAATTTTGCATCAAACGATTCAGATTACGTTCCGGCGGTCCAAAAAAATTATTTGAGCAGTTTTTAAAAAGTTAAAGTTTTGAAAATTATCCGTGTCTCGTATACTACCGACATGAACCCAATATGTAAATAGCATGAAACTTGATGGCTATCAAAAAGGATTGCTATAAAGCATTTTAATTAAGAGGAACTTAAGCTGGCTATCAAGGTGAACTGCATTATAATGCAAGTCATCATGAAAAACTTGAGATTTTATTATGCTTATTGACTGAAATTTCAAGTTTTTAATTCCATTTTCATCGGTATGATTCTGTGATTCACTGAATCTATGTTTCATTTCTTGAATCTGAATAGTAATCCTCTCTAAGTTAATGGTGATCATTGTCTTTGATTAGGTTATTTTTGCTCTACCAGTGGCAGGTATCTTGTGATGTGATCATGCTTAAGAAAATACTATTGAGAAGGTTGAT
Source organism: Prostheceraeus crozeri (assembly GCA_907163375.1). Taxonomy (NCBI): domain Eukaryota; kingdom Metazoa; phylum Platyhelminthes; order Polycladida; family Euryleptidae; genus Prostheceraeus; species Prostheceraeus crozeri. The sequence continues at coordinate 68,138 of CAJQUW010004034.1, forward strand.
GTTGAGCATAAAGTAACAGCAACCTTCGAATTTCTAATTTAACAAACATCACCTCTCAGGGCAGTCATGACACGCATGATCTGTAAAATATTATTATTCCTTCTGCATTGCCATCATGATCTGTCAAATCCATGCAGATTTCTCCAAAAGTGTAAGAATTTGCATATCTCACATTTGGCATAAATACCCCAACTGTGCTCATCTCTAGTTCATTTAATAAAATCGAAACTGTATACACATAAGGTATTCAATTAATACTGAGTTGCTGCTGTACCTAATATGCTTCCTCTATGGTTTAGAAAGTTTTCTTGCGCGTCCTCCTGCTCCAAGGTCGCTTGTTCGAACCTGCACACGACTGATGATGCCCAACATACCGAAACATGTCTCGTTGTGGTTGCATATCGGATGAGATTTGATTGATTTACAAATTACGAGATTACTTGTCTTAATATACGTGCTAATACACGTATATGCAACTTCGATATTGGACTTCAATGTATATCATCATTGAGATTTACTTATATTCATCTTATATGTCTGTATCCGAAAACTGATTTCAAACCTTGGCATGATTTCATTTACACATTATCCTTATCGGCTCCTTATCTCCTATATCCGATTAAAGCCATTAGCTTCAAGATCATTTCTCATGTCAAAATGAATAAAGTGCAATAAAAGCTCTTCTCTAGATGACCTAACATCTGTATAATAATTATATTGCGGAAAGCAATGACTTTGAGTGCCTTTTCTCTCAAAGTGAAGGTCACAGCTTCATAAAAAATCAAAATCCTTGAAGACATTTGAAACTGGGTATTTATCAAATAATGCTCCAATATCACTGTGGTCTCCGTGGCACAGTGGGTAAGTGCTTGGCCTAGCGATCTTTTGGTCCAGAGGTCGATTCCCGAAGGTGTCATTGGAAGTCGGCAGGAAGGGCATCCGGACTAAAAGTACTACAACACTCCATAAGTCTGACTATGTGAGCACCGTCCAAGCCCCAAGTATGGGGAGTAGTGACGTAAAAGTTTCGTTTTTTTCAAAAAGCTCCAAGACAATACCGACAATTCGTTTAAATAAGAGTGGCAAAAACATTAATTAATCCTCCTCAGCTGAAGAATGGAATCAGACCTTTTTTGAACATGACGCCTATTCAACTCTGTTACTGATTTTTCAATGGAGAAGGTAAATCACTATTCGATGCTTTTGCTTAAATTACTAATACTAATTTCTACGTAAAATCAAATATACGTATTCATCATGTCGTCACATGAATAAGTGCACAATTTTTAGATTGTCACTTACAGTATTTCTGAGCACAGTTAGGGAACATGTGTAACAATGCTAAATTACTAATTACCTGTATCAAGTTTAAACAGCTATTTGACTAATTTGTTAATCGGCTGATTTTAGCGTCTACATACTCTTCGAGTAATTTGTCATACTGTGTTGACTCATACTGCGGCTTTTTCCTGCAACAAGTACTTACACCATGCATAGATCATGTGATCTTCAGCTGATCATCTGATTAATTGCCCGCACAGATGTTTTATCTATTTCATTTGATATTCACAATAAATTGTATTTCTTCAATGTGTTGACCAATAACTCTAATTCCTCTATTGTACAAACTAGTATTGTGGGACATGTTGTCTCTAGCAAGGTGATTGCGGTCACGGCGTTCTGTTGCTATGATCAATGACTTCTGTTGAACATTCCTGGGGGCATCATTAATGACTTCTTCTAAATAAGACATTCAGATAGCTGAATAGAAGTCATAATCAGAAGGCTTAAACAGCATGAAGATTTTACTGAGCAATGAAGTGCTTCCAGATATCCTGTTTGTTAAAGATTCTTGTCAGACCCTGTTTGTTAGCTGAATATGTTAAGAAAACTACATGACGCGTGTGATGTGCGCAACACGTCACTCGGTGTCAGACTGATCATGTGACTTACCTTGACCTGATTTGTCCAATAGGAAATTGGAAGAGTCATGTGACATTCACTTTGCTTACGTTTCACAAACCATAGAAACATACTGTTTATCTAAAATTGTCTAAATTGTTATCTAAAATTTTGTTATTGAACAGCTATAGTTTCTATTCCTCGCAACTTTAAACTGCATCCCAGAATCCCATGCATACTTTACGACAAATGAAACGATTTATTTCAAACTTTTACCACACTATATCTATTTACAGCTTGCTGTACAAAACAGTAATGTAATTTACTACATTTGATGTTAAAGAAGTTTGTCTTTGCATGGCATCTTCTTCAACTTGGAGAAGATCGCTCTACCGAAGCAGTGGTTGGCTGTCAAGGAAGGATAGACGACAGACGAGGCAATCCTGGCGCCGCCGTTAACATTCACATCTGAAGGCATTGCATGAATTGGAACTGTCCTCAGGCTGCATTGCTCTGCTGAAAAGACCAATATTGTGTCATTCTGCAAGCATCGGTCATTTCTATCTCCTCTTCCCGGCAACTCTAAGTCTGAAACTACAGAAAATATGACCAAAATATGACTAAATGTGATCAGACACAGGAAATATGACATGTCATAATAAAAAAATTCCCTACTAATTTCCACTCATTAGCTAAGTATGTTAGGTTTGGAAATGAAACTCAGAAGTGGGCATTGGATTTTAAAGATGAGATTCGAAATTCCTGAAATTCCACTGGTTGTTTTTGTCTTTGTATAAATATTTTCCTATAGATTCAATGAAAAACAGAATTTCTTCAATCATCAATGGCTGTCGCATTGAGTTAGAAATGTATTAAAGATTGACATTTGATCAAGGTAGACGCAGATGAGTAAATAGTTGTCGAGTTTGGAGAAGAATTGTGACGTTTGCATTTGTAATCTAGCTGTTGATCGTGTCCATCTGCATTTGTCTTCAATGCTAACAGTGAGGGTCGTAACAGGAGAATAGCCACGATGACGCTCAAACGCCTGTCTTTGATGGCCGTGAGAGGTGACGTACCCTGAAAACCAACTCACACCTACAGTGTGTGAGCGACTGACTTATGACTCTGAGAATGCTGAATCAACGGACGGAGTAGTACTTTTAGACTTCACACGATGTTTCTCCGTGAATACAGTTGGTGGTCTCCGTGGCACAATGGTTAAGTGCTTCGCCTAGCGATCTTTCGGTGGAGAGGTCGAGCCCCGAAGGTGTCATTGGAAGGGCACTTAATTAAAGAGCAGCCATATCGAGATGTTTTGGATCTTACTCTCCTGCTCTGATACCCTTGTCGACTCGTTATTGTAGATGGAGTTCAAAGGATGGGAAGGACATAATCCTTTCTTCGCTAAACTCACACCTAGGCCATCACAAAATTGCTTGTTTGCTGTCGCCTCCTCCAAATGCAATGAATACTAGTGATAACCGTGTTCAATGGTAGCACGAAATGTTACTTCACGCCTTAGAGGAGATCGGCGCTGTCGCTCATGTCATAAGCATTTTACTTCGAGCATTACGATATCGTTGAGTCAGTCATTCACACCAACTTTTCAAAAGAAGTTAGTATTTATTTGAGCTTGTCCTTCTGATGAATTCATCAATATACATGTACAATGTGCTTGCATGCTTCGTTGATGATCACGTGCTGATAACTCACATCATAAGGAGCTGAGCTGCAAGTTCTGATTGCCAAATTAAGAAAAGCAGCTCTGCATTTGGTCTATGAAGATCCACTGCAAGAATTAAGGAAATTTTTAACAATTTGGGCCAAAGGGAGCGCCGGAGGTACTTATGGGTTATCCCCACGTTTTCAGTTTGCTCAAATTCCGCAAATATGGATCAATCGTCACAAAACGTCAGGTGTACGCGTTTGATAATATTTTCTACCTACATGGCAAATCAAGTTGCTGACATCGTTGCATTCCACGCTATCGTCTCTAATTCAAAAATGCACTTGTCCGATTTGCAGGATGTTTTGTATGTAGGTAGAAAACATCAACTGCGTGTATCTGAAGTTCTGTGACGTGACGATTGATTCATATCTATGGATTGTAGACAACTTTGAAAACGTGGGGGGCAAATAACCCATGAATACCGCATCACAATTAAAAACCTACCTCAGAAGCAGTGCTGCTGTTTGGGAAATATAGGATCTGCTAACCGGGGCTCCTGAAACCAACAGCTGAACCAGAATCTGCTCGGCAGCGTATGCTAAACTCGATCTCATGAGCGCAACATGCAAGAGCTTGGTCCATAGCAGCAACACATACTTCTAAGCTAGCAGTACTTCAACGCCGCATTGTGCATTAAAATGCTAGCAGTAATGTACGTGTACATGTAAGTCAAATGAAAGTGAATGACATTTTACAAGGCATTATGAAGAGAAGATAGCTGTACGCGTAGCGTGAATGGCGAACCACAGGACCGAGAGATCTACGAACTGGTATTCACAACTCAGCTCATTCGCATGTGCTTTGTTACACCAGCAAGTAGATCCACCATTAGGGCAGATTAGGTACTTCTCAAAAATGTTGAGGCTTTCCTTCTTCACGACTGGGTGGAAAATGCGCGCAACATGGCACACTCGACTTGCAAATGACATGAACAAGAAAGCAATTTAATTACGTTGATGCATTTTTAATTGAAAAAGTTAGCTGGGACATCAGAGAGCCTAGACTTTAAGATTGTGATGGTTCAGGTGATACAAGTTCTTGGAAAAATGCATTCGTTCCAAGCATGAATGATCTGATCTTGGAAAAAGTGCATTCGTTCCAAGCGTGGATGACTTGATCTTGGAAAAATCCATTCGTTCCAAGCGTGGATGACTTGATCTTGGAGAAAGTGCATTCGTTCCAAGCATGAATGATCTGATCTTGGAAAAAGTGCATTCGTTCCAAGCGTGAATGATCTGATCTTGGAAAAAGTGCATTCGTTCCAAGCGTGGATGACTTGATCTTGAAAAAGTGCATTCGTTCCAAGCGTGGATGACTTGATCTTGAAAAAGTGCATTCGTTCCAAGCGTGGATGACTTGATCTTGGAAAAAGTGCATTCGTTCCAAGCGTGAATGATCTGATCTTGGAAAAAGTGCATTCGTTCCAAGCGTGAATGATCTGATCTTGGAAAAAGTGCATTCGTTCCAAGCGTGAATGATCTGATCTTGGAAAAAGTGCATTCGTTCCAAGCGTGAATGATCTGATCTTGGACAAAATGCATTCGATCCAAGCGTGAATGATCTGATCTTGAAAAAGTGCATTCGTTCCAAGCGTGGATGATTTGCTACTTCGTAAGTGTCGAGTACATTTGGCACTCTGCACTACTTCAGTTCTATTGATGAGCACTTAACAGGCTCAGGCGTACTGTAATCATCCATGCACATACTTATCTAGAACAAGGCTATTTTAAGCAAGTCTGAGTCCGTTCCGATTTCTGGATGAAATCGTTGACATCGCGACGTCAATGTTGCACGTATGAAGCGACATACTAACTCAGTTTCTTTATGACTGCTAGAATGAGGCATCAAACATGGACTTCTAAATGTCACTGTATTAAGACGTTCACTCATTCTCCGACGTTGTCGGAACTCACTTCTGACATCAGCGCGTGAGATGACAGTTGTTACTAAATTCTCACGGAACCTCATTACCTCGCTGACCTCAAGCATAATTGAACTGTCAGAGAACAAATTGATTTTTGTTTAGAAGTTCTTTTCAGATACAAAAGGAGAATGAAATCTTAATCAAAAATAGCGTTTCGTTTTCTGCATTGTTTGATTTGACCGACTCAGATACTCATCCAGAGGTTTGAAATTGAAACCAATTTGAATATTACAATCAATTTACATGAATTGTAATTAGCAACAATCAATGGATTGAGATTGTCAGAATTTAGTCAATCAATTCCACCTATTTGATTTCAAGTTACTGATGGCTAGACAGCGACAATTTAGGTGGATCACCGAAAATAATATTTTTACCTTATATCCGGATATTTTGTAAAAACACCTAAATATTGTCATTGCGACAAAAACTTGCTATTTGATTAACTCATCTACTCACATTGGAAAACATTGAGAAAATCGTGGTGACGAATAGCTTTTATAATCAGAATAATGAAGACATTGATGAGTGATTCTGGGCAGTGCCACATGTTTCTGGTCATAGTTTCTAATTCTTTTATGTACATTTATAGTACTTTTAAAGAGTTCATACTGCATTTGAAATAGGAGTAATTTTGATCTGTTTGACACATACAAAATTCTACAATTGAACAATGATGACAATAATTATACAATTGGTACAATAATGAAAAGTCGATATGCTATCTTTCAAGGACAGAATATCATCGTGTGTATATTGATTTGCATAGACAAATTTTACTCGTCTCTATGTTCCGGCGCTTGTGGCAGAGTGTTCGCTCTGCGTTCGGAAGTCATGAGTTCAAATCTTGGTCGGTTCAAGGCGGAGAATTTTATAATAAGTGCACTCTGCATTCTTGCTAAACAGTCAGCACAAAAGGATGAGAGTGGAATACATATAACTCGATCATATGGAAGAAAATCTCGTCTAATGCGTTTGCGACTTTAATCAAGGTAAACACGCTGTTACGCCTGGTCGTACCTCTGTCGATGAAATAACTTCAGTTCGTCAACTCATTTAACAATGAATATTTGATATTTGAAAAATTGAGAAACACATAGCAAAAAACATTCCATAACGTAAAAATCACAATATGTCAGACTCAGTGAACAGAATAAGTGAAATATAAACATTGATTGGACATAAGCAGGTAAGCTAACATGTTGTTTGCCAGCATGGGCCTGTTCTACGTCTGGTTTCTAAATCTTACAGCGTCGTAAGAAATGACTTCATTCATAACATACCTCTTTATTTATGATACAGCAAGTTTAATTTTGTAGGACATTCATGCATTATTATTTGCATTTCTTTCTTTACAATCATGTATTTGAGATCTTTTTCTGAAAGACAACCTCAATAATTGCGATATGGGTATCAATCTTGCTTTTTTAGATATCTGACAATTTGTTGATAGAAAACAGCACATCATGTATCAAGCAGCAAAAAAGTGACACGAAGTCATCAGGAGGGGAACTAAAAGATGAGGACTAAACAATTAGATAGAAAAGTTCTCACATAATATGGAGACTTCCGCTAATACGGAAGTGGTTATCGCCGTTGTGCTCCCACGAACAATGGCCAGTGATATTGCTCGATTTTCTGAATTCATCATCCCTTCTGACGTTGATCGGTAGCAGCCAATATCATACGATTTCCGATTTGTCCTATGGCACGGGTTGTTTGGCTCTAGATGCCTCGAAGCCAAGAGGTTCAAAAAGATAATCGTCACTAATGGAGGCGTATTTTCGGCGCTTGTTTTCTTGAGTTGCTTTCGACTGACAGAGTGTCTACACTGTGGCATCCAAAATCAATGATCGACTTGACGTGAACGGGAAAGATGTCAGTTTTCTGGCCTTTTGCCGCCTCCTCTTTTGAGACCCGATGGTTCTAGCGCATCTGGGATCTTGCGCATTATGAGCATCCTGTTTCCTACATACTCATACATATCTGATTGTATAAAAGTTGAGGGAACTTCGACTTCAAGGCTTGCTTTAAGGGAACATACTCATTTAAGCAACCAATTGACAGGCAACAACCTTAGGTATTGAAAGCCCCTTGTGTGCAAGGAACCCGGTTATGCTCCTACGACCGATAAACATCCTTATTCATGTATTTCTGTAAGGGGAAAGTACCAAGAATATGAAATCAGGAAGACTAGATAAGACTTTACTCTTTAAAAGATCTACGGGTCTCTTGGATCAGTAAAAAACACCAAAAATATATAATTTGTGTTTTTCTACTAAGATTTCTAATAAGTACGAGAATTTACATAACTTAAATTTTGAAGACTGTGTGCGATGTCTATGTTTGATGATGATCATGATATGATTCCAAGAGATGCCTTCGTAAGGCACTTTGCTCATATTGAAAATCGAGAAAATCGACAATTATAATACAAAGGGCAAATTTCATGCTTTTGAAAAAATTCTTCTCAACGTATGTCGTAAACTTGACCTTCCAGTGATCCAGAATCAGCGACTTTCGTTTAGTTGTAAAGGACCTTCAGAAAAATGTGATATAGAACCGAAACTCCCACGCATTCGTTCGGTTGTCTATGTTTGATACCGTGTCATTTTCTTATCGATTTTGAAATCAATTTCTGTCTCTTCAGCAAAGTGATCAACCAATCAGCTCCTGACACCATCGATGAGCGCGCCATCAACAAAGGGAAGCTCAACGTCTTTTTGGCCACAGAGAACTTGAATTTGGCTATCAATTCCGCGCGGTCAATCGGCTGTAATGTCGTCAATATTGGCTACCAAGATATCGCCGAGGAGAAACCTCATCTTGTCCTAGGACTGTTGTGGCAGCTGATCAAGGTGAGTGATTATATGGGCATCATGTGCATCGTTCATGTTGGTGAGTACAGGAATGGGAATTTTCAACTTCCAAATTTGAAACATAAACTGTTGGATTATGAACTGGCTGGGAATTATATACCGGCTAGTCAGTCTCTTCAATTTCTCAGGGAGAAATTCAGGCTGATTATCTTTTAAGGTCTCCTTGCTGTCATCAATCAGTGGAGGATCGCCGCTCTTTATCGTCTTACCATCCATCCATCATCGAAGCGATAGGGCCTTCTTCTGGAAACCCTGGCTATGGTCCGGTGAAAAATGTTGAAACATTAAAGCCTTAACTCCAACATTGGGAGCTTGGGAGGCGCTGACATAATCAGACATTTGCCGGAGCGATGCGATAACAGAATTAGATTGCTTAAGCATGTCACTTTGCTAGACGTGGTCACTGATTCAAAACGATGGCACATACAGGAACTAACTAAGTGGGCAAAAAGAAATTTTTAATGCCTTACAGAGGTAGGAAAAATAGTGGTGCGTCGCTTGTGGATTGATGTGAATTTCTTCAAAATGCTCAGATCGCCGCCATTCCTTCAGATTCGAAGAATTCAGATTATTGCGCAAAAGTTTTCTCGATTATGTTGGTCCTTCCGATCATCATTAAAAAATGATAGGAAGCGCACGAAAAAACGTTCACAAACTTCTCTGTGGAGATTGACATCGTCTGCGTCTCATTGCTGTGTGATCCGGTTGATAACAGTCACTGAAACTTCGCACAATTTGGAGTGTTTAATCTTGATCTGGCTGCTTATTGTTCGATTGCTGTGGTATTATGTCAGCAGATTGTGACATTTCATTAGCGCTACATGTTCCAATGCTTCCTTTCTAGTCAAGCAGAAGAGGAGACGACCTGTCCAATTCTGTGGGTGCGATGCTTTTAGTCAGGATACCCTTACTGCCGACTTACAGTGACACCCTGGGACTCGACCACATGACCAAAATATTGTAAGTCCAAGCATTTACCCACTGTGCCACGGAGACCATCAACGCCTCTTATATTCCATAGCGCTTTCTTTTAAATAGTAGCATTGCATTGTGTTCAGAAATTTCCACGTCAGGCGGCAAAGGCAGTTTACGATTGATCGTGCTGGATGCAATTGAAGTCGAGCTTAATCGTCGGTGTCCTCCACATGCGAGCTTAAGTGATCTATCAATGTCGACCGGCAACCTCACACATTCGAGTTCATCTGATGCTTCGCGCGTGTTGGGAAACACGCCCATCTGTGTTGATAAGAGGATTGCATGCCGAAGTCAGAACATACTTGACGTCATATGATTCTAGATGTACGATTATCACGCGGAAAACAATGAGTTCGAAGAGAATGCTGAGTAAAATGATTTATTGTAACTGAAGCTATGCCTCCGTGGCACAGTGGTTAAGTGCTTGGCCTAGCGATCTGTCGGTGCAGAGATCGAGCCCCGAAAGTGTCATTGGAAGTCGGCAGGAAGGGCATCCGGTCTAAAGGATCACAACGCTCCAGATTAAAGTCTGACCATCATTTTTTAAGTTTTCATGGACATGTACGCAAGTTATCTGATTCCTGGTAAAAATGATTCTGAGTCTCTGTATTAATAAATCTGTCCCAGGCAATGCCTTGAAATATGATTTGGCTTTCTTAGAAACATCGAAAACCGAAGTTGTTTTCGTCAAAAAGTTAATATCCCTTCCTATTTACTACAGAACTGTTATTGATTACTACTGTAATATCATGATACTCAATATATACTATCATAGATGACATACCCGGTCCGGCGGGTCAAGCCAGGGCCGGTTCAAACTCTGATTCTTCCCATGCGGAGCATGTGAAGCAGTGGGTTGCTTTAACATTAAATGAGGACATCAATGGTTTAAGACACTCCGATATCTTCCAATCCCGTGAATTATCTGAGAAGACAACCATCGTGATCCTGTGTGTCTTTGGAGAGTTACTCTGACGATCTGTAATACAACAATGAGATAAAATTCAGCCATGTGTGACCGTCACCGGCAGTGAAGTCGTCACAGGATACAATTGGCCATCTTTTACATCACAAATTGTCAACGGCAGCAGCCATGCCCGATCATGTGAGAAAGTAGTGGCATGAATTCCGAGTTTCCGCGGAGTGTTGCCCGACCAAAGGATAGTCGGAAGAAGATGAGAGTCGTTTCATATTCTGACGTATTCCGCTAGAAGTTATTGGAGTCAGGAAGTTCTAGAGCGACTACTAGGTGACTGGACTTGGGGGCAGCCAAAGTTGAGTCTGGTGAGAGATCTGCCATCCTCAAGCATGCTTCGGTGAAGCGGGTGAGAGTTTGTCTATATTTTGTAGAAGCACCATCATAACTAGAAGTGTGTCTCCTGAGACGCTTGAGTAAGCGACAGTGAGCACGTCTCTAATAGTGTGGATGATTGCTGACTGGGCTTAGTTCGTTGGCAGTCATCACGACGCAGGTGCAAACGAATCGGGTTGATGAGGCCTTCTTTACTTATGCCAGTGGTCTCCGTGGCAGAGGGGTTAAGTGCTTGGCCTAGTGGTCTTCTGGTCCAGAGGTTGAGCCTCAAAAGTGTCATTGGAAGTCGTCAGGAAGGACATCCGGACTAAAAGAAGAGCATCCGAGTTGAAAGTCTGACTATGTCAGCACCGTCGAAGCCCCCAGTATGGTGGAGTAGTGACGTTCAGCCATCATTCCTTCTTTACTTATGCAATGCGTCACTCGAAGCACTCGAAAATGGGATCGTCTGAAAATGACATAATTAGCAGCATTACTTTACTAACAACGCTAGCCTATCATACATCAGCCCTAGTGAAAGTACAATCAGTAACCCTTAGCTGCTTTCCAAGTTCCAAGACACGAGCCTAGAGCCTTCTGTCTACTTAATATCAGTGCTATCGCGTTACCAAATGTACAACAATGCGGCCTAACCCAATTTCTGATTCTGATAAGCAGGAAAAGATTGTATCGAGAATGATAGGATAACTGCGGCTTCTGTTATTTTGCAGATCATTCTATGTGGCATTTTTTTCTGCCACATGACGCAGCTTATATGATTCAGTTGATATTTCAATACAACTGATGGAGCGATGGATTTCAGTATGCATAAAGGCAATATGCAATCTCAAATAATATATCTCAAGATAGCTTTATAAATGTACCGGTCACACGTTGTGAGTATGACTACATAATACAGCCTTTAACATGCATTAAAAGTGAATCAGGGCTGACTCTGTGATCAATTAAAGTTGTACGCGACAGTATTTTACTGGCGATAGAAGTGACCCGATTTTGTAGATGCATGGTAAGCTGAACTGTAGAGTACATTCAACTTTCAAAGCTTGACGTCTATGAGAGAGAAAACGGCAAATTTCGGAAGTGGAAATTGAGAGACGCTACATAGGATATTTGATAGTCAGGAACGGCAGTCAGCATCGGAAAGATGAATGAATGTTGATGTGGGAAATGGAAGGAGAATTCTCACATTGTCAAAGCTATTCACATGACGAATGCTTGAGAGAATGATGGTTCATTCTGTGTAGTGTGCAACATGATAACGTTGAATTTATCAGAGAAATTTGACGAAATTGGTTTTGATAGATCTGAGGAAGAGCAATTCGTTCTGGTTGAAATTTTCTCGAATAAGACTTTTGGAATAATTAAGTGAAGCTTGGACTGGAGGAAAGGATGATCAATGTTTTTGAGATGTAGTTCTGGAGGAGAGTTTTGAGAGTTAGCAAGGAGAATGGGCAAGGAGAAAAATTAGAATCGTAGAAGACGAATGAATGCTGAAACATGTCAAAGAAAGAATGCTTCGCAAGTATGGCCACTGGAAAAGGAAAGGAGACGGTCTGGTGTTGGCAACTATCGAAGGAGAAATATATGAGGAAGACAGACCTGGAAGGAGAGGGACACAGGGGATTTCCAACATTCTCGACTGGAGAGGAGGAATCGACTGAGTGAGGAGTGCGTTTGAAAGAAATGCTACGGCTCACTGAACTGCACTGAAATGAATGCATATCAAGATTATTGTGAAAAAATGCCTTGGCTCATTGTAAATAATTTAAAATCAAGGGAATACCAAGTAAACTGATATTAGTATAATAACAAATTATTTCCAATTAATTTCTGTCTTCTTCAGGGAACTTAAATATCAGGGTTACAGATTTTAGTTATTTATTCATCGACAAACAAATCTTTCGTAAAAATTCAAATGCAAAATGATAACCAGCGAAAAGGATAGACGAAATAAGACGAATAGAAATTCTTTCAGGTAGTCCATTTCACATCCGTCTTCGTGAAGCAATAGTAATCCAACAACAGCAGCCAAACATCAAATGCAAATGTGGAATGGATTACCTGAAAGAATTTCGTCTGATTTCTATTCTCTTTTCTCTACTAATCATTTTGTATTTGAATTTTATGTAAGATTTGCTTGTCAATGATAAGATAACTGAAATCTGTAACAATAATATTTAAGTTCCCTGAAGATATCTTCGTGAAGAGGACAGAAATTACTTGGAAATAATTTGTTATTATACTAATATAAGTTTACTTGGCATTCCCTTCTAAATCAAGATAATTGTAAATGCATTTTCAATGCAACTCTAAGTTCATTAAAGTATTTTCTAAGTATCTAATCCATCTCGAATGAATGCATTGAATGGTGATGATGATTGCTAGAGCGTTCAGATACCGACAAGCAATAATCCATAATCTCATTAAGTGATTACCTGCTGGTATGCGACTGCCACTATTCTGCAGGCGATTTCATGACTGATATCAAAGTCATTCTACGCTGAGCAGGATCAAGACTTCGTCTCGAGAAATTCGGTTCTGAGAATTTCCTATTATTTTCAAGCATCAAATTTCCGGGAATGAGGACATCGAGGGAAATTGTTTAGTCATTCTATTCAAACCAGAGATCTGAACTTCGAACCCCACTGATCAATAACTAAGACTTTCATCCTCTAGGATTACAATCGACAGAGAAAATTATCTGAGTCTTCTTCTTCGATGCAGAAGATTCTTGCTCGTAGCTGCACAAGTTAGCTTCCATATGAAGCCTTTTTACAATGCACTTCCCCAGCGATGACGTCAGCCGGCATATAAAGAAAGTGTTTACTATATTACATCGTTTTTTCTCATGTTGGGTTTGTTGGGACATGCCCACATATCATTGTGAGGTCTCTACTTAATTTAAGCCCCCTTTTGATGTCCAGTCAAAATGGTCTCCAGAATGGTTGACAAAACTGTCCGATGGAAAGCCACAAAACAGAATTTGTGATGGTAGAAACGATTTCAGCAACATCCAAAACCTAGGTTTCTGTTTAAATTTGAGCAGAAAACTCTCTCTGACAGTTTAAAAGAAGATACATTTAAGCATTTTATTATATTAGATATTCATCTATAAGTAAGAATACTTCGACAGCTTAAATGGCAAAGAGTAAGCTATAAAAGTCGTTTGCGACTAGAATGTCAACCGCCCTAAGTGATGTTTTAGATTCAGGAACCGAGAGATGCTCACTTTATTTCAGATTGAGCTATCATGGTATATATCTTTTGAAATTATGCAGTAAAAAGTTATGGTACCAAGTACCAAGTACGTTTAGCAATGATCCCAACTGAAACTTAAGAAAATATGAATAACCAAGTCTTCTTCAATACTCAAAAAGCTGATCATTTCTCAGTGGTCTCCGTGGCACAGCGGTTAAGTGCTTGGCCTAGCGATCTTTCGGTCCAGAGGTCGAGCCCCGAAAGTGTCATTGGAAGTCGTCAGGAAGGACATTCGGACTAAAAGATCCCAACGCTCCAAATAAAGTCTGACTACGTCAGCACCGTCTCAGCCCCCTGTCATGGGGAGTAGTGACGTTAAACCATTCATTAATTACTCAAAAAGTTATTGATTATCTAATAAGCTGTCGAGCACACCTCATTCTGAAACCACATGTTTCTTCTCCAGATGGGATTGCTCAGCAAAATCAATCTTACCACAACAGCTGAGTTGGCGGCCCTGCTTCGTGAGGGAGAGACTTTGGAAGACTTGATGAGATTGAGTCCTGAACAGTTGCTGATCCGATGGGTGAATTACCAGATGGAACAGGCTGGATGTCCACGTCGAATCAGCAACTTCAGTGGAGATATTTCTGTGAGTATTTCACCTCTCATGCATCCATGCAAATCATGCGACGTATCATTGATGTTTTCTTGCAGGATTCTGAAGTGTATGGATATTTACTGCCCCAGATCGCTCCTGTGGAAAAACAGAAGGAAATGCACCGCCCTCTGGTAAGTTCTGGTGATGCAATAATAGCCAAACAGTCGAGATAAAGTCATTTGCCAAGTACAGGCGCTGTGGCCTGGTGGTAGAGTGTTCGCTCGTCGTCCGGGAGGCCCATGTTCAAACCTCCGTCGGGTCAGAACTAAAAGGTTTCAAAACATGTGCCCCCTGCCTTTCTGCTAGACACTCAGCATTACACGAGAGAATGAGAGAACATTCACAAATCCTGGAGAGAATCCTGAACACTCACAAAAAAATGAAATACAGTTTCTGTTGTACTATCAGTGCACAAGCAATATATTCTTAATATTCTAGCCTATTTATGTGCGTAAATGCGCTTTTTCATAATCCGAAATTTGCAGACGCAAACTTGCTTTTCAAACTGTATATAGACGTTGCGACTCGGGTCCGCAAAGGAAGTTGTCATGTTGTCCATAGCGCACCTCGTCAGATGTTCAATTTTGTAGCCGTATTATACTATCGAAATTATCATAGAACCTCTTAACAATAAATTCCCGATGTAGATTCTGTTACAGATCAATAGATTTCAACTGCTGGTTGAAATTCGGCATTATTTCAGTATGACATCGCAGCAAGGAATTTCGCTTCGGGCCGAACTTTTGGATGCAATTTCTGTGGATGTTTTTTCTCTAAAAATTTTCTTTTTTATCCCAGCTCAAGCTTACGGAGAAAAACCGTTATCCGCTTGTGGTTTAGGATTTCTACCTCTTAATACTTTCCGATATAATTCAGAATGTCAAGGCAGCTGAACCAGTGATTTTACACCCAAGATCTGATTGTCTAAGTACTCTGACAATCCATATTCACGAAAATTTTCAACTGTGGTCTTCGTGGCACAGTGGTTAAGTGCTTGGCCCAGCGATCTTTTGGTCTAGAGGTCAAGCCCCGAAAGTGCCATTAGAAGTCGGCAGGAAGGGCATACGAGCTAGAAGTGCCACAACGCTCCAGGGAAAGTCTGACTGTGTCAGCATCGTCCTAGCCCCTAGTATGGGGAGTAATGACGTGAAAGTTTCACATCACACATTTTATTAGAAAATCTATTTACAATAAAAAGCTTTGATTTCTCATGAATAAGATGATAAACTTGCTTTAATATATTTCCACATAATTCCTGTTGTATTTCCGCAAGATAATACCTTACAAGCGGAACATGACAGTGTAACCCAGCATAACGATGACGTCAGGGTCACGAGTTCCATCATACCAGATTTATATTTGGTCAATGTTGTCCAGTTTGCTATTCAGATATCTCATGTAAGCATGTGACTTTGATATCCCTTAGATAAGTTCGACAAAGTGCGGCTGATTCATTTCATTAGATTTGATATTTATGATTTCTATGGTTGTTCACTGCCTGTTGTCAAATCAACTTTTCGATATATTTTCGAAATTGAATTAGGATACACAATTTTTATTGTCATTGAACTTCTCGGGTGTTTATCAGATGCATTAGCCTGTCGTGCTGCACAAATGCGGAATGTACCAGTAATGAGAATAAGTAAATATTTAATTACATCCTCTCACCTGAATAATTAATATTTTCATTTAGTAGCTACTCAACAAAGTAAATTTACATGTTGCGCCAATGGCGCTTCTCATTTAGTGCTTGAATTGTGTTATCACTCGAAATCTGAGCCGTTTGATTCCAAGAATTGAATATTTTTCCTGAAATACTGTCTCATTGAATCTTGTCGCCGATTTTGAAAATGAAAAATTATGAAGTCTTGTTTATGCTCGGAAGCACATTAGGTGAGACGGCTTTCTTCCTTGTGACCGAGTTTATGTCCATCCCAATCTCATTCTTGTGCTGAGTGTTTCGCAAGAAAGCAGAGTGTACCTATTTTAAAAGTCTTAGGTTTGCCCTGACCAATGTTTGAACTCGGATCTCCCGGGCGAGGAGCGACCCCTCTACCACAAGGCCACAGCACTAGTAGATACTGGATCAGTATCGGAAACAGAGAGTAAAGAAGCTTCTATTAATGATTTCACCGATCAGAGAGTAGACACGCGCTGCAGGGATTGTATCGTCCAGACCTATGAAATTGATAACATACGTTGCTTCAATGAGACATCGTCGCCGAATTGGGATATCCTTTCCCTTCTTTGATAAGTTGTGGTCTGTGACATGATATTGCTCTTGCCTCCGTCAGCGTGGACGATCGGAAGTTATTAACGGGAAAGATAGCGGTCACATAATGCATGCAGCCATTTGCAGAAGTTCCTAAATCCATTCGCTGGATTCCAGCCTTAGAAAATTGGGCCTACATAGTATATACATTTATTGCATCGTCGAATGCTGGTCCTCGTTTTAAATCCCCAGGGAATCAACTTTCTAGAATCGAATTGAAGGCAGATGCGCAATCGATGTGAACGCATTTATTGATGATGGGTCATTTTTTATTATTTGCTCTTATAACCCAATGAAAAATATTTTATAAAATTGCAGTTTTACTCAGCTCGTGGATGAGGTTTCGCCAACCCTGCTGACTTGGGACGAAGCGAGCATTCAGCCTGTTTCTATTATGGATCGAAGATACACTTCATTGTCTGCACAGTGCACACTCTATTCATATAATTATTTTCTTCCAATATTTTGTTTCTAAATTGATACTGCCATCGAAGAATCATCTATTGTGTTTTTCATACCTAGGATAGTTTTGCGGACCTCATCACGGACACCTGATTCACCTTCACGGTCAAATTGTTATGCCCTATCTCGATAGTTGCTGTAAAGTGTGTCTTAAGTCTATGTAATTACCGCTAACATAAAGTCCACGATTCCAAGATTTAGACAAAAGTCTATTGTATTTAAAAATTCAACACCGGTGTCACTTCATTTAGATGAACTAGAGCATGGAAAATTTATAAATGATTTGTTGAAGGAATTGTAACAATAATGAAAAGATCCTGCAATGATGCTCGTTCAGCGTGTGATTTCTGTAATGTTTAGGTCCATCCCACTTGGGGTAAATATCTGGAGCCATTAGAATCGTGTTGATCTCCACTTTCTTTTGGCTACCGGTATAGGATCACAATTCTGCGCAATGTTGGGCCAATGCCTTCGGCTCGAAAAACTACTCAGAGAGGGACAACATGCATGAAAGCTAAAAATAAATTCACGAGCAGTTCACATTTGATTAATTTAAGTATTTACCTGCGTCCCAGTAACTTGTGGTTATTTGTACCTTATCGAGGTTGGTGCTGAATATGGAATTTGCGTGTTATGTTGTATTATTGCCTTATGATGGCAGCAAAAAATGTTTGATTCAAGAAAGCCCATGAATTAGAGTGGACTGTCCTCATGGCTAATAACAAGGCTCACAATTTCTGGTCTCTTCAGGAATTTTAAATGGAAACTGCGTCGAAAATCGTCCTCAGAAAGTAATAGACGCTGAAGCCTGAAGTATTATTGTGGTGTCAAGTGTTAGACTTATCACTCCTGCATCACATCTACACGATCCAAAGGCTGTTTCAGAAGATATTCAGCGATATTATCATCCCTCCTAAATGAAACATCAAGCTATCTAACATGGGCACTTCTGATGTTCTTCTGCACTTCACCCCCACACCTGGGGAAAAGAGACGTTAAACGGGGGTAAGGTAAGATGTACCTCCCCACTTCATTCATCTACTCTTATTTGCGATGAAACATCGTAGCTTTGTTAAAGTACAGATATTTTTTTCCATTTATAGGTTGCGGTAATGATTAATGATTGAAAAACATTAGCTATGCAATGCATCCACATAATTAGATTCATCTCCCTGCGCAGATAAACAAAATATTTAATTCTGTGAATGCATCAGACTCGTCTTCGTAAAGGATGTCGAGGCATAACTTCGAAATCACATAGTGAATCCAACTTTATATCATAGTCTATAATAACCTACCAAAGCCATAGTATGTCACGTTTTGTAATGATGTTTATAGATTTGAGACAGAGGTAGAGCAGGAATGATAGTACCACAGATGTTATGATCAGATAACACAGTTCAGTTATTACTCTACTGTGATGAAATTAAAAATCATGTCAACGATTTCTGCATTAAATATTTTCAAAATTAAAATATTTTCTGAAAAACATTCAGACCCATTTTACGGTCGTTCTAGGTGGGGACGAGGTGGGGAGTTTTCCCATTAGAATCATATTGATCTCCTCATTCTTCTGGTTGCTGTTATAGGATCACGATTCTGCGCAATGTTGGACCAGTGCCGACTCGAAAAGGGACAACATGCATGAAAGTTGAAACTAAATACACAAACAGTTTATATTTGAGTAATTTAAATGACCAATGTTCTTGCATTGGTTTTTGTGGTAAATAGTTCTGCAGTGTCCAAGCAGAGACAGGAGTAAGCCATGCGAAAGCTTCCATTTTGTGTGAACTCATCGCATTCATTGTCTACCCAACAAGACATTGAATCTGTCTGAACTTGATCGTTTCCAGCTGCTCCTTCAACTGGGATAATCTAAAACTGTGTTGCAGAATTTAATGTCTCGACGTCTGAGGCAGACTGTATCAAACGTATGAATCAACAGTCATTGTTTTCGTCTAAATTATAGCCGATGGGAAATCAAGTCAATGTGGAAATGACCTGGAATTCAGTGAAATTGAATGATTCTCTCAGCCCTCTGAATTTGCATTTGGCGCCTTTACTGAGAATTCCTTTGGAATTGTCTTTGATTCAGGTGCTCGTGCGGATATGAACGATGAGATAAGAGTTTAACCGAGTGAGACCTCATGATATGCGGGAACTTGCTCAACTATTCCACTAAAGTATCCTAAAGTTCCACTCAAGTATTCCTTTGAAGTCATTTGGGGAATAGTCCTTAAATAAGAATAAATTCAGATATGCGATAAGGATGAGATACAATTGGCCGATAACAAATACCCCTTCATATTGTGGTTGCGGAACGAGATATCAACCATTCTTTGAACTGCAAATCAAGAGGATATGTTTCTTTGCGCCATAATTTTGTTCGGGATGTTTGTATGGATGTCAAAACAGAACCTGAGCTCATTCCAGTGGAAAATGACATCTTTCCTCAATCAGAGACTACAGAAGATCATGCAAGATTGGACATCTCTGCCAGAAGAGTTTGGGGAACATTAGACAAGTGTTTTTTCTTGACGTCAGAATTACAAACCCTCACTCTTCATCATACCTGAAAAGAAGTCATAATGAGATCATATTACAACATGAATTAGAAAAGAAACGACAGTTGGAAAGTAGAGTAACGAAGTTGAAAATCGTCCTTTGTTCCGTTGATATTCACTACAACATCATGGTTAGGCTCACAGTCGGACATTTTCTTGAAACGCATTGCATCTCTAATTGCAATGAATAT
The DNA here is from genome assembly GCA_907163375.1 of Prostheceraeus crozeri. Taxonomy (NCBI): domain Eukaryota; kingdom Metazoa; phylum Platyhelminthes; order Polycladida; family Euryleptidae; genus Prostheceraeus; species Prostheceraeus crozeri. Next base: position 88,210 of record CAJQUW010004034.1, read on the forward strand.
TTTTGACAAATATGCTGATGTCTTGTCTCATCTGAGAACAGAAAAATCATTCTCAATAATGAAAAGCTGTTTGGTGGGTCTTAGGGAATACAGGGGTCAAAAGTCAAACGAACTTTCGTTATCCCAAATTCCCTTTAACTTGATTCCTTCATAATTGCCATTCATCAGTACCATCTGTAGTGTTTATGTTTAAACTTACTTTTATATAGTCTTCATTCATCTGAGCAGCTGTATATACAGAATGAGCTTCTTTATTCTGTGTTCTACTTGCTATTGTTATGCCTTTTGTAATCTGTATATATCTCTTCATACAGTAAAAAAATCCACTAGCAGCTGACAGCGAATACCCATGACAAGCACTGCACGTCATCGATGTATTTATTTCACATTGGTCACTCAGCAGCTCATGACATGCGAATCCTGGGAACAGCAATATCCAATGACATTAAATGAAAAAAACATATTGACTAAATTGTTTTGAAAGCCAATAAGAGAATGCATATTCTTCGAACTGTAGAACTGGGAAAATGGAGCTGTATACTGTCCATTCAGCGACTACACGACCTCTACTGGAATTGTTTAACGTCACTGCTCCTCCATACTGGGGGCTTGGACGGTACTGACATATCTGGAACGTTGTTATCTTTTAGTGCGGATGCCCTTCCTGACGACTTCCAATGACACTTTCGGGGCTCGACCTGTGTGCCAAAGGATCGCTAGGCCAAGCACTTAACCACTATGCCACGGAGATCACGAAACGCAGAATGCTTTATTGGTTTGAATGATACTCTGTCGCAACAGTTGCTGTGAGTAGACCATCGAGCACACCGAATTATTTTCTTTGACGACGAAAGAAGTTGCGAGTGCACGGACTCCACTTTATTTCAACAGAAAAGGGACTTTAGCGTGAAGCTTTTCAATGTGACAAAAACCACATGCTGAACAATATCATACCATACTTTTCACTCGGAACTTTCAGTGTTCCGCACATCAACGAATACTTTTATCTGATTTTCTCGATTGTCGAACTTCAATCCTGACCAATTTCACAAGTCACATTTTGAGCTAGAACTATGGTACATATATTTGTACATCTATGTCAATGTCATAAGTGCATGTCCCATGATTTCCATCCTTTCGAAGTTAAACAACATTACTCCTCCTACACGTACTATAACTAACAACCTCTCAATTTCTTGACAATATCCTTAACCTTAGCGCCCGTCTCTCTAATAAGCCGTTACTAGACAGTGGGATTACTGGTTCACTTGTCTTAATTTTATCGCCCTGGAATGCTCGTAAAACATCAAGACGCAGGTCATCTTGTCTATGTCATAGTCAACAATTACTCGAATCTCAATTATACCTGTAGGGCATTGTTTATTTAAGAGCATGTTTAGGAACACTGTTTAAAGAGATGCTTAATACCATGTCGGAAAACACGGCTCAAAACATATTTGAAAAAAATGTATCTTTCGTCCATGCCCATTTTCCATGTTTATAAGTGAGCATAAAGCTTATGCTTATCACGTAAAAACGTTAAAGTAAATGAAAACGCCATGACAACAAATTTCAGTATCGTAGTTAAACGAACTCACCACTGATATGGGTGATGTGTTTCTTGTTGATTGTTTCTATTCAGAAAGCAATTCAACTGGCTCTAATTATTCTTTCTCAAGCAGGATTCAGTCGGTAAAATGATGCATTTAGATGCATTCAAATATCGCTTCCATTGTCTTCTATTTCTAAGGTCTTTACTTTATGAAATCAAAACGTGTACACGAGAGAAATTCTGAAAGTAACATTTTGTGAATAGGATGGTGAGTTGGTTTAACTGCAACAATGAAATGTGTTGTCATTACAATTGTACCGGCCGTGAGAGATATCTGTCATAAAAGTGGTATCAAAATCATAAAAATGACTTATCTGAAATGAGTGATTAAATGAATGTCAGATCATTAAGTTGTTGAGTGTGCAGAGCTCGAGATCATTTGTAGCTCTATAAACAGATGTAGTTCTACGATATTCGCCATTGTCCAACTTGCAAGACGAATGAAGGAATCACTTCTTCTTGAAGCGAATTGTTGCTTTATTGATGTTGGTGAGGATCCGTGGCGTCGCGTGCTCCCAGACCTTCGCTCGGCATTGGAATGCTATTTCTATACCAGACATTTTTTATGTAACAACATTAATTTTCATAAAAGATGAATTTTTTATAACAATTTCCCCAAACATTTTTTAAGGTCAAGTGAATGTGCACATGAGAAGCTCCTCTCATGTTGCTTAACCGCCTTACTTAAGGAGCTGAGATTTCTATATCCCCTCTCTGTCCAGGCCACATTTTCTCGAGAAAAAGGGAGGCAAGGCCAACAGTTTCTTGCGTTTCTCACGGCAGGTCAGCCGCTCACATGTTTGAAATTTTTGATGCATTAAAATGTCTTGTGTATTCCTTCTTTCTTTCGCTGTGAGTGCTTTCAATTTTTATAACGGGTGTTGGCCTACCTTGTTTGACGACTGTCAACTTTTCAATAGGCCTATATTCCCTTCGGACGAAAGGCGTGGTTATGAGCTCATCTACAGTACTAAACATAGCGTCACATCAATCACGTAAAAACAAATTATGGAATTCTACCGAATCTGGGTGTTCGAGTCAGATGCATTACTCTGCACTCATTGCCGAACGCACATCATCTGATCGCGGTCTTGTCTGAACGTCAGCCAGACTACTGTTGCTACTGTTGACGTAGTGGCCTCTCTGACAAGAAACGAAGGCAGGAACAATTGGGTTGCGCTTCCCTTTCTATATTTAGGTACCGCACCTCAATCAAGAATTGCGAAGAATTTCATTGCAAAGATTGGAGAAGGCAAAGCATTATGTGACATGTCTATCGGGAAAGCCAATAATGGCGCGGGCCTCACACGCACTCTCTGTCGCTCCGTTTGAACACACCACTAGCGTGTGTGTTTAATTGTTCGAAGAAAACAGTTGTGATTCGAGCAAGCGCTGCAAAACTGTTCACTCTTAGGTTGAGCGTCTGATTTTGAGACGGAAAGCTATGCACAGCTATCACGAGAAGCCATCGAATTTAAATGAAATCTGATGAATGATGACACCTTCCATGTTTATAAATGCTGGTAAATTATTTTTGAGCACGTGCCGAAGGTCTCGCAGGTACGGAGAACCTGGCGCCACTGGCGAGGATTGTCTCCGTGGCATTGGGGTTAGGTGCTTGGCCCAGCGATCTTTCGGTCCAGAGGTTGAGCCCCGAAAGTGTCATCGAAAGACGTCAGGAAGGGCATCCGGACTAAAAGATCACAACGGATTAGTTAAAAAGTCTGTCTGTGTGTCCAAACCTGCAGTTTGGGTAGCAGTGACGTTTGAACATCATTTTTTATGTCAAGTAAGAATCTTCACATTATAAATAATAAGAAGCTTGTGCGAGAATCTAAGAGGAGAACGTCAGCAGCATTTGCACGACTATGTATGAATTTTGAATTTCTTCTAGCTGACGATGACCAATGGGCTTGTCGACGTACATGTAGGTGACGGTTTATAACCAAGTCCAACAAATACATCTTAGAAATGCTTAGATTCCTAATTCACTATATTTGTTAATGAATCATTATATTAGGGTAAATTTTATTATTGTGTTCGGTAATAGTGTATGCTTTTGCTGGTTGACAATAATGCGATGTCTTACCAGATGTAATCATTATTTTTGAATTAAATAATTGTCTTCTAAATTATTAAACAATAAAGTTAAAATCAATCGACGCGCATTGGAGTAGCCCTAAATTAGGGAATTGAAATTTTCTTACTATCAATAGTAGATAGAAAAACATCTCGTCAATCAGTAATTATTCTACTACTGATAGTAGAAGAATTCTAATTCCATAATTTAAGGTTCCTCAAGTGTGCGTGGATTGATTTTAACGTTATCGTTTAATAATTAAGAAGATATTTATTCAATTCCAATGATTTCGAAAAAAATAAAAATGATTTTTATCAAGTCATTAATTCATTACAAGGGTGTGATGAAACCCAGAACTTTCTTAATATTCTGTTCGACACCGGTATGTTATTTCAGCAACTGACAGCATCAGACGCCACGGAAGCAGTGCTCCAATTCCGGATCATGTACGCCAAAGTCGAATGGATTTGTTTTACATATTTTACTTGTCCGTACTTCGACCTAGGCGGTATTACATTATTACAAGCGCCAAATTCACGTATCAGTCATAAATTGGTGTTTACATAGCCATAATGTCTTAGTTATCAGCAGAATTGACGCATTTGTCATCAAAAATCTGCTCGTGTGAACCATGGACGACAAATGTACATAGTAAAAGTTAACCAGAATTTCAAGTGCAACGCAGTGTCGTCAGTATTTATAAATTTCATTTTTTAGCTTCAAGTTGAGTTAACAATTGATAAAATGTCTATCGGCTTGACAATTAGCAATTTTATGGTCCGTCTCTAATTGTCTACTCAGTTTAATAGTGATTACAGCGATTTTAATAGCTTTTCATAACGATTCACTTAAGAATATAGTCATCAATCCATTTGGCATCAATATTGCAGTTCAATGGTTCTTTTCTACAATGTTCACCTAAAGAATGGAATGTTGAAAAGTATAATGTCGACCATGATGATGAACAGTTCTCTTCACGTATGTTTGTCTGTGTGCTATTAGCACCTAATGAGTGCAATAATGTTTATATTGGAAGTGCCGTCAGAAAGCTGTGAGACTTGTCAACTCGAAGCTATTTTCAGAGCTGGTATCCGGTTTTCCTTAACTGCCCTAGTCCGACGTAGTGATCTAAGAAAAAGATTTCGGCTGAGTGTCATTTTTGAGTGAATTTTGAAATATAGGTGCTCTTAGCATATGCAACAACGAAGCTGCAATCTCTGTTACTGTCATACGGCAAGAAGAGCTATTTGTCAACGACGAAATATCGTTGATCAAATAACATGTACCTAATGAGTGCAATAATGTTTATTTTGGAAGTGCCGTTAGAAAGCTGCTCATCCGCTGTCAAGACCACATACGTATAACAAAAAAATATTCTATACAACTATTCACTAACGTGTCAGTCGACAATCTCAGTCAACATTCTATCAAAATGATGAAAATTCAATCAATTTACGACTGCACTTGTTTTATCAATAAACTGCACCATCAGCAACCAAATTGCAGTTGAAGGTTATAAAGATTTTCTATTTCATTGAATAATGCATGGACTTGCACGTAATGCATAGACTAGTCTCTACAGAAATTTTTATTCTCAGATCAGTGATGCTTGCATGCATAATGTAGAAAATGTGCGCAGCCAGGTCAAGCTATCATTTTGATTGGTAATATGCAGCACAATCCTGCCTGCCAGATTATCGTTTCAATTTTTCCGTCTGCACTTCAATTTTTTGTATTGATGAAAGAAATTTTGCAAAGTCCTTCATAGCCTACGATAGCTGTGGATAGTAACTGAAATACCGGTATACTGCTGCCTGAAACTAGAGAATGATAAATGCATGTTATCAAATAATATCGACTCTTTCCAAGTTCCACTTGAGAGCTTTTGATATAATGAAAGTATTAAAAATATGCATCAGCATGTTTGAATTTCCAAAAACTCTAGCTGTCGAGCTAAAATTCTTTGCATTGGTTTTAAACGAGCTATTTTATTCTTGGTTGACTTGGCACCGTCAAAAGTTGCCGGTACAAAATTTTCTACCTTACAACACGCTGTTGCTCCTTTCCATTTTGAGCTAAAAGGCCAAGATCGGCAATCTTATTCTGAGGAAAAGTAACATCATTTTATTTTTGAAAAATGATATCATAAAAGCTTTTTGTTCCATTATATTTTCCAACCATAGATTTTTCGCATTTTGTATTGAGGCAAATTTAGTCTTTCGTTTGTTCTACCCATGTCCTTCCCCACTGTTTGATTCATGTAGCGAAAAGCAACTGGCTATTGTGTCAGTCTGTCTATCACACAGATTGTCAAACAATGCAGGACTGCAGGTGCGCTAGTTTAATTTGTTTTTCTGACTTGTCTTAGTTTCCATAATGCGAGTATAAGCTTATGAATAAATTATTAGTAGGTCTCCCTAATATGTAAACGAGGCCTTAAAATTTGAAAATACGAGCGAGGTCAAATCTCGGCATTTCGGACTTGTATAAATAAGATTCTGGTATTTCTGGGATTAGCTCTACATGTACAGTGTATATCTCATATACTGCTGGTTGCTTCAGACTTCCAGTAGGTCTATGATTGAACATTGAACTCATTGATTGTCTTGATGTTTTTGAAGTCTTGACTGTAATCTAAATATTTTCATCCTTTTTTCGTACTTTAGATACTTTTGGCCTAGCCAACTGCATATTTGCAATTCGAGTGTATAAAGCTTAAATCAAAACTTGCGATGTCTAATGTATTGGCCATAGGCCCTACCTAAGTTTTGATATACGTGAAGCTCTGTACGACTAAAGTGCTTTCTTCGGTCTTTCATTATTTGGAATATATCGATGCTGCATGCAATCTAATTTTAATTTCATTGCTAAGAGCAGTAAAAGTGGCGTGATAGCGGTGCAAATCGAAAAATTCGCATGACTAGATCTATTTACAGTATAGGCCAACTTATATTTCACTAAAAATGGTACATTTTCATTGTAAAGAAATAAAATGATATCATTGCCGATCATGACTAAAAAAGTAAGTGAAAACATATTTCACATTGAGGAAGCAGTTTTCTCCATTTCTCCTGATTTCAGACATGCTCCGGCTCTTGAACTAAATTTGTGCTTGATAGCAAGTTTCTGGTTGCGCAGTCTAATAGTATAAGTATTTCTCATAGGGACTTGTTAGCACTCATTAAATCATAGCACATATGAGACTTGAATTATAGAATTTAGCACTTTATTTGACAACACCCTCATTAAAATATAATGCATATGAGGCTTAAATTATGAAATTTAACTTTGTTACAAATCAACTAATTTATAAGTTTATTTCCCAACAAGATCTAATCTGACAGGAAAGTTAATCATACTACATAAAGAAATTCAAACTAGAAATCAGCAGCAAAAGAGAGATTAAACCCCTTTGGTGATTTCCTTCTCATTTAAGTTTGTTAAAGTTGCTAACTTTCCTGTCAAGTTTGAGTTTATGCTCTACTACCGGTATATTGCAATCCTGTAATAGTCTGTTTCAATTGTACTATGTCATTCCTTTCGTACCTAGCCATAGATTCTGTCTTTACTTGCCATCAGTATCAGTTCCGTGTTATTTCGTTAACGTTTTTGAATTCATTGTTTGCCTACTCGTAAATTATGATTCACTTATCTGATAATAATCGATGAGTATAGATCACAATATATCGCAGGAGGAAAAGTATTTTAATTTTAATTGGAACATACAAGTACTTGGTTCTTCCCCAAACATACCTGAAATGTCAGACCAAGACATCTTCACCCTGTATTGCTACAAACTGTCTCGAACCCGCTACTCTCGAGACTAGCTGTCTCAAGCCGTTAACCACGAAATTGTCGACAGAGTTGCCGATCACGTGTTGCAGTAGGTTGATGACCCACCTAACGTGTCATTACATGGTGAAAGCATCTACGGAAGGGTCGTGGCTGCTTCACCAGAATCCGCATGCTAGAACGTCCTCTCTTTGGGATAGGACCACTGACTAGGATAATGTCTATGATCATGATCCTAGTCAGTGGATAGGACGATGAAGTATAAAATTTGGTTGTAAATGAATATTTGAATATTTCCGCACATTTTCACATTTGCAGAACGTGATTGAGACTGGAGATCATCTACGACGCGCCTCGATGGTTGTACAGAACGCAGAGAAGCTAGACGCGTCTTATTTCGTCACCCCGAAAGATATAGTCTCTGGAAATGCGAAACTGAACCTCGCCTTCGTTGCCAATCTTTTCAATCATTATCCAGCACTTCACCGTGTTGAAGACATGGAAGAGATGATCCCGATAGAGGAGACTCGTGAAGAGAAGAGTAAGTCGAACCTTATCCTTTTATCACTCAGCCGAATATTCAGGAAGAAATGTGTTTCAAGCACTCCTCATTTTTGGATAAGAACTTAAAGTCAGGAAATACTTAAAATGCGTCTTCAGATGTGTTTTTGCATACATGTTTTATATTTTTTTTAATTTCCCAATATAAGAATTCTCTTCATAATTTAACAGACGGAAAGTAAATGTGCGTCTTGGGGATTTGAACCACCGACTTCTGGCACTCTATGCCAACGCTTTATCAACTGAACTATTGACGGGCGACGGAGCGACATAAGTCCTCAATTGAAGAATCCACGTAATCCAATCAGATGGTCTCATCCCCCAAGACAACATAGCATTAAGTGTCAAGGCAAACTACTAATACCAAGATATCAGTAATCCAAAGCCAGCATTAATAAAGTCAGAGATGAATTTCTCATAGTCTCATGCGCCCCAGTTTCCTGCTATGAAAATGAGACTGAGAACTTCATTTCCTAGTTGGAATGTAATATCAAGATTACAATTCCTGAAAATAATAAATCAAAGAAAACTGAACATCGTAACACCGCACCATTATGAAGGTATGTCTAATGAGTTACGATCTGTTCTACTAGTCATACAGAATAGAATAAAGTGCAGATGCGTCGTATTGGTTGTACGAACGCAGTTAAACTTGATACCAATAATTTCCTATTTCATTTATGAATAAGCAGAGGTGTCTATGGTGTGGTGTGTGAATGGATTTTTATCTAATGAGGATTTCCATGTAGGACACTCTGAAATACTAGTAAAGGTGCATCACAGTCGTTACATCATGACCACAGTAGACATTCAAACATAATCTAACATCACTATAAGTAGTATTACCCTGAGATAGTCTACATGCATCTGTGTAGCCTATATGAGGTCGTAATTGCTACCCGAGCAAGGAAAGCAAGTCAGACTACTACTACAGTAGATTCTACTCTTACTGCACAGAGATATATCATCATGGAAGATTAAGATATCTAGCAATCACGATCATAATGCGATCATGCTTAGTGCTGAAGAAAATAATGCATTCCTGTGGTGTATGGGAATTCCCACAGCTCTGCGAAAAAATCACGTCTGATGGCAAGTTATTTCTTAAGTTATCGATTATAATTACTTTATTGATAGCGTTTTCTTTTAATCCCTGACTTAGAGCTATTTGTAAACAATTTTAACTAAGATTAGTAGTGGCGAACATTTTTTCCGCTCACTTCCTTAGCAGTATTTACTTTTTACAAGCCAATGGACAAACCATGAAAAGCATGAGATTAGCAAGAAACGGCGTTTGTGAAAAACGTTATCAATTTGTTATTCTGCTAAGATTGTCGCGTGTTATCTGAGAAAGCAATTCAATTTCTCTTGTTTTCTCTTGATCTGCTAGTAAATCAAGTCAAAGTTCATCTGTTACAGATAACATTTTCGCTTATCAATAGACATGTTGTGAATGTGAAGACACTTTTTTGTAAGTGTGAACAGTCATTTAGAGACAGTGTATAGATTGATCGAATTGTATCAGTTGTATATTTCTTCAAGGTTCATTGGTTATCAACGACGGGCAGTGTAAATCAAAGTGTAACGACACTTTCAGGACGCTGACAGATCCTGATAGCGTCTTACGTATCGTAGAGTATTTTCTAGTTTGATATGTGTACTGATTTCACGATAATTAGTAGTAACAAATTTCTGCCATTTTTTATCGTGTGAATGAATTTTGATAATCACTTCAAATTTTCAATGTATCCGATGTTAATTTCATCATTAATTTATCGTTTGACATTTTCTGGTTTCTTCCTTCAGCATATCGAAACTGGATGAACAGTCTTGGGGTAGACCCCTTCGTCAATCATTTGTACAGTGACATGACCAGTGGTCTCATTCTGTTCCAAATTTATGACGCTATAAGATCAGGTTATGTGGATTGGAAGCGCGTCAACAAAGTGTTTTCGGGATTACAAGGAAGATTCAAGAAAATTGGTGAGTACTTCACTCCAGGGGATTTTTTAATAAACATACCGGGGGGCAGTGCAGTAAAAAATTTCTAGATGATTCCCTCCAGTTTTTAAAATTTTTTTAAAAAATTTGGGCAAAACTTTAACAGGAATAATTTAAACAATTATGTCTCTTTTTATTCCTGATTGAAAAAAAAAGGTTCCTCAGAATCATTGATTAAAAAAAATAAAAGCGCAAAAAAAAAAAAAAACAACGAACAATCAGACAGTAAAAGCAGACATGCACGGCCTAACAAAGGAGTACCAATAACACAAAATCAACCTTTTGATTCTATCATTTTTTAAGTGTGTCTCTTTTTTTTCTCTGAAAGAAAAAAAACTAAGTAAAATATCTCCAATGATTCAAGAAAAGAATAAAAAAAGAAAAATTACGAAAAAACATTTTAGGATCTTAATTTTATAAACTTTGAGAGAGAAAAAAGTAAGGGGGAGATGGGGGGATTCGTCCCTGGCAGTGATGTCTGAGAAAAAAATAAAAAAATTGAAACGTAAAAATAAAAAAGGGATCCAAAAAAATCCCTGAAAAAGTTGATATTTACAAAGTAAAAAAATTTCGAAAAAAACCAAAAAAAAGTGTGTGTACAGTGTAGAACTTTTATTATACTAAATTAAATTAATAAAAAAAATTAAAAAAAAAACAAAAAAATGTAGAGAAATGTGGCTTTGGATAAATGGATGTGTTTTATAGCTAATAGTTGATTCCTGGAAAGGTAGGCCTATTGGAGGAGCTATACAGTAGGCTATAGAATGTATTAAAGCTATATTTTTTGTATAATTTTTTTGTCAAATAGACAATAGAAGTGTTGTTGGTTGATTGATTTCCCCCCCCCCAGTGGGCAGGCTTTAAACAGCTAACCTTCACTCCTGTTACCAGCTGCTAATCTGCAATGATATGATTCATCCTTCTGTCCGGTTAACTGATGAGCTCCTGTCTCCATTTCAGAGAACTGTAATTATGCTGTGGAACTGGGGAAAGGCCTCAAGTTCAGTTTGGTGGGAATCGGTGGAGAAGACATCTTCAGCGAGATTCGAACTCTGACGTTGGCTCTCATCTGGCAAATGATGCGTGCTTACACTTTGTCTATTCTCAATAAACTGTCAGGGGAAGGCGACCGTCAGATCAAAGATGGAGAGATCGTGGAATGGGCGAATAACAAGCTGAAAGAAGCTGGAAAGTCGACATCCATTCGAAGCTTTAAGGATCCCAGCATCAGTACAAGTCACGTGGTGCTGGATTTGATCGACGCCATTCGACCTGGAGTCATTCGTGCAGACTTGGTGGAAGATGGATCCACTGATGAGGTTAGTCTAACTCACAGAATTAGATTGTTTTATTCTTTTAGTTTACTAGAAGTGAAGACTTATTCAAAACGATGGCCATGCTGGAACTTAGTAAGTGGGTAAAAGGGAATTTCTAATACATTACAGAGATAGGAAAAAGTCGTGCGTCGCTTGCGGATTATTGTGAATTCCAGCAAAGTGCTTCGATTGCCACGATTCCTTCAGATTCGAAGAATTCATATCATTGCGCACAGGTTTTCTCCATAATGCTGGTCCTTCCGATCATTATTGAAATAATAGTAGGCGCACGAAAATTAGTTCACCTCATGATTTCACCATCCTCTTCTCAGCATTCCTCACTGCATAGTGCATACAGTGAAATGTAGCCAGACAGCGATGTGTGTTTTGGTGTGTGTAAAGTGATATCAAAGTACGCATGCACGCCACTCAATCACTGGCTCTGGACGTCCAAACCCGGCTGACAGCTTACTGTTTGTCATTTCCAATAGTAAGCGATACACGAATTATCCATTCAATAAGGATCAAGCTGTCTAATTCTGTGATGTGCCATTTCGATGTCAAGGACAGATATGAAACTTCCATTCTAGAAACCGAAGACGCGCGGGTAGATGAATTTAATTCTTTTGTCTAACTTTTTTTGCAGTTATCATGAAAATGTTGATTTTATTAATTTTATTTTTCCTTAAATATTATAAAGGTTTTTAACGCAACAAGAATAAAAGAAAAACGATCTCTCTATGTTTTAGCATGATATTTCCGAAAATGTTTCGCTCCAGTTTCGACATACAGACGGAAGGAAAAGCGATATGTTCATTATGAACGGAATAATTTTTAGTAGCAGAGTTTCAGTCGTGGGCATAAGATAGGAAAATGCCCTCAGACATGAACAAACTTAATTATGAAATTCCTTAGCAGTCATAGACGCTGCTTTCGATGCAGGATTGGCTCAGAATGGCCAAAATATACTTTTAAATGAATCTTGTTTATACTCGGATGCACATTAGGCACAGAGCCGCTCTTCCATGTGACCGAGCTGAAATTGATCTAATCTCAATCTTTTTGCGCTGAGTGTTTAGCAAGAATGCAGAGTGTACCTATTTCAAAAGTCTTAAGTTTTCCCTACTAATGTTCGAACTCGGATCTCCCGGACGCAGGGCGAGCACTCTACCACTAGGCCACAGCACCGGTGGCGACATACAGGATGACTGAACAAGCTGAAAGGCTGTATCACAGGCTTCTCTTATGATTGGGAGAGTGATCAAGAAATACAGGACAAAGAGATACATCTCGCACAACACAATTCAATAATGGGGAATCATCGTAAAGATAGTATTGAGTCGGTAGGAAGGGCATCCGGACTAAAAGCATCACACCACGACTTTCTTTGCATCATCCAAATCCTGGTAGCGGTATTGAGATTAAAGCTTTATTATTAATGCATTATTTATTGAAGACATGATAGGAGTCATTCAGAATTTTCGCGCCGTCAGCTTATGATGAAAGCAATTTTCAAACACAAACAGGTTGCTTCCCTTTCTTGATGCGCCAAATAACTTCTTCTGTAAGAAAAGTATAACACTGCGATACAATTCCTTTTTCGTGGAAGCAAGTAAGATTCAAAAAAATTATATATCAGCTGCCCATATTCCACTGGCATTTCTGAAGGAAGGTAGAAAGTATAAACAACTTTCCAATGAAAATCGTCAGGAAAAATGTTTGTGCACCTGCAATTGTACTTTAAGTCTTTGTAGGACGAAACACATCCTGAGACTGCCAAAGAATCGGAGTCGCGCAACTCAATGCACGATTAATCTATAATCGCAACATTCTGAATATTTTGAGATATTTTCCAAGTCAGTGTTTAGAAGTTTGCAGTTAGACTAGTTTGCTGAACTGTTAATGTCTAAACAATTACTTTCATTATAAATTTGGTGGCTTTTATTAAAATTGAGGCATTGAGATTATTACTACCCTATTCAGTAATACTACGCACAATTTGTGGCGGTTTGGGAATGCTAAATTGTAAAAAGAACACATAAACGCTATTTAACAATGCATTCAAAAGTCGACGTGAGAGTCTTTTTCAGAATCCTTTTTAATTATCTCAGGTACGAGCACCCGCGCGTAGGTGTGGTTGCGCGGGTGTCAAATTTCTATTCAGAACTATTAAATGACCTTCACGCTGAAATAGTGAATCTCAATACAACAGGAAAGTAGCCTTATTTTTTCATCAATCAAATTTTAGAACCGCACTGTTCTTGGTCATTCAGGAATCGCGTCATTGATCCCATCGGAGGACTAGTCGAACGTGATGGTTTGACTCCCCCCACTGCTCCTCCCAGGTTTTCAAATGTAGCCTATTGCAACCAATTTCCACGAAACTTCACATACTAGTGAATTAGTATGTATTCTGCCCATTTAGCGCACAATTCATGCAGATTGGAGAAGTTCTAGAGAATAGGAATCGTTCGTGTGATGTGTAAGTGATTTTTTCTGGTCAGATATAGTCTGCCTGAAGTGTATGAATGTCCTCTAACAGGTTATTTCTGACGACATCTTCAACAGCATTTTTTGCTAATGCGGTATATACTTGCTCACCTTGGCCGGGCTCGATCCAGTTTCAGCCTCCCGGATGATCGGGTTGCTCGGGGTGGCCCCTCAGTCTGTTGCTTCCACATGGCTCGGTCGGAGGCCATGTCTTCGGTTAGCGATCTGATCTTCATTCCACTCTTTATCACATTATACATCCGGAAGGCCCCTTTGAATGTCCCCTTTTTTCTTCAGTGAACTCTTTATCACAGTTCTCCATCTTGTTCTCGGTCTTTCCTTTCTTCTGTCGACAGGTTCTTGTTTCTATGCTGTTTTGCAGATGTCAACCTCTGGTCTTCTGAGCAGATGTCCGAACCATCTCCATCGGCGAGTCTCAATTTCTTCGCTTATTGGGATACTTTAAGCATGCGACGGATCTTATCGTTTCTTATTCTATCATTCTTTGTCTTCCCAATTGACCACCTCAGCATCCTCATCTCTGATACCTCCAGCGCTGTAAGGTCAGCTTTCTTCGGGCCCAGAGCTCAGCATGGTGCAGCAATACGGCATATACTATTTACAATAAATAATAGTATGGGAGCAAGGCAGCCTTCACACACTCTCACTGTCAGCTTTCACCCGGCTATGGCTGTAGTGAGAGCGTTGGCACCTCCCGAGGCGGACCGACTAGAACACATGACCTTCTGTACCGAAGCGCGGTCTTCAACCAAATATCCTACCACTTCTCAACTAGCAGAACATTTAACGATGTTTTAATTTTCCTCAGAATTTTCCGTGAAAAGGGACAACAGAATATAGTGCAGACTGAGAAACTAGAAAACAAGAGATAATTCAATGGTTTTACTTTTCATTCTAAATCCTGCGCTTATAAACTTCTTCATTTTATGTATTTTTGTTTCAGTCGAGACTTGCAAACGCCAAATACGCCATCAGCTGTGCGCGGAAATCGGGTGCTCAAGTTTACGCTCTGCCAGAGGATTTGGTGGAAGTGAACCCAAAGATGACCTTGACTGTCTTTGCCTGTCTCATGACATTGGCAAGGCAACTTCAGGCCAAGAATTAACTTCTAGAAGAGTATGAGCGGAGAGTTTTGATGCAATTTAGGAATCTTATACTGCTTGTAATTTATTGTCTTAAAATAATTTTGTTAGTTTTGTTAAGACTGAAAGTTCACCTGCTGAATTTAGCTGTAATCTTTTCACCCATTCTCATTTGTTTTTTGTTATTCATGCATCTATCTTTGATGCGCTGCTTAATTCTTGGTCTTTACAGAATGATGATGTATAGTGTAGGAACTGCTTCCAACGGTCTGCCACGATATTTCAATAATATTGTCACATGAATCATGTTTTACAAAAATGTTTGTGGCTATTTCGAAGGGCATTGTTGATTTCTTTTATAAGACTGACAAAGGCTGTGATGAAAGTTTATTTGATAAATTGAAAAGGCTTTTCTGTGATTAATGACGTACATATTTTTGAAATAATTATTCATTGGTATAAACATAGATGGCATTTTCATTTTTGAATGCAATGTTGAAGTTGTTGAAGGAACAAGTCTGACAAGGTCAGTCCCTGAATCTGATGATCTTTACTCGAGTCGGAGTCCTGTCTAAATCCAAATTAAATAACAACATTTTGGGAAATTTTTGTTTTTTCAACTTTGGAACTTCGTTTTCTGTGAAAATTTGCATGATGAACTCGGAAATCATAGTGGCGACTACACCAAATTATCTGTATTTGTACAAGTTATTGTATGTGTACTATATATTACAGGTGTCTTCTGACCGATGATTTTGTGGGTTCTGTCAGATGGACACGAAACCAAAATTGTCTATCAAAAAAATTAGCATGCATGATTATTTCACACTTCCGTGAGTTATCACGAAAAGTTGGATAAAAATGTGGTGTCAGCAATATAAACTGAAATTTTGAGAAAAATCAAAAAGACTGGTCGAAAGAATGCAGAATTTTTTTAATTCACATAATTACTGAATTGTGATGATCCATAGTTGATTTTTCCTTTTGATACAGCTCGACACACAAATGATGTATTTCGCAGTATAAAGAAAATAAATGCATCATTTCTAAGTTGAGATATGTGCATCGGTCACAAGACAAGTTTTGGGGACAAAGGCTAATTGAAAAATATCCCACAGACAGTCTGGTAAAAAGTATGGTTCATGCGGTATCACATGATACTTTATTTGTAATTTCAAATAGATCACAACGGAATTTCTTCCCGAAGAGTACCTGCATGCTTGTGACAGGTTTTGGCACCTTTTCTGCCTTGAGCCAATTTTAAATGAAGAAAACTTTGTTAGATTGGTTTGAATTCATTATGACCGAAAAGAGGGGATCCGAGAGATTAAGATAAAAAAAACTAAGAAAATCGGTTCAGAACTAAGGATTTTACCGATGAAAGACTCAGATTTTGTCATATT